>CM021108.1:606758771-607088431 GCA_007115665.2 Sequoiadendron giganteum | reverse complement strand
GTGGAAGAGAGAGAGGAGGGAGGGATAGGTAAATATGGATAGTTGAGATAGATAGAAGGAGAGAGATATAAGTAGACAGAGGGCAAAGAGATATAGAAAGAGGGGGAGGGAGAGGAGAGATAGAAAGAGGGGGAGGGAGGGAGAGATAGAGAGAGTAGAGAGGGGGGAGAGAGATAGAGAGAGGTGATAGAGAGAGAAGTAGAGAGGGAAAGAAGGTGGAGATATTGAGAGAGATGAGGCAAGGAGGGAGAGAGAAATAGGTATAGAGGGACAACTAGGTAGAGAGAAGTAGATATGAAAGGAGAGATATAGGGAGAGGTAGGAATGGAGAGAGAGGTGAGAAAAAAATAGAGAGAGGTCTAGGTAGATAGAGGGAGGAGGAGATAAAGAGAAGTATAGAGGGAAGGAGAGAGGGAGGAAGAGGTAGGGATGGAGAGAGAGAGGTGAGAGAGATAAGAGAGAGGAGGGAGGGATAGGTAGGGAGAGAGAGGTGCGATAGAGAGAAAGAGAGTAGAGAGGGAAGGGGAGAGAAGTGAGATAGGTGATAGAGATGTGTGATGGAGAGAAAAGTAGAGAGGTAAGGAGGAAGGTGGAGAGATTGAGAGGGAAGGAGGGGGAGAGAGAAATATGTATAGAGGGATAGATTAGATAGTGAGAAGTACAGAGAAAAGGTGGGTGAAAGGAAGAGAGAGGGAGAGAGAGGGGGAGAAAGAGAGGTAAGAGAGAGAACTAGAAAGGGGAGGAGAGAGAGGGGGAGATAGAGAAAATTAGAGAGGGAGGGAGGGAAGGAGAGAGAGAGAGGGAAGCAGAGAGGTAGAGAGAAAGAGGGGAGAGAGGGAGAGATGGATAGGTAGGTATAGAGAGGTGATATAAAGAGTAGAGATAGATATACAGAGATAAAAGGAGAGGGAGGGGAGATAGAGAAATGTAGAGAGGGAAGGAGGGAGGGAGATAGATATTCGAGAGGGAAGGAGAGAGAGATGGACATGTAGAGACGTAGTTCTTGAGTTGAAGGGAGATATTGTCAGATAAAGGGATGGAGATAGTGAGAGAGAGAGAGAGGTCTAGAGAATAAGAGATGAAAATGAGTGAGATAGAGAGAGAAAGATGAAATTTGACCTCCTGATTACTGAAATTTGACTAAGTCTAAAATTTTAAAGATCCTCCAAAAACTAGAATTTGCATTATAACTCCTAGAGATCTGAAACTACTCTCAAACATCCTACCTATATACATGAAATATAACTTAAAGTATAAGAAATTAAATGTCCATATGTAAATGTAAACTTATACTTAAATGTTTATTTCATGTATATAGTTTCCCTGACAGAGAAAGAGAAACAACGAGTTTAGAAAAATGCATTTCAAAAGTCATGAATGACATTTGGCGCTAGCCAAATGAAGCAACCCATTTGGCACACGCCAAATAGGTTGCATTGGGAAATACCAACCCAATGGGTTGGATTTTTCATTGGGCATTTGACCTAAAGGTTTGGACAACCATTTCATGAAAAAGATGTGATTTTTTGAAAGGGTGCCAAATTTTCTCATATTTTTGTCTATACTCCTTGTCTCATTTGCACGTCTTTCAATACAAGTTTATAAAAAAATTATGATAGCATTAACCTCTCTCTTAGCTATCTAAATATACAATTATTTTTTAATTTTGATTTAGTTAAGGTTTTGATACATGGCTTCTATTGTAAATGCCTCCATTTTTGGTCAAAAACCAACATTTGCTAGTTTTAGGATAGATTTTTACTCGTTCATTGAAATGTGAAAGAAATTAATTTTTTTGAAACTAGACTCCATTCTACACATGATGAAAAAAAAATCAATTTTTGATTAGTTTTCAAAAAAATTAGGGGGGAGCACGCTCAAATTTCAGCTTTTCAGGATGTGTCTAGTTTGAAAATTCATAAAATATTATATATTCATTAAAAAAAATATCTGAAAGAACGAGCATGAACTAAATGGTGTTAGCTAATTTATCACCATTGGGATTTTTGAAATTCTAAAAAAAAGTTAATCAAAAAGGGGGAGCTCTTAGGCACTATGCTATTCTTTTTTATAAAATAGGACCTATTTTGCACCCCCCCCCCTTTTTGAGACCCTTAATCTTCACTAATTTAAAAAAAAAATAGCAGCTTAGAAACTAGACTCGGAGCACTTCAACTTTTGTTCTTGTAGCATCTTGAAATTTTGAGCATAACTATCTTCATTTTCTTGTGCAAATCAGATTTTGCTGATTTTAGAAAAAAAGTGGCATCTTAAGAGCCAAAATTGTGTTACAGATCCATGCACTTACCCTCATCTAGAAAATCGAAGACTAATGGATGATCAAATTTGGTAGGTGCATCTACAAGCTGGTCGATGATGACTTATCCCTTTATGGATTTTCTCTCAACATACTGAATATCATACTCACTAAGTATCATAACTGATTTAGCTAGTCGTCCTATCAAGGTTGCCTTGTTGAGTAGATATTTTAATGGATCTATCTTGGAAATAAGATTTTTCTAATGATTCAACATGTAGTGTCTAAGTCATTGAGTATAAAAAACTATCGCAAGACATGCACATTCTATAGGACTATAATTGAGTTCATAACCCACCAAGGTACAACTGATATTTAATAGATCGCTTGTTCTCATCCTTCATCATCATTTTGTGCAAGTAATTCCCCCAATGCTAATGTAGTTTCTGAAATGCAAAGGATTAGATGTCTTCCATCAACAAGTGGCATTAAGACTGGTGGTACTAACAAGTAATCCTTAATCTGATGGAAAGCTTCTTGAGACTTGTTTATCCACATGAATGACACTCCTTCTTCGAGCAAGTGTCGAAATCGATGAATTTTGTTCGCTAGCTACACAATGAATATTATGATGTAATGGCTCATCTTCCTTGAAATGTGCGTAGCTGACTTATGTTGGTAGGAAAAGGTATGTCTATTATAGCTTTGACTTTGGATGAGTCAATTTCAATGCCTCGTCTAGAAAGAATATAGCCTAGGAGCTTTCCCGATGTCACTCCAAATACACATTTATTAGGATTTAATCGTACCTTGTACTCTTCTAGTCTTTTGATTTTTTTTTTTAGACTCGCAGATGGTCTCCTTGTGTCAATGATTTTTCTAGCAATTCATCCACATAGTCTTCATTAAGAGTATGCATGAGATCATGAAAAATTATTGTCATAGCATTTTGGTATGTGGCCCCAACATTTTGAGTCCAAAAGGTATGACATTCCAATAGAATGTTCCCCATGGACATGTAAAGGTTATCTTGTGTTGATCTTCAAGATCTATTCTGATTTGGTTGTATCCTGAGAAGCCATCCATGAGGGATAATATCTCATAGCCTACTATCAAGTCCATAATTATGTCAATGTTTGGTAGGGGAAAGTCATCCTTCAAACATGCCTTATTCAAGTCTTATAAGTTGATACAAATAAAGATCCCTCCTATTGGTTTTGTTACTAGCACAAGGTTAGATATCCACTCCACATAGTCAATAGATCTGATAAAGCCAACATCTAATAACTTCTTCAACTTAGCCTTGACCAATAAAGAAATTTGTGGGTAAATTATTTTGAGCTTTTGTTTTGATAGGTTTGGTGTTAGGAAACAATGAAAACTAGTGAAAAACCAATTCAAGATCTAGCACAAGCACGTTGGTATAAGACCAATCAAAGTTGATTTGTCATTCCATGAAGAAAGCAAGAAATTCGGGTTGTTCGAACTTTGTCAATGATGCTACAAAGTGAGATCTTGGGTGCTTCACATGTTCTAATTTTGAATTCCATAGACTATTCAATGACCATATGTAACTTCTCTTGGTTAATGGAAAGAAGGTCCAACCCTCCATCCTTGGGTGCCTCAAAGAGGTTTCCATCCTTGGATGTGTCCTTTCTTTTTACTTTTTCTTGGTATAAAGGCGCCTAGCGGTTTTCACCTAGAGACCTTTCATTTTTTTCTTAATCAATTTTATTTTTGCAACTAGAGGGGTGGATAGACTCCCCAACGTAGGTCATGTGATCCAAGTCTATCGTAAAACTAGATTTGTGATCTCCACTAGGAATGCCTTCTCATAGTCCCATGAACTCAATGATGGCTTCGTTGTTCTCAAATATGTCTAAGATGGGTGGTCCTTGTTGGTCCCAATTGATCAATTGGGGGTAAACTATGGTCATGCCATCATCACTAGTGTCTATTTTTAGAGTGGATAAGTAAAAGATAGAGGTATTGTCAAGATCTTTGGTCATGGTGTCAGATAGGTCAAGTTTTGTGATCATCTAATCTATATCATAGTCACTGGAATCACAAGAGTGCCACTCCCATTCGTTGGAGTCGGTCTCAATATAGTCATATTCAAGTGTCTTGGATGTCTTAGATGGATCAGATGTCTCGATAGCCTTAGAAGCACTCACTTCCTCACTTGAAGGCACCTTAGTACTAGGAGCACCTATTTTTAATGGTTTAAACCCTAGCCCCAAGCCTTTTGGATGCTTAGGCACTGGAAAAGGTTCTATCATCACACTTTTGTTCAAGCCAAGTCCCTTTTGTGTCCATCATAGCCTTTTTTATTCATGATTTCAAAACCTTTGCCATATTGTTCAGTAGGTATTTGCTTGGGTGCAACAAATTCTTCTTCTTCTTCTCTATATAACTATGAGGTCACATATTCTTCATTTATGACTTCCTTACTTAGCTCTCCCCATTATTTGAAGGTTTTCATGGGAGCTACTTGAATAGTGACCTTAGATTGTCTCTTTTCTATTGATGGTTTTCCATATGACTTAGGAGATGTAAGCTTGCTAACACAATAAGATGTCTTCATGTGATATTCACCACACCCCTTTGTCTTAGACCTCGATTTTTGGATTAGAAGGAAGAGTTTTGGAGGGGGATGCTTTGGATAAGGTGGAAGGGTCAACGTAGTGATATGAGAAGGAAGATGAAGCTTCCCAATTTATTGGCACTTGTTGTTTGGGTGTTCCTCTCAAACTGTTGAAATATTGAAATTGGTCAGTATTACCAAAATGTATGATTTTGATGCCATTATATGGGAATTTGAGGCATTAATGGTAGATGGATGATATGTCTTTCATGGAGTGGATCCCTGGTCAACCAAGGAGGAGGTTATATGGAAGATCTAAGTCCAATACTTGGAATTTGGTTTCCATTACAATGGGCCCAACGCTAATTGGTATTGTTCTAACACCCTTAGGGGAACACTCTTCATCATCATAGGCTTTTATAATAATTCTCTTTGTTGTGTCCACATAGGGTTGAGAGAAACCTAATTCCTTAACCAATTTTATGGTGAAAAGATTTAATCCTGCTCCACCGTATACCAAGAATCGTGTGATTTTATGTTTATGAACGAAGACTTCGAGGTGTAAGGGGTCATTATGACTGGTCTTTTGGGTCGAATAATCTTGGTCTGAGAAAGTGACATGTTGAGTATTAGCCAAGTAGCCCACCATTTCTTGGAAACAATTGACATCAAGGTCAGTTGGAATAAAGTTGTCTTGTAAAGCCTTGTCAAGAGTAACTCTATGCTCAGGAGAGAGACGAAGCAACTCAAGGATGGATATTTGAGCAGGAGTTTTCCCCAAATGGTATAAAATGTTATATTGAGGCTTTGGTTGTTTCTTAGGGGGTACACATTGTATGGTCACCTTGTTTTGACATGTGTTTATGGTACATTCTGGTAGCTTATTGATGGTGATGGTATTGACATAATCATTTGCAGCTCAAATGTGATGTATCTAGTAGTGTAGTCATATGTGACATTGGTATAATTGGCATTATTATTGGTCTTAGAACTCGAATTAGAGGCCTTTCCTTTTCCATAGTCATACAATGGATTCGTAAAGACTTTATGATCACTATTAGAGGTTGGTTTCTGATTGTCCACTTCGATGAAACCACTTTCAATAAAATTCCTGAATGATGTTCTTAAGTTGTCTACATGATGAAGTTGAGTGTCCTTTAATTCAATGATAATCACAAAAGGCATTATCATCCCACCACGAAGGTTTAAATTTCCTTGGATCATATGATTTTGCATCAGGAAGTTGTATGACATTTGATTACAAGAGTTTTTTGAGGACTGATTCAATTGGTTCCCCTAAAGGGGTGTACTTGTGTCTTGTGGGAAACTTCCTTTGAGGTATTTGCTCTTGAGTGTTTTGAAGGGAATTTGTTGTTTGTTCGGGAGCATGTAGTGGGTTGTTTGGTGTATTAGGTCCTTTAAGTTTGAGTGTAGGACCGATGTGTATTTCATTTGCATCAACAAATCCATCATTTGTGACATTTTTGTTACAGGCCCAATATCTACTTTTTTCATTTGATGTACCATGGGCATTCTGAGTTTTTTTGTAATTCTTAAGTTCCCCTTTGGCGATAAGGGCCTTCTCAAGTATGGTTCATTTTTCCACAAGGTCAGTGAATGTGGTGCAACAATGGGCTTGTAGTTGAAATTTTAGGTATGTGATCAAATTTTTCACGAACATGACAATCTTTTGTTTTTTTAGGAATGTCAATAGGACAATGACTAGCCAAGCTCCTCCATCTCTAGAAGAATGTTATGAAGGACTCACCCTCTTCTTGTTTTGTGTGATATAAGGTGGCAATGGTGATGTCATTTTCAATGCTGTAGGAAAAGTGGGTGATAATTTTTTCAACTAGTTTGTCCCATGTCCTTATGCCGAAAGGTAGATGGGTGAACCATTCTAGTGCTTGTCTTGTGAGACTCCTAGGGAATAGTCTCATGAGATATGTCTATTTGGATGCAATGTTTATTAAATCCATATGTAATTCTCTCACATGTTCAATGGTATTGCCTTTTCCTCTATATTTGAGAAAACATGGCATGCCATAATTATGAGGAAATGGAAGCATATATAAACTTATGTCAAATGGGTATGGGCATAAATCTTGTGTAGAGTAAGTCTTCTTGTTTGATAATGTGATGTTTTCTACTTGTTTTTGCAAGGAAAGCATTTTATTGGCTAAGACATCATATCGAGTGAGTGATGTGTGCACTACATTTACAACTGCATTGTAATAGGGGCCCATGTTCATGTTTTGCAACCCAATATGTTGGATAGATGAGTTGGTGTTGACTTGAGGTGTGTAAGGTATTTTTTGATTTGTAATTTTATAAGTGTATGAAGAAATTTAATTTTGGATATGTGGAATTTGAGATCAAATATATGCGGGGTTTGAGTTTGAATATGTGGGGTTTGATTTTGCATATATGGGATTTTAGGTATGTGTGAGGTGTTCATATTGGATTGCATTTGAAATGGATTGAAAGTATTTTGACCTTGTGTGTATTGATTAAAAGGACCTTGTGTGTTCATTTGTTGGGGGATGCTTGTATTAGGACCTTGTGATATGTTGGTGTTTGAAGTGTTTATTGGTGTCTTAGGTCCACAAATATGAACCTTTGTCCTCTTATTTTTTCCAAAAGGATTTTATGATGAGTCACCCATGGCATAAGATGTTCCAAATGGATTAAATGTAGTGCCAAAATATTGTGTCATTGATTGTTTCATTGGTTGTGTAATAGCTTGTGTCATGGCTTGTGTTCCAAATAGTGACGTGTGGATTGTGGTAGAATCTTTTGTCGACCCTCCTAAAGGAATAGAACCATTTATTTGTGGGATGGGACCTTTAGAAGTAGATGTATCATGTCCTTGGGTTTGTTTGTTTGGTGATGGTTTTTCTTGAAGTGTGTTCAAATCAAAGCCATGGGGTAGTTTGGCACCATTATGCAATTTTTTTTCCAATAATCTTTGAGGGTCTAGTGCCAGTATCTTATTCACAAATCATGCATCAAGATATTGGGTGGATTCCTCTACTTCATCCTTAGTTATGTCTTTGGTCTTGTATTTTTCAAAAGGATTGTGAGGTCTAGGTGCTTCATTTGAAGAAGAGACAAAGTTCATATTACTAGTGTAGTTTTAAAGGTCATCATCATCATCAGGGAAGAAATCCATTTCATTTCACTTCCTTTGTGCTCTTTTTTGGACCATAAAAGGACTAGCAAGTGTGATGAATAAGGGATGAAGCCTAAGGAATGTCAATGCAAAGGTATGACTATGACTAAGGGTATGCAACTAGACTATATTTTCGATATTTTTCAAGATATAAGGGATACCAAATGACAATGTACCAAGATTAAAGAGCCAAAGTCACAATAATCAAAATGTAGATAGGATAATGCCACAATGATCAAAATCTATGGTATGTCTATAAATAAGGTATGAAAGATGTAATACCAATGAAGAGGTGTGATATGACCTAATATAAAGACTAAATACTTTTTGGTAAACCTAAGGAAAGGTTGTCAACCAAAATAAGATAGCCAAAGTGACAAATTTGATTACCAATAACTAAAATAATGAAAAGTGATAAGGTGGCCTCAAACTAGACTTGTGAGTTGAAGGACCAACCTAAAGGACAAATGACTAAATTGATTGATTTGAAAGATAAGGTCAAGGTAATATGAATTTGCAGCTATGGTTTGATCTATAGTTTGATTGATTTCCTAATCTAAGGTTTGCAAAAGGTATATGCAACTAAAAGATGACCTAGAGTTTGACCTATGATGTATGAAACTAATGCAAAGGTGAGCCAAATGTATAAAAATGGAATGGCAGGTCTGAAAACTTGCAAGTCTTTGTGGTTTGATAACAAGATAATAGTCATAATTTGATTAGAAATGAGACTATTCTAGAATTCCCTAAAAATTTGATCAACTAGAAAATGCGGTGTTCTGAGCAGTGATTGGAGTGTTTTGAGAAGAAATTGTGGTGTTCTAGTTTTTGGCAGTTATAGTGTTTGAGAAGCAATTGCAGTTAACAGTGCCAATTGTGGTGAATAATTTTTGTGTCCTAGTTTGACTAGTTTTGACCAATTTTTTATCTACTTTTTATGATTTTTTTTGGAAAACACATCAAATAGTTTGAAAATAGTGTGTTGGCTGGTTTGAGTGTCAAAATGTGTAATCGTAATGTGTATTTTCAGAGTTTATTCACCTCAATTTCCATGGGTCTAGATTTTTTTTAAAAAAATCACATACATAAAACACTTGCCTATCCTATGATCAATGGCCAATGGCGTGACCCTTGGGCCCACAACTTGGAATCTCTAACAATGCGAGTGAGGGACACCCTTTTGGGTTACGTATCAACTCTTGTCTATGAGATTGGAGGAATAGGGGCCTCTTGAAATGGAAGGGTGACCCAAATCATCCTTTCCTTGGAAAGTTACAAGTATAACAAGTAACTTATGCTAAGCCAAGGATTCCAATCACACTCAAGGGAGCCATATGGTGAGTAAATTTTAGGGCACAGTGCACATTTCCTACACCGAGCGTGACACCAATAAAAGTAAATAAAAAATGGAGGGCCTCTAAATAATTTATCTTTTAGTTTCAACTCAGGGACATACCTCCAAGCAGGTAGAACGGTTGGGCAACAAGGCTATTTGGACTTGGGTTTCCCCTAATCCTTTTATATACTAGCTCAAGGGAAAAACTAGTTGGGGTCACCAAGGAGCTCTCCATACAGATGTGTCTCACTTTGGTAGGCCAACTCTAATGGGGTAAAATAAAACCAAGACAATCATAATGTTTTTGATCTCCAAGATCACTCAAGGAGAGAGAATACACAATGTACTTGACTCACACTAGCAAGAGTTCATTCACCTTATTTAAAACATAATGTGTGGTGTGATAGTGCACATGTCATGAGATGTTTTTGATTCCCAAGAACACTTAAGGTGTGAGGGAAGAGCATACACACCTCAAAACAAGTATAAAACCACAAGGCAATGGAGACAATGGTTCTTTTTAAGCCCCAAATCAAAATGTGAGAGTTTCAAAGACACTTGATGCAAATAGTTTTTTATTTTTAAGACCAATGAGTGTGAAGATGCAAACTCTTTTTAACCCCAAATGAGTGTGAAATGAAAGATTAATTTTAAGCCAAATGAGTGAAAGATGCAAAGTTGTTCATTTTAAACCCATGAGTCATATATCCAAGTTGTGGTTAATTTTAAGCCAAATAAATGAAAATGTAGGTTATGGTCAATTTTAAGCCCAATGAGCATGAAAAAATATTGTAAAATGAAAGTCCCTATCTAAAAAAAAATGAACAATAATCATGCAAGAAAGGGGTTAGCAACTCCAAATGCCAATGTCTCCTCAAAACCTAAGCCACATGTTGTAAATCAAAGATCAATAAAAAAAAATCCCCTAATCTACCAAATGCAAAAGAAATGAATTGAAAATTCTTAATAAAATGTAAAATTCTGAGAAATAGGCAATTGTGATGTAGAAATTGACAAATGCGGCTCATTGGATTTTGGAAAAATGGGTAAACCCACAATACTAGTTTACAATTCTATTAAGGAAGGAAAATTGGAAAATCGCTCTGAAGAATTTTTTTTTGGATTTTTAAGGGTTTGAGCAAAGGGGGGTTTCACTCAAACCTCCTCTTCGGGCGAACCCCTTTTGTGATTTCATCATTTTTGGGCACATTTTGTAAATGGAAAAAGGAAAATTTCATGAGCGAACCCCCTTCGCTTGAAGGGGTCAAGTGGTGTTCGCTCAAACCCCCCTTTTTTTGCCCTTCTCCCCCTCTTCTACCAAATTTCTACAAAATTTTTCCTTTCGAAGCTTAGGTTGAGGATGAAAATGGAGGAAACTTCACAAACCCAACTAGATGATGGTAGTCCTCGGAACGAGCTATCCATCAAATATAATTTTAATATGTTTTGGTTTTATTATGTATTTTTTTAGTTTAATTAAACATAGGTTATTCACTAAAAATCAAGCTCTCTATTCTGCACATGTAGAAAAATAGCATATTATCAAAAAAAAATTGAAAAATATCTATGCACTAGATATTGATGTTCTTGATCCAACAAAAAAAAAAAATTCAATACATACAAAAAAAGTTATCTGTTAGCAAGTAAATCATGTCTAAATTGTAATTGATTTGACTTAGAAACTTAATTTAGAAAAAAATATTCAATGAAATGCTATGAAACCATTGTATGCACTAGATATCATAGTTACGAATCTAAATTAAAAAAAAAAAGAATTTTTATCCTTCATAGAAAAAAAGTTGTGTTAGCAAGTACGTACCACTCTTTAAAATGGTGTTTACTGTTAAAAACTAGTTTTCATAGGAGATGGAAAAAGAAATGCAATCTGATTCCAAAATCTTTAAAAAATATATATTTAGAATCTATAGACAAAATGTCACAAATCACTAGTTTGCATCATCTTCAAATTCCTCACGGTTTAGAAGCTATAGCTATTTGAAAGTGAAAATATAGTTAAAAAAAATTAGTTCAATGTCTAGCTTGGCCAAAAATTGTAAACCAATATGTGGGATCACCCAAATGTGGTGCAAAAAATGTCGACTACGACTTTCCGAATGGCAACTACATTGAACCAGATGCGATGAATCCCTCAACGATTATAGTGAAGCCCTAATCAATTGCATTGCATAAACCTGAAGCTACAAAAGCACCAAAATCCAACCAAATTTGACAAAATCAGAAACTGATATGATGCAATAATGATGTTAGGAGATGAAAACTGAAACTAGAAACTGAAATTCAATAGAAAAACCTAGAAATAAACTTGGCAAAATTATTTTCCTGAATTCTGGATAGATGGGGTGTTCTGGCTAGTGATTGCGATGCATTAGCTTTTGGAAAATGTGTCATTCGGGCTTGCGATTATGGTGCAGACCTAAAAATTCAAAATTTCTAAAAATTTCTTTGAAGTCTGGTTAGATTCACGTCGAGTTCACCAATGTTGAATAGGATAAAATTTAGGTTGAGGTAATAAAACATCAAAACTATAACAATAAATCCCTAAACCAACAATGAAGCACAATCCTTGACATAGAAACATAAACATAAAACAAATATTACCTATGCCATGGTTGCTTGACCTCCATTGTCCTTCTCTATTTTTCTTGATGTACTTGATTACCCTTAGATTTGAGTATGCAATGATAGACTAATGTCTATGATAGAAAAATATTGAAAATTGTAGTTGTCTCCTTAAGCAACATGTACTTGTGCATAAACTAGATTGGTTGAAATGACAACATATAGGTGTCTTTTATAGAAATCTAAATTGGAATGAAGGGCTAGGATTAAAAGACAATAAGATATGTCAATCAATGGCCAAGAATGAAAGTTGTAGTATGAAATAGGGTTAGGGCTAAATTAGGACAATGATAAGGATGAATGGCTAAGATTGAATTATAAAATAATTCAGCCCTATACCCTATACCATCAACCTTATACCCTAAACCCTAAACAATATTCCTCAGCTCTATACCCTCAACCCTATACTTAAACCCTAAACCCTACACTCTCAAACCTTAACCCTATACCTTATACCCTCAACCCTATACCTTAAACCTTATATATCCAATATCCTAAACCCTAATACCTATAGCCTATACACTTAACCCTATTCCCTTACCCTATACACTTAATCTTATAGGTCCTCAACCCTAAACATTATCCCTCAACCCTCAACCTTAAACCTTATACAAGTAAACCCTAAACGCTACATTCAACCTTGCACCCTTAACCCTAAACCCTCAAACCAATACCCTCAACCCTATACCCAATATCCTAAACCCTAATACCTATACCCTATACACTTAACCCTATACCCTCAACCTTGAACACTATCCCTTAACCATGAACCCTATACCTTAAACTATAACCCTACACCATCAACCCACATCCTTATACCCTACACCCTCAACCTTATATCTTAAACCCTAAACACTATCTCTCAACCCTATACCAAATATCCTAAACCTTAATCCCTATATCTTATACAATTAAATCTATACCCTCAACCTTGAACACTATCCCTCAACCCTCAACACTATACCTTAAACCCTACACCCTCAACCCTCATCCCTATACCCTATACTCTCAACCTTCTACCCAATGTCCTAAACCCTAATCCCTATACACGAGATAGAGAGAGAGAGAGAGAGAGAGAGAGAGAGAGAGAGAGAGAGAGAGAGAGAGAGAGAGAGAGAGAGAGAGAGAGAGAGAGATAAACAATGAGAGATCAATGATACAACTTGATGATCATTGAAATTTGACCTCCTGATTACTGAAATTTGACATGCTCATTTCTAAAATTTGA
Source organism: Sequoiadendron giganteum (assembly GCA_007115665.2). Taxonomy (NCBI): domain Eukaryota; kingdom Viridiplantae; phylum Streptophyta; class Pinopsida; order Cupressales; family Cupressaceae; genus Sequoiadendron; species Sequoiadendron giganteum. The sequence goes on along the minus strand of CM021108.1, from coordinate 607,075,214 downwards.
TTGTTTAAAATATTATAAGATCTTCAAAAACTAGAATTTGCATTATAACTCCTAGAGATCTGAAACCACTCTCAAACATCCTAAAACTATATACATGAAATATAACTTAAAGTATAATAAAGTAAATGTCCATATGTAAATGTCAAATTATACCTAAATGTTTATTTCATGTATATAGTTTTCCTAAAAGATAACAAGAAGAAAGAGAAAAAAAGAGAAGAAATTTTTTCAATGCAGACTAAAGTGCGAGCGTGTTATAATGCGCTCGGGTTTTTCCCTACTTTGGGAATCCCCAAGCCTTTGGCTTGGATTTTCTTTGGAATTCCAACCCAGCTTGGACTGCCTTTACAACACCTAAAAATGTGTTTTTGCATATTTTAGAAAATTTCACATAATCTCATTCGTGCTACCCATCAGCTTTGCATGTGTTTCAAGGTTGAGTAAACAAACACCTAGGTAATGTTAAGCCCTCTCTTAGCTATTTAATGATATATTTTTTTCACATTTCAACTATTTTGAGGCTTCCATCTTTAATTTCTTTTGTTGGTGTATCTGTTTTAAATGTCAAAAACCAATGTTTGATATTTTTACTTTATTTTTTAAGTGTTTATTGAAATTTCAAGTAAATTACATTTTTTTATAAACTAGACTCCATTCTAAACATATTCAATAAAAAATGATTTTTAATTAGTTTTAAAAAATTATAGAGGTAGCACAGCCAAATTTCTATTTATTAGGATGTGTCTGTTTAGGTGTGGAGCCTGATCAGTCTCCAAGTGGGAGATTGTTGGTATGTGGTGACTGATCATTCTATATTGTACACTCTTCATGTATCCTCGCCGGGGTCCTGCTTTTTCGCGAAATTACTGAAAAAGGGAAACATTACAAAAAGGGAAAAATCCCCGATTTTGTATAACCCTAATTTATAAAGGGTTTAGGATAGAGTTACAGTATCTTAAGAAACAGGCGATTATTCACGATATTGTAATAGGGTTTTACACTGGTTAATGAAATCATTGGATGGTTGCGGTTTGGTGGATGTAGCCCACATTGGGTGAACCACGTTAAATTCTCTGTGTTATTTTTCTGTGTGTTTTACTTCTGGTTTATTTGATAAAATCTGCATTTAGCTTTTAGATATCTGCCATTGAAAACCTAACAGTGTCCACTTTGAAAATTAGTAAAAATTCATATATTCATTAAAAAATTATGAAAAAATTGGGCATAAACTACATGCTATTAGCTAATTTCTCACTAAAGCAATTTTAAAAATACTACAAAAAAGTTAACTTTTTGAGGGAACCACAATAGACACCATGTTATGTTTATTTGACAAAAACATGACCAATTTATGTGGCTCCCTTTTTTGAACCCCTTAATCTCTATCATTTTAAAATAAAATTAGTAGTTTAGAAAGTAGATTCCGAGCACTACGACCCTTTTTTTTTTTGCATCTTAAAATTTTGAGTGTAACTATCCTCAATCTCTCATCCAAGGTCAATATTTTTTGATTTCAAAAAAAAAGTGGCCACTCAAGACCCCCTTTTGGCCCCTCATCTTTGTGCACTTACCCAATGGTGACATTGTTCCTTCAATTTTCTATCAAAATTTTAGTGTGGACCATGATTCTAGGGAGAATTTTAGCATCTTGAACTTGGAATTTCTCACATTGGATCCCATTCTTGAGCCTTGCATTTCATCTCCATCTTCTAGTGCATTTGATGATGCTCATGTTTTCATAATATTGGCCTCTTGTGATTCAGTGTAGTAGGATCTAAATCATCTTCAAGCTACACCTACTTGGGATGTATACTTGACATAAATTACTAGGTTATTTGTTGAGTCCTAAATTTTAGATTTTTGAGATACCATTGAGTTTATACATCTTCTCTTTGAGGGAGATGATCCTTCTTCAGTTATTGTGAGGGAATACTCCGATCCTCTTGTTCATTCTCTTCATGATCACTCTTTGCAGCTTGATAGGAGAGTGGATAATTTTGGAAAAAATTTGGAGGAGGCTTCTTTATCTTCAGAGGAGGCATGTTTTATCTTTGGATTGGGTTCTTCATCCGTCTCTATGATATTATAATTTGGAATCTTTAGCTATGTGGCCTAAAATGCCTACTTGAAGAGTGTTAGATTTCAACATCAACATAGAGACACTTGAGTGTAGTTCAAAGAAATCACATATCATTATTCTTCCCACATCTTCCTTTTAGGAATGGGAAGGCATCCTTCATAGCATCCTAGTTTCATCTCTTCATAAGGGGGTAATGTTGTTCGACAAGATTGGATTATCTTCAACATTCAATGTCGAGCTTCTACCATTGTAGGAGACTTGCCATTGAGGGGTGGTTGCATGGTCTCTCTTCTTCTCTCTTATAAGGGGTATTTTTCCTCACATGGGGTTTCATCCCTCTCATTAATCATTGAGATTATTTTTTAATTCATCTCCCTTTTGGGGAGGATTTTTTTCCAACTGGGTTTTCTCCTTTTCTCTATTTGTGAGAGATTGCATTGCATTTGTATATTGGTACCTAACATGGCCTCGTATCCATGACCCATCTTTTCATATTTGCGTAATAATAACCCCTAAGTTGTACTTAAGGGGGGGTGTTGGTGTAAATAGGTGTTTTACCTATCTAGTCCTATTTACATATTAAGTCCACTTAGGTCCTAGGAGGGAGTCTTTCTAGATAGTGTTAGTTGTCACTAGATATTATCTTATATTTTGGCATTTAATTCTTGTGTACTAATTCATTTAATATTTTTTGAGGTAGTTGTATCATTATATATGATTAAGACACATGACAAGATCTTGTCTAATCCTATCTCACACCTTGCCTTTATAATCAAGGCATCATTTATACATCTTGAAAAATTCAGTTGAGTAAGTCCAATATATCACTACAATCTTGAGTATTGCATATCGGCCATAAATTGCATCATTATTGCAAGTTTATATTCTTGCATCTCCTTATTGTAGAAGGCTATTTTTGGTTTTTGCAAGTGATCCTAGAGGGTTGAGTCCTTGAGTGACTAACATTTTCATCTTTAGAATTTCATCTACTTGTTGTGCTAATCAAGGTATTTATGCATTTTGGATTTTCCCTAGGGTATTTGAATTTCTCTTGGGTTGATCTTGTTAATGTCATTTAGGAATCATTCTCTAACACATTTGAGTAGGATTTTTATCATTGCAACTCATTGTAGCCTTAGACACACTTAAGGTTAGGAGCACACACATCTTATCAATCAATCAAATAGCTATTTTTGGAGGTAGAAATACAAAAATGGGGGTTTGACCAAGGGAAAATACTTTATAGCCACCTCTCCTCCCTCTTTGCTATGATTTTATAGGTTCAGATCCAAAGATAGAGAATTGATGAGTGAAAGAACAAAGTGTAGACCTATAGGCTATAGACCAAAATGTTACAGATCAAGATATAAAATTCTCAATCAAGGGTGCTAATGCCCTTGACCTCCCAATTTATCTCCAGATTCATAGTAAAAGTGCACAAAACTCTACCCTTCTCATATTTGTCTTTAGTTTGTGACTGTTCAATTTCATCTCTATAAAAAAGTTTATTTTAAAAGATAAAGTTACATAGTTAAATAGGTCAATTAATTCATATTAGATCCAATCAATTTTCAAGGAAACAAAGGAACCAATTCAAGGGAATATTGGATCTCCTTCTAGGTTGTTAGCCAGTCTTATCACCTAGTTGGCTTGGCTTCTAATATTGATATAAAGAAAGATTAATCTTAGTACTTTATCCACTAGACCTAGGATCTCTTTTTCCACATTAAATTTTGGTGAACCCAAAATATCCTACACTAGATAAATCTTCTGATTTACATTTCATATCCTTTATATCTGAATTATCAAGCAATTTTTTAGAAATTAAACCTCCTTCCATTTGCAAAATATGTGTTTGCATTAGAAAAGAAGTGTTCTTTGTTTAATTTTTTGGAATAATTGGAAATACTCTCATTTGAATTAAAAAATTACATCAAATTTATAGATAAATTAGATATTTTTGAATCAATATATGGATTGTTTGAAAAATATATCATCTTTGTAAAATTTGGAAACCCTAGTTCATTGCATTAGGTCACATTTTTTACAAAATTGGAAAAAACTATAGCATTTTCAGTTTCAGACCTGAACTGTGTCAATCTCAAATCTCTATTAATTGTAATCACTATCATGAAAAATCAAACTTTCTAAAGCTTTTTCCTATGGCCTAGGGTTCTAGCACCCCTAACCTACTCAGTTTCGATCATATTTCAGAGGTAGACTGATATTTATACTCTCTATGCAATTTTGAAGCTTGTTTTTAAAAATGGTGCATGTAACAAACTTGAGTGGCTATGTTCAACCATAACTAGTGCTAAGAGGCATACACACAAGTTGAATCTTGCAATTTAAATGTTGTAATTAATCTCTTGGAGAAAGTACAATAATTTGATTATGTTAGATATCTTTCTACAAGTTTGTTATACATATAATGATCCTTTTAGTAGTGATTATTTTGATATGTTAGATGAAGCCCTTGATGATTTCATCTCATCTAAATCATCCAATATGAATATTAAAGTTTCAAAATTTTAAAGATTAATAAACATGATAGATTCAATAACACCGCAATTGGTTATTTACCCTCTTAAATACATAAAACTCAAACAAAAAATCAACCTATGCTTATTATTGTACCACCATCAAACATACATAAGTATCTTAGTCATATCTTAAAATTTGTAAGACAATTGAATCAACATAACCACATACAAAAAAATGTATCCCATTAAAAAATTACCATGGTATTGCTCATACATATAATACTTGAGAAAAAATAAATAATAAAAAAAACACTAGTCATTCCATCGTCAATACCATTCCCACAACCTATTCTCCTTCTCGCACCTCATTTTCCTTAAATAATGGTAAGGCATATGATCTTGTTGAGAAAATTCATGCTAATTTAGCTAAATTTTTATTGTGGGACTTAATTCAAAACTCACCTACCTATCATGGCATTCTTTAAGAGGCTTCACATAAGATTAATGTGCTACCTTGCTTGATGGTATAAACTCAACAAACTTGGATATTATCTTTTATCAAAATGAGTTACCCCCTCTTGAAACTCAAAAGCAATTCCTTGATTATAATGGTGGTCATTAATAAAATTGGCATTATGTATACTCTTATTGATAATGGGTCAGGTCTTAATGTTTTTAGCATTGAAATCTTAAATACGCTTGGTATGCATAAGTATCTCATTCAACCTAATGCTTTATCTATTCATGGTTTTGTTGGTAGGAAACCATTGGGAGTTCAATCACATTACCTATTAAGGTACGTCCTGTAGTCTTACCTACCCTTATCCATGTAATGCCAAATTCTCTTTCATATAATTTTCTCCTTGGAATACCATGGATTCATGATATGGGAGGAGTTCCTTCCACCCTTCATTACATAATTAAGTACACATATAAAAACAAGGTTTACATGGCTAAAGTTGATCCTAAAGTTTGATAATTGTTTGAAAACTGAAACAAACAATAAAATGCCCTTTAACACATTGATTCCATATTCAAAAGTGGAATCTATGTCTACTAATGATAAGGACTTAGAAAATTGTGTGTCTCCCACAATAAAAATATTGCACAATGATTGGGGTTTGTTAGATTTTTCACCTAATTTTATGGGGGAGTATAAAACCTCACCATCTATGTCTGAAGAATCAAATGAAGTTGCAATGACATCTACACAATATTCTATAGGACTCTCCTAAAACATCTAATTTTACAAATTCTAGAAATAAAGATGATATCAATTATTCATCTACACATGATGTGAACAATTATGAAAAAACTACCTTCCTTGAAAGAAATAGAATCTATTTATGGAAGAGGATATAATATTTTTTTCTCAGTTTGGGTAAAAGGCGGTTGTTGTGGTATTAAGGAACAAGGTATCAATGTCCCCATATAATTGAGAATACAAGGTACAACAAATGATCTTTGTTATCATCCTTTGAAACCCACCAAAACCTCTAGATGACCTTCTCTTAATTTAAAAATAATAATACAAGATCCTCATAAGGTATTTATCAATTTACTGAACACCTTGAAATGATAAGTAAAGATAAAAACCTTTCATTGGATATATTTTCGACTGATGAATCCTTGGTAGAATTTTTGGGAGTTTATGAAAACTAACCTACTAATTATCATGATCAAGGATTTCCCTAAATTGTTTAAATTCCAAAGCATACTGTGGGAAACACACTTGTATATTAGATGATATAATGGATTATGAAGACACCCCAAATTTTCCTTAATATTCTAGACTACAGTACACTAGTAAGATATATTGTGGATGTCTCTATGGATCCTTATAACATGAAAAATTTAATTTTAATTAGAAAATATCTTGAATATGATGAACAACAAGAACATACTACATTATTATATGAATTTATTGAATTATTTGCTTGGTTTTATTCATATATTCCTGGCATAGATCCTAAGGTATTTAAACATAACATTGTGTTAGAGGATGATGTTAAAATTATAAGACATAAGATTCATAAAATGAACCCCAAAGTGGCTTTTTTGGTTAAGGCTAAGATTAAAAATCTCTTACAAGTTGGGTTCATTTTCCCTATTGACTATTCACCTTGCATATCAAACAAAGTGGTTTTCAAAAAACCAGATAATCATGTTCGAATGTGTACAAAATTTTGTGACCTTAATAGTTAAAATATTTGAAATATGTCTTCGCTCTCCCTAACATATATATGATTGTTGATTCAACCACAAGACATGCCTTACTTTCATTTATGGATGCATTTTTTTGATACAATCAAATTATTGTTAATCCTCAAGACCAATACAAAACTACTAAATTATTAAACCTTGGGGAATATTTTGTTTGGTTGTCATGCCTTCTGGGTTGAAATTTTTAAAGAAACATACTAGAGGGCTATGACATTAATATTTCATTATTTTATCCATAACATTTTAGAGGATTATGTTGATGATATCTTGGCTAAATCTATATCATGTCAAAATTCTCGGTCAAATATTTGAGTGAATTCATAAGTATAACATACAATTAAATCCAAGAAAGTATGCCTTTGGTGTGGATAGTGGAAAAAATTAGGTTTTATTGTGTCACATTGAGGTATTAAGGCAGAAACAAAGAAAATTGATGCCATAATAAACATGCCACCTCCTAAAAAAAATTATCAACTTTGTAGCTTACAAGGAAAGATTCAAGATATTCATCATTTTATTTCATCATTGGTAAATCAAAATCTTCCCTTCACTCAATTTCTTAAGAAATAATCTCTTTTTTAAATGGAATGAGGATCAAGCCAAAAAACATTTGAGAATTTAAAATAATATTTAAATAGCTAATCCTCCTATTTTGCAACTAGTTATCTTAGGATTTCCTTTTATTCTTTACAATTTTTCTTCATCTAATGCTCTTATTGTATTATTAGCATAACATGATGTGAATGGTAAAGAACATGTTATCTGTATTATACTAGTCAAATGTTGATTGATTGTGAAACATGATGTACAAATAAAAAAATATTTGACTCTTATGTTTATCGCAAGTAAATTGAGACATTATTTGTTAAATGTTGAAGTGCATGAACTGTTATAAATTTTGATCCATTAAAACATATTTTATCTAAAATTGATTTATTTGGATGCTTAGCCAAATGGGTAATGTTGTTAATGAAATTTGATCTTAAATTTATCTCTCAAAAGGAAATTAAGGGTCAAGCATTGATCAACCATTTAGTTGAGTCTCCTTCAACATTAGTTCTACCAAACCAAGAATCGTTTCTTGATGAGCATGTATTGAACTTAGAAGAAGAAAAAATATGGAATTTATATTTTGATGGTTCTAAGTGTCGAACTAGCTCTGGTGCTAGGGTTATATTATTAACTCCTTTAGGTAAGTCAACACCCTTATCTTACCATCTAAATTTTCTATGCACAAATAACATCATAAAATACAAAGCATAGATTATCACCAGTTTATGTGTGGCATTTTCCCTTAATATTCAACACCTTCACATATTTGGAGATTCTCAATTAATCATAAAAAAATTAATAGATCTTATATGAAGAAAAATAAGATAAATTGTCCCAATATCATGACTTAGCATTAGCAATGTTAAAACATTTTTCCTAGTATGCTATTGAAAATATTTCACAAAAAGATAATAGGCATGCAAATGTAATCGTAAGCACTACCACCCTTATATCCCTTGATGATTCATCTGCACATTTTAAATTTACTACTCATAATCTCACATTTCCATCAATAACAAAAAATATTAAGGATGAGATAGTATGTTGTGCAATTAATTCAGATGAATGGTACTCCCACATATTTCAATATTTGTGTGATTGTAATTTTCTTGATTCAACTACAAAAAACACTCAAGCTCACATTCTAAGCTCATAACATTCAATATATAATTTTAGCTAATGTGTTATACATAATGGCATATAATAGTCTCCTTCTTCATTGTCTTAGAAAATCAAAGATTCCTATTGCTCTCGAAGAAGCCCATTTAGGTGCTTGTGGAGGAAATTTTGGTGGTTGATCTTTGGTTCAAAAGTTATTCATATTAGATATTATTAACAAAATACGAATCAAGATTGTTTTTCCTTCATTAAGAAATGTCCTAAATGTCAACAACATAACAATTTTATTCATGCTCTTGCTCATGAACTTCATGCCCAAGTTTCTATTTGGTCATTTTCTATGTGGGGCTTAGATTTTATTGGTAAAATTTCTCCTCCTTCATCTCAAAGATGTAATTTATTATTATAGCTATAGATTATTTCATGAAATGGGTTGAGGTGGTCCCACTTTGCTTCATGATAGCTAAAGTTATTTTTTTCTTTATATTGGATAATATTATATCAAGATTTTTTCTTCCTTCCGATTTGGTTTTAGATAATGGTACATCATTTAAGAACAAGGAAGTGAAAAAGTTCCTTGATTTTTTTTGTATAAACATCATTTTTCTATACCATATCATCCATAATTGAAAGGAAAATTAGAAGCATCTAACAAAACCATTGAAGAAGTCTTACAAAAAAAATTAACAAACATGGTAAAGATTGGCATACTCAACTCTCCTATGAATTGTGGGCTTATCACATAAGTTCACATATGGCTATGAGTACTAATCTATACAACCTTGTGTATGGAACTAATGCTATTATTCCTTTAGAGTTGAAAATTCCTTCACTATGAATTTATGTCAATAGAATTCTAGATGATACTTCTTATAGAGAACAACAACTTCAACAACTTGAGATGCACAATGAAAAACATATACATGCTCTAAAACATCTACAAGATTATTATAAAGGTCTTCAATGTAGTTAAAATGAATTCATTATCCACCATTCATTTAAGATTAGTGACTTGGTTCTATATGAAAATCAACATAATATACACTACACCAGAAGAAAAGGGAAAATTTAGCCTAAATTGGTTAGGACCCTACATCATAATTGAAGATTATGGCTTAGGTGCATATAATATTTCTATGGTGGATGGTACATATCTCAAAGGACCTATTAATTCTGTATATTTATATATATTTTATGCATAAATCCATTTCAATCTCTGAGTAGTATGTTGGAATTTAAAGCGAGTAGATTAGGTTAGATAGCTAGGTTACTTTCTATTTAATGTTGTACACTACTTCATTCATCACAAACATTAGTGTGTCTTGGGTTTTAGAGTAATTTTCTTAGATTTTATTTTTACTTATTGGCATACTATTCAAAAATTTGTGTGGAATGTTAGTTGGATCATTATAGCATTTAATGGTTCAAAGTAGATCATAGTTGCATCTAGTTTAACATGTGTACACTTAGTAAAAAATATAGCATTTAATTAAATAGTTTCATTTAATTGTTTAGTTAGATCACATAATCCATATATATATATATATCAATTAGATCATTTTTGTATTTATTAAATAATCTTAATGGGATTGTTTAATTAGATCACAAGTGTATCTAATTTTCTATATATGGAAACATGATGCACGTTCTTAAATAAGATCACATGTAGTACTAAAAACATTTTACATAACAAATAAAATGCTCATATATATATATATATCATGGTATTTATATACATCATCATGTCACCACTTTGACAAAAATTTGTGTCATAAAAAATCATATAATTATCCTATATGCCTATAACGACTACCAAACTCCTCGAGGCCTAGTGGTGGTGTTCAACATGAGACTGTAGACTGTGAGTAGCACCTAGAGCTACTCTATGCTAGTACAAACTTGAGATCACCTCTAAGCTCTACATTATCCTCAACTGCTACTGTATGATATTGCTAGAATCAATCTCTCTTGGTTCACACCCTATCAAGCTCTACCCACAATTATGTCTATGTTTCACCAAAGGTAGGAGCTTGAGCTCTATCTACTCTCAACTCTTCATATGCAGCTCTTAGCTCCTCGTGCATAGTTCTTAGTTGTGTTATAGGCTCAAAAATATACACATGATTTCTTGTACTCTATGGTGGCCTATGCTCAACTCATACTAGCTAATGTCGGTACACATCAGGAATCATATTTGCTATCACTCAACCCATAAAGTTTATTTAATCTCTAGTTGCAACTACAAAGAAGAGATAATCCTTTTTATTTCATTTTTATTTTATTTGTATATCCTCAAAATCGGTAATGGAGAAATAAGAGAAATGACATGTCAATAAATGGAGGTGAATGATAATGAGAATAATCACATAAAAACATATGCACAATAATATAATCTCATATTTCTCCTTTTCATTAATGTACATCAATGTATAACTATATATCAAAAAGGTGTGTAGCCACCCCTTCAACCACCTAGTAACCACTCAATAATTAGATGTGGTCAACTCATAATAAAGGAGACATAAAAAGTAAGAACATTAAACATATGAGGTAATATAATAATCCTTGAGAATAAGTTATATGAACATGTATCTAAGAAGCCCCACGCAATCTAAATTCAAGGTAGACTTGTGATTAGCACCAAGATATGTAAGCATGCCAAGAACCCCCCTTATAGTCTAAACTCTAACAATTTACTAGTCTTTACAAGTACTATGATGTAGCTAGTGTACTCAAAACTCTAATTTTTTCTTATGATGAAATTATTACATGTGATATATCTCCATACCTATAAGGATTCACACCCACTCAAAGTTTTTCCCAATGAATCATGTGCCAAAAAGAAAAAAACTAAATATGTTGATGCTCATGAATAATCAAGAACCCCAAAATTGTGGTACATATGCATTATCTAAAAATGTGAACCCATCCTAGTTCACAAAGCTCAAATTTAATAAATAAAAGAACATGTTGACATTAAAATTACTTATGTAGTAAAAAAAGGGTATATCCTCAAATATGATGGCTCGAGTCCTATCACTAGCCATACCCCATAAAGGTGAATCTACGCCCTTTAATCATCGATGTAATCATTGCCTAGTCAAAGATGATCAATGTAAGGTTGACAATCAATGATTGACTCTCATAACTAGTGCTCACTCCAAATCATGATGAACTAGCTCCATGCATAGCCATAAAATTTCAAGCTCATCTCTCATATATCTATAGTGTTCAAACCTCTAACAACTAAAAAGAATCATTAGGGGCCCAAGCAGACATGTCAACATTTCAGATTCAATCAAGAATTAATAGTTGTAAAAATATTTGGTGACCCAAACAAGCATCAATATTATGAATCAAATTCATAATTATCCTTAAATCAATAAAGTAGGCACTACTCACACTCCAAAACTTAGAATCCACATATCCAAAACCCCTCAATAATAACTTATCCATCAACAAATTAGGTACTTGGTTACTAAAAAATATAAACCTCAACAATCAACAAAACTTGTAATTTGACCTATGATTCTCCCCCTTGTTAATGATGAGAGTGGAGAATTTCTACATATAACACTCTTAAAAGGGAAGCATGCTAAATCAAAAACTCTATATAGATAGACGGACAACTCAATAATACCCTTTCAAATTTTCCAATAACCCACCCTTATAGGTTTTCAATATAACGGAAATAGTGTATAAGCTATCCTTCTATGTTTTCAACTTAAAACTCAAGTGCATAAAATGTGGACATATTATTCCCTACCCAATCAAAAAACAATATCTCAACCTCCATAGCCTCAAAATCCATGATATCAATGCACAAACAACTCAAAGCAAAATACTAAATCCAATCCAAATTGAACTCAGCCAACAGTAATTAAAAATTCAAATACATAATTTAATGAATTCTAAATTTAAACCACAATCAAATAGATAAACAAATTATATATTATAACTTCAATTACACCTAATTTATCTAATAAAAAAAATACTGCAATCTAAATACAATAAAACCACCTTTTTCTTCAACTTTGCATAATTAAATTTTTTCTTTCATATACAAAATAATCAAATAATCAATGTTTCGAAACCTTAAACCACTCCATTATACACCCTTAAACAATCTATAACGAGTTTATCCTTTTCTTTGTTTGAAAGCATTAATAAAGTTATATATATATATATATATATTAAATTAAAAGACAGAAATACATGTTAAAAAAAAAATGGGTAATAAAAAAGCACATTCCGAAAGTCACATGAACTGAACCCAAAAAATCAAAATCACATGGACCAGACCCATAAAGCAAGAAACATTGATATTTTAAAGCATTATACTTAGGGTGACGGCCCACCAAAAAGTTACTCCTTAATAAACTGGCCCCTATTCAAACATCTACTTTTTAATCAACAAAACTCAACATTATATGAAATCCACCATTTCCTTATAATAAAATGTCATGTAAATTATTTATCGCGATCAATTGGCAGGCATGTAGAAGCATATAGCATTAAAAGTCGAATGGCATTTTCAATTTGCATGCGTCGGTTGAACACAGGTGTGAAATGCTTGTTGACCGTTAATTGCAAAGCTTCAAAAACAACTTTGATAAGAATTTAACGACCATATCCAGACAACAGTTGCCTGATTTGCAGGTGAGAGCAGATGAAACACTTATATCAACAAAAGCGCAACACAGAGGAGTGTACAAGGCCCTTTTCCAATGCACCCACAAAGATGACAGAGAATCCATATAATGACAGCCGATTTATGCAGGGTCATTGTCTCATAGATCTTCTTTTGATCTTGTGAACGTTAAAAGTCTTCTATTCATTCAGATCAATCTTACAGACGTACTTAAAAGACAGACACTAAATCTGCAAAACTTTGTTTAATAATTACAGTATGGAACGTGTAGTTCCACACGTTCCAGTCTTCTCTTAATTTGAACTCCTTGAACGTCACAGAATTTTGCATGCACAGTTGCATGCACGCCAGGCTCGCTGGAAAGCTCGTTCAAGGTTTGTGGAATGAAAAAAGAGTTATACGAGTTGGTGGGCGGCTTGTGGGTTGCAGTAGAGCCTTATCAGGCTCCGTGTTGTTAGCGTGGAGAGTACAACGCCACACTTAAACCAGTAAAACTTATCTATCTCGTACGTTGTAAAGTTGCCTTTGGTCTAAAGAAAGCGACAGATAATCGACGGGTTCAAAACATGCTTGTATGGTACACTAGTTTTTGCTCAAATGGCAGGGCTGTTCAATACTTTTTTCTGTTTGGATTTTTGTAATTAACTAAAATTTTAATTATAATCATACTATTTATACAATTCATACATTGTATATGCCACTTTAAAATTTATAATAAATATAGTACATTTATTTAAACTCTCTATATAATCAATCTCGGATTGAAATGGGATTAGGGGTTGACTCAAAACTTATTAGAATTTCAATGTTTAGTTCTTTCAGTTCAAGTTTCTTAAATATGGGTTTTATTTCAAATAGTGGCTAATTATACCAATCAATTTAATTTTATCAAGGAGTCCTAAAATAATGGGAATACTAATATTAACAAACTCATCTTAAAAAGTGATAAAAAATGATCTTATATGAAATAGGAAAATAAAAATGGAGTATGAGTGGGATCCATCAAGATCAGCGGTCGAAGTATCTATTTAAGCTGGTGTAAAATGAAAATAAAAATGAACCTCCCATTATTTAAGTGCAAGATTTATAATTAAAAATATGATAGAGACAAGAAGATCTATATTAAAAAAAAGAAGAAAAAGGGAAAAAAGTTGTAGATAAATTTGACATCATAAAAATATGTTAGTAAATTTTATGAAAACAAAATCATAGACAAAGAGGAAAGCTCAATGATATAGTGGAAAACTAATGAAGATTATGTTAATGATGCTTAGGAATATGAGGAGAATATTGAAAAATAGGTTAAGCTTACCACATGTGAAACTCTGCAATTCAAGCTCAATTTGGAATTTGGAACTATGATGGGAACATCATAAATATAAAAGCTATTTGATCAAGTGTTGATTTTTATATTTTCAATGGAAAGCATCATATGATAGCCTACTAAGAACCTAATATATCTTTTATAGGTATCCCAACTTTTTAAACTCACATTTGTCAATAAATAATGGGTGGGGATGAGAAATTTGTTGGATTGATAAGGTGGAAAAGTAGGATGAGTTCAAGAAAAAATAAAAAGTAGGATTTTATTACATTACCTTTATACGAAGTTACAACAATAGAATATCATGCTTGTGAAACCCATATACTCTTTTCTCATTAATAAAGGAGAATGTAGCATCACATAATCTATTTGAAATACATGTAAATATTTAAATGAAAGTGGATATATAGATGACTAAATAATTACCAAAAATTTGGTGTGCATAGAGGTAGATAGAGCTTCAATGATGTAAGGTCAAGAGAAAAAGTATTTATATAAATCTAAAAAATTGTTGATCATCATATATGATTTAAATTCACTGTATAGCCCATCAAATGAGCTTAGAATTGAAAATTATGAGTGATTTTTCTATTGTCTCAAAAGTTGAAGGTCTATTTTGCAAGCTCTAGTCATGTACTTTTCTTAAGTCCCAAATAGTTTTTTAAATTTCAATAATTGAATAAGCGAATAACTATAAGAAATTGGAATCTTAAGGATGTTGATTACAAATGGATCTACTTGCATGAACTAGTGCAAATATGATTTTTTGTAAATATCAAATATTGATTGGAGTAATGCATAGGAATTACCTCACAATAGATAAATCTCCTAGCATTTTATTTAGATTAAATTATATAGTAACGATTCTAATTTTTTATCTACTATTTTTTCATGTTGAACGAAATGAATATTCTTGTGAAAAAACACCAAAAATGAACTATATACTTTAGAACATACAAAGCTATGCAAAATGATATACATGACCTTCAATGATTTATATCTATGAGATTGATCATTCAAAGTCCAAAATACAATAGTTGGGTTCTTAATAAAAATACACACAATAGTATTATTTTTTTATAGTTTAATGCAAATAGAGAGTTGTGTGTATTAATGTGAGGAAAACTACCAAACACATACATAAATTGTAGTGAAATATTTTGATGATATTATTAAATATTTAAGTACCACTTTAAATAATATTTCACAAGATCACTTTATTAGAGAGAAATCCCTCAAGATGAAATAATTAAAGCCATGCATATCTTGTATTCTCAATGTTAGAAAATTGGATAATCATATATTTTTCCTAACAAGATAAAAATATTAGCCAAATAGATCTCTAGGAGTTTAGAATTGAATGAATATAAAAATATAATTATAAAAAGATATAATCTTATAGAGAAATCAACTTATCTTGCAACATCAATGATAAAATAATTTAAACTCATGGAGAGTCCCTTATAACTTGGTTTGATAAAAAATATTTGAGAAATCTTAAGTCAAACAAAAATATTATATGATTCAATATCAAAATATTTATTTTGTTCATTTTTATCAAAAAAGAAAAATATCACAAGGTTGATTTATTTTCATTTGCAAAATAAGGTAGATATAGAAATCCTAACATTTATATTTCTTTATAAGGTAATTGCATTGAACGAGATAAGATAAGAATATTGAGAAAAAAGATGTAAATCATAGCATCATTTAATTATATCAAAGATATATAGATTTTTTTTCCAAGTATTATATTTTTTTAATTATAGTTCAAAATATCATATTACAAACATCATAATAGAGATGTGTAATATAATAGATTAGAAATAATAAATTTCTATGTGAAATCAAATTTAATGTCTCTAATAAACCAAGTCTTTGAAATCTCAACTACAAGAGGGAGAACATCACACAAGTGTTTTTTCCTTCAAGCACAAACTGGTGGTCCCCTACACACCTTCCAACTAGAAGTGGCCCTTCCCTTCATGAGAGTAATATATTTAGTAAATACCATGGTCATCATGCCATCCAAGAACTTGTGTTGTGTTCTAAATTACAATTATTTTTCATACAAATCTAGATGCCCTCTAACTAAGTATGATCTAGATCCAAATGATAGTAAAAAAATAGACACTATGAATAGACAATATAAGCAGTGATATTTCATTACTTTGGCTAAAGATTTTATTATTAAATATACATGTTTCAAAATGATAACATGTTTCGTATTTTCACACACCTCTTTCTCAAACTAGTTATCGACAATTAAAACTTCTTTTCCAAATTTGAATAATATGAAAATCAAATGTCTATTCACCTCAAGGGTAGGGTCTTACTCAAAGTATTGGGAATTTTATCTTTATTTTCTTCAAATTATATCTCTTTTCAAAATTACACGTACAAATGCATTCATATATGCATCAATATGTGTGTGTATGTATATATATGTACATACATACATATGTATGTATGTATACACATACACACACATATATGTGTGTATGTATATATGTATGTATATACATATATATTCATGTATTTAATGATTTTATCCATACATTCATGCTAATAATATAGTTTGGATAGATATCAAAGTATGTAATACAGTTGCACATATGTTTACTATCTTTATATGTATGTACTAACATATTAATTACTCAATTATTTTGTAAATAAGGGAAAATTAGGGTTGCTAGAAAGATATTCCTCAAACTGATATTCCAAGACAAATATTACTTTTTAAAACAATCTTTTTCAAACTAGGCACAATTAATTCTATGTAACACCCTAGTATTTTGATAAAAAACATGATTTTATCACTGATGAACTAATAGAGTACAAACACACACATACTTCTAGCAAGCTAGTGCATAATAGTAAAATTCTCATAACATATTCTTGTTATTGAAATCTCAAAAAAGCATAAAAAATTTCACAGAGTTAACACCTTTAATTTTAATCAAGTTTGAAAAAAATCTATATAAAACATAATATAATGGTCAACATGACTTCAATATATATTTCAATATCCTCACTAGATAGGGTACTTAAAATATAACCCCAATTGATGCTTTGGGATTTGATGACCTATTATGGTCTCACTTAAAAGAACTATAAATAATAAATCTCATTCGATCACTCCACTGATTACTTCTATCATAAAAAATATTAAAGTTTTATGGTATGATAATACCAAAAATAATCAAATATAATTCTTAAACTCTTGGACCTCTTTGGTCACATATCATTATGGTGGATTCATTCAACAAAAATGATCTATTTGATCATGTCACTTATCATAGAATGAATGCAAAATAGTGAGCTATTTAGTCACTAAACATTTCATAGAATGCATGTAAACACAATTACTTATTCAACCAACTTTTATTTCATATAATGTATGTAACATAGTTTCCTATTCAACTACTATTTATTCCACATAATGAATGTAATCATAGTGACCTATTTAGCCACAATTTATTCCACATAATTCATGTAATCATAATCATAATGACCTATATAGTCTTTCATCCTATATATATGGTTTTAAAAAAATAGTAACTTCTTTGGCCATATATTGTACACAAATAATTTATCATGTTCAAAGTATAAAAGGGTTTTGTAAATAGAAGATAGGCTAAACCACTTTGACCCAAAAAAGTAGTATATTATAACTAATACACAAAGGATGAACTGTTATATGCATAATAGTCTTCTATGACTTAAAAACACATAGGATGAATATTGAATATACTTAATTGGTCATTCCAACATACTCAACAAAGGCCAAACAATACAAAGACCTAAATGCTCAATAAGATTGTATCCTTGAAGGCTAATCAAGGTAACTTAATCAAGGGTTTATGTTCACAACACCATATAACTTAAGAGATGTATCACTCCAAATATATTCCCATAAATATTTCTAAACTCAAATACTCTTAATACAAATATTATCAATTTCCTTCATTTACATATCATGGGGGCAACTATAATCCATACCCAACCCAGGCCCTAGAACTATACTAGGGTGGGAGGGCCCCTACTATTCTAAGGGTAGTTATAGGGGGGATTAGCCAGGTTATAGTTGTTCTAGATATGGATCAGGGTGGGTGGGAGCTATAATTGTAGACACTAACAATTGGTCTAGGCCTGCGAGCACCATTTTCGACATAATTTTCTAATGTTCATGGTCATGATTAAATAATGTTAATTATTTAATTATTTCCTATATACATATTTATTTTGTTAATTAAATAATATTTATTATTTAGTTAATTCATTATGACCTTTTATTCAACCCTGATTAATTAAATAAATCTTATTTATTTAATTACGTTGTTAATTAATTAATTCTCTTTCTGAATTAAATAATTTATTATTTAATTTACCCTTTTATCATATTTTGACAATAATTAAATATTCATTTCAAATTATTTAATTATTCATTTAATCTTTTCATCACTCAATTAAATAAGTCTTATTTATTTAATTAATCCTCAAATGTTGAATTTTGAATTAAATAAATCATTTAATTCATAAAACTCTATTTTTAACACATTCCTCTATATTTAGATGATTGTTTAAGTTATCTAAGTATTCATTCATCACTTGAATCAAGATATATTTGAATCAATCAATTATCTCCTGATTCAATATTTGATCATCTCTATGAAGAGACTCTCTGTCATAATCAGTTAGTCTAATTCTCCTGCATGAATAGATTTATTAATTATTTAATTAATTAATTCATGTGTACATTTGAACAGATCATTATCCAAATTCTATCTTTATCCTTTTCATTCAAATTCTTATTCTTCTATTTTCAAACACTTTTAACTAAAGATTAAATCATTTATTTAATCTTGAACTCTTATTCTTCTAATTTTTGAATAGTCTTAACATCCGATTAAATTATTATTAATTTAATCTTTATCCTGCAAACATTTCCAACTCACATTGTAATCGACACAAATCTCAATCAAATGGCATTCATCAATATTGATCGCTGATCTCTCTTTTGAATCTGATCCGATTGTTCGAAAACCAATTTTCTATAAATTGACATGGCATTCGTCATTATTCCTCCTCCTAAAATCGATATACTTTTGGAAGAGACTTGTTAATATTTGATATTTTTCTATAATCACATACATCAAGGCTATACTTGCACACTTATTGAAAATATAAGGGCAATAATACTATCACGAAAAAATGGAGAAGGACAATCAAGATAATTTGAAAGAGTTTACAGATATTCGATGAGATTTTTTTAATTATCGTTTTAGTTTATTCCTTTATGCTTTGTTGTTTAATTTATATTAATGCTTGTTTATTAGATTTAACCTATCTTTCTTGCAACGTTATTTATCTATGTTACATTTGGTGAACCCGATATGAAGACATCCATCTTTGCAATCCTTATAATTTTTATTTTATTTTTTGCAGGTATCATACGAAACAATGCATCTGACTGACGAAATGACGCAAATATAATTGTGAACTGCAACTAACAAATCCTGAGATGCATTTGACAAAACTCGATGCATCTGTGGCTTTCTGCAATTGATTAATTGATGAAAACCGTGACACATCTGCATTATTAAATGATGCATCTTCCTAGTAACATTTCGAGTTTGAATTTTTTTCGTTTTACGATTTTCTCTTTTCGATTTTATTTTAGCTAATCTTTGATTTACGTGTGTTTAGGAGGATAACATAGTGTTTGCAAGATGTAGTGTAGAAGACATAAAAAATTCAAAACTTATTTTCTATAGGATGAGAAATGAAGACAAATTTGAGAAAAAAACTACTAAATTATTTTCTTGCAGAACCTTGTGATGCCAGGTGATCCCACAAAGCTAGTTTACAATTTCTGAGAGGAACTGATTTTTGCTGAAATCAAATATTTTTAGAAAATATAATGATTTAAGATTTAAAAAGTTCCATTTTAAGGATTCGAATTGATAAGGGTTTGATCAAACCCCCTTGGATAAAACCTCACTAATTTTAAACCATACTTATAAATGAGTCTCCTTTACACCTATCAAAATGCTAATAAAAAATAACTTTTTATTTATCTTTTGGGGGATCAAATGAATTCATTTCAAATTTATTTCAGATGATTATGGTATCCCTCAGAACGAGCTATCCAAATATAATTTTAATATGTTTTGGTTTTATAATGTATTTGGTTTTTTAGTTTTATTAAACATAGGTTTTTCATCGAAAATGAAGTCTCTGTTTTGCAAATGTTGAAAAATAGTAGATTAGCAAAAAGAAAATTTGAAAAATATGAGTGCACCAAATATTGAAGTCCTTGATCCAACAAAAAAATAAAAAATTGAATTTTAATATATACAAAAAACGTTACGCGTTATATGGTCATGCTATCTCTGAATTGTAATTGGTTTGACTTCGAAACTTGATTAAAGAAAAAATATTGATGTAGACATGGAAAATGTACAATTTCGATCCGGCACATTGGATTCTAATTTACTAACATTATTTCATCCTGAATCGTCTCCTTTTCTAGTCATGTAATTGATTAATCTATATTTGATTAAATTCATCGCTCTTCATCTCTTAATTAAATAAATCAACTTTATCTAATTAAGTCATCATCTCCTGTTAATTAAATAAATCAATTTTATTTGATTAAATCCCTAAAGTCTTCTTATTAAATTGAATAAATTAAATATTATTTGATTTAATCTAACATTATCCCCTTTAGTTAAATAAATCAAAATCATTTATTTAATTAAACCCTTCCTCTCAATTTGATTTAAATCAATTCATAAATTTAAGTCTAAATTGTCACATCTCCTAATTCTTCATTAAATTAATTAAACTTTGATTAGTTTAATCTTAATCTGTCACATTCTCTAGAGAATGCAACTTGCACAATAAATCAATTGCTTTGATTTATTAATTCATCTATTTTTCCTCACATGGCATAAAAGGGGAATATTCCCTCAAATTTGAATTCAAATTCAAATGGGCTTGGTCCTTCCAACAAGGCATTTAAGACCTCTTACATGTCCTTGTGCATTGAGCCAAGTGACATTAACTGCATTTCTTTCATCCCCCCTAAACATGTCACTTCATCAAATTCAAAATTCAAACTTGCACATTGATCAAAATGTGCTCAACCTTCAACTATTCACATCTTGACAAGTGGCACTTGGCCATTGGATGTTGAATGATCCCATATTGCTCAATTTCATTCATTCTTCCAATTTTAAATTTATAAATAAGAGACTCTTCCTCTCATTCTATCATCCAAAATTTGATTAAACTTATTATACTTAAATCCATCTTCAAGCATAACCATTTTCATCTAGTTTTATCAAGTGCTTAGCTAGGTTATGCAGGAATTCAACCAACAAAGTGGATCAAATCACAAGGCTTACAAAGGAGTTGGGAAAGGGCTGATTTTGACATACCAATCAACACCAAATCCCCCATGGGATCAAGAGTTTTCTTTGTTTAAATTAGGATTTCATTTATATTTCATGTTGTTCTTTATATTTTCCTATTTTGAGCATTGTAAATGGATTTCATGGGGAATCCTTGTTTCTTGCTTGCATATGATCTAATATTGTGCTTGTTTGCCTTATATGTGCAGGTATGAAATCAGGGTTCACAATTGAATAAAAATATATCTAACCAAGTGGAAGCACTAGATATCGGAGTTACAAATCTAAATTCGAAATAATTATAATTTAATCCTTCATGGAAAACAAGTTATGTGTTATACGGTGTGTGTCAAGTTTTAAAAATGTTGTTTTCTGAAAAAAAAACAATTTTTGTGGGAGATGGAAAAAGAAGTGTAATCTGATTCCAAAAATTTTGAAAAAAATATTTTTAGAATCTATAGACAAAATGTGATGAGACCCTAGTTTACATAATCGTAAAATTCCTCATGGTTTGGTTGCTATAGGTGATCGAATGTGAAGATTTAGTTTTAAAATAATAATTTTAGTGTCCAGTTTGGCCAAAAATTGTAAACCACTATTGTGGGATCACCCGAAGAGAAATGATTAAAACTACTGACAATTTGCATGCACAACCTAGGTTGAAGGATTTTAATTTAAAAGACTTCTTGCTTGGTAGATTAGAAAATTTGTATTTTGGGCTTAAAATTAACTACTATCTTTCGTGTCTATAATTGTTTAGATTAGAACCCCAATTCGGTACATCATAGTATCCTCTCCCCTTGTGCATTCATGCGATCCTAAGTGTAAGAGAACTGGTTACTGACTCTAGAAATTAGGCCTATGTTGGTGGTTAAGAGTAACCAATGCGACTCAAACCTGTGACGAGCTTTCTTGCCAAGCTACTCCCAACTGGTATAGAAGTTCTAATGTTGAGGAAACTCTACATTACAGGAGCTCCTACGGACCAACTATTGATTCCCCAGTACCCTTGTGGTGCATCAAAACCTACAGAGCATAACCTCTCATACTGGGATGATATTTCCTCTCGTGTGGTCTTCTAAATGGGTGTCCAAACTAAAAAGCCAATTTGTTCATAGTTAAGCCAAAATCCTTCTATTTACTAGTGCAGCAGGTTGAACTTGTGAAACCATCTCATATCTATACGGTTCATTATAGAGATGAAAATTATGCCATGGGGAGTTCATGGGTACTGTAGCTTGGTTGCCCTGAGAAGTGTGTGTTGTGGAGGGGAGCTAGTGGGGTCAAGCTACTAGTCATCCACCTTGAATATACATAGTTGGGGAAACCCAATTGAGAACTCAATAAATATTGTCACTACCAGCCTTAGCAATTGCACATATCTTTTGGTTTTAACAGATTCATACACATCAAAACTGAAAACACTTTGTCTTCTTTGATTGTATTCTTTATTTTCCAAAATGTGATCACAAAATAGAGTCAGTTTAAATTATCATTCACTAAAAAATTACAACTGAAAATTGAGTCGCAATTGATCATTAGAAAATCGCATGTGTCATTACGAGTTGCAACTGTTAAACAAAAAATTGCATGTGTCTGTCAACAAAGTTAGTCTTCACAAATATTAGATTCTGAGTTGCATCTGAATAGTAAGTCACATATGAGTAGTGAGTCACATCTTTTATAAGTTAAACTGCATATGTCTGCATAAGTCACAATTGTCTCTCAATAATCGAGACAAAATTTCATCAGTTAACCGCATCTGAAACCTGCAACACATCTGTCAATTTTAGAAATGCATTTGTAAAGTGAACCACAGTTGACTGTCAGCAAAATCTCAAAATTATAATCACAATCTGAAAACCACTATCATTTTCACCTTTGTTTCTTATGATCATCCTTGGACAAAAACTGGAAAATTGCTCAAAAACCTTGCATTGTTTAGGTGTCATTTAAGTTTTAGTCATAGTTGTCTTAGTTGAAAAACTTAGTTACCTCATAGGAATCTGCATATCTTAGAATAGGACAACTTTCCACATTATTGGATAAGTTCATTCTTCAATTATCATTATCATTGAACCTAGTCACTTTTGTCCTATTAGTGAATCCTTCTAGCTCATTAGTCTAGTTTGGAAATTCACCTTATCAATCTATCCTTGTCCTACATTAGGTTCCTTGGTAAAGTTATGTCATAGCTTTGGATTATTCCATAGGTGGTAGGTAATATCCACTTAGAATAATTTACTGTCATAGTCTACTCTAAATTTTGCATATTGTCATCGTAGCATATGTCATTTTAGAAATTCGTAATTTTAGTGACATTCTTTATATTCAGAAAATACCAAAAACATAAACTAGATCATATCATTTTAGGCATAGTTTGTATCACCTCATCTTGAGCAACATTTTCATGGTTGAAACAAGGTCTAGAAAGAAACAAAAAGAGATGGAAGACCCATAGGACTTCATCAATCCTTTCAGAAACCAACCAACAGGGACAAAGAGACCACACAAAACTTTGCTTGAAAAACATGTCACTAGAGACACACATGGAAAAATTTATGTAGAAGACATAGATGCTACTATTCAAGATCCTGAATTTGCATCCTTTATGGATGAGTGTTTGGCAAATGATCCTCAAAAATATTTGGCAAACCTGCTAGTAGAAGGTGTCACACTACCACCAGGATTTGACATACACACTTTGAAAACAACATCTACTCAACCAATGCAAATAGTGACATCAAGTGTTTCCATCCCTCAAATTACCGCAGAAATACCCACAAGCATACCCACTCAAACATCCTCAATTGTAAACACAACCCCATTCAATATAACACAAGGTTTATAATTCACTACGGGAGCATCCTCATCAAACCCCTTTGGCACAAACACCGCTATTAAAAGAGCCAAAGTTGGCACAAACACAACACAAGTTATACCTCATATCAGCACCAGTACTACCATTCCACAAATAGGGGCTACACAAACAGGAAATATTCCTATACCAAATTAGAACATTCAAACAAGAAATATTCCTATACCAAATCAAAACATCTAGATAGGACACATTCCTACACTGAATCAGAACATTCAAACAAGATATATATCTTCACCCAATCACAATCCATCATAGAATATTGCATTCCAAAACACTTACATTGATCCAAACAACACAACCAACATACAAGTAGATGTTCTCCAAAACCAAATGCATGCTCTCCAACAACAAATGGACACTATGTCAATGTCAGACAAATAAACTACCTTAGCGCAAGATTTATGTCCATGTCCTTTTGAAAAAGTGCTATACATGACACCCTTCCCACACGAATACATAATACCAAATTTACCTAAGTATAATGGGAAGAGGAATCCTCTAGAACATATCAGAGAATTTTCCACAACATGCATGTACATCTCGTATAACCCCACATACCTTATGAGACTCTTTTTGCAAACCCTTGTTGGGATAGCATTCAAATGATTCTCTAAACTACCATATGGCATAAGATCATGGGGTGAATTAGCTGAGAAGTTTGTCAAACACTTTGCCTTCAAAATAGACAATGAAATCACGATAGCTACCTTGTGTCATACCATGCAAGAAGGAGAAAAATTCACAACCTTTTTCTAGAGATGGAGGAGTTTAGCTAGTTGTTGTCCTATTGAGATACCAGAGAAACAAAAAGTCATGATATTGCTTGAAAATCTTCACCCAAAACTGAGAAGTGACTTAAGAGTACATTGTTGTACTTCATTCCTAGACTTGGTGCAAAAGGGAATTATACTTGAAAAAGGCCTTATTGACAAAGAAGACATTAAGGTACCGGGCAAGAACCCAGTTGTTCAACATAAAAATGCTCTCAACAATAGAAACACATTTTGGTCTAGAAACAAAAATTTGACAAATGATGGAATTGTTGATGCTAAGACCCTACATGTAGGACTTGTCATCACACTTAGAGGTTGCAACTCCAATCAATACATGACTAATAATCCAGATCAAACAACCAACTTTGTCCAAACTTCACAATAACAACGACCACAAAGGAGATTTCCTAAACGTGAATTTACCCCTTTGGGGGAACCAATCGAGGTAGTTTCAAAGAACTGATTAAACATAACCTCCTAAAACCTCTGGAACCAAAAATTTATGATCCAGGACAATTTAAACCCTCATGGTGGGATGATAATGCCTATTGTGAGTACCATCAAACAAAGGGACATAACCTACAACAATGTCAACAACTGAAAAACATCATACAAGATTTTGTTGAAGATGAAACCATAGAAGTAATGGGCAAAAACATACCAAAAACAATGATCACAAGGTCTTCACAGATCCATTATATGACCATGGGAAAGGAAAGGCCTCCAGTTCAGGAACTAAGAATAATACCTCAGAAAATTACAATAGTGCTAAGTACGATTATAATCCAAGTACCATCATCAATCATATCTGAGCTGCTGATGAAAACATCAATATCATTACCATAAAGAAGTGTCCTGAATGTGTAGTCAATACACACAAAACTAAGATAACCATTACAGGTCCTTCATCAGAACCACAAACATAGTCTTCCAAGCTTAAGTATAATTTTCTTGATCAATTGGAGAAGACCCTAACATAGATATCCATCTTGGAAATGTTAACAATATCACCAAATCAACGATCCATTCTTGATAAAGCCTTGTAAAGCACAACAGTACCTACCAATATAGATGTCAATTGTTTCAAAGAAATGGTAGGATACTTAACCAATTCCCATCATGCCACATTCTCTCAACATGATTATTAAACTGAGAAGACCCATCATAACGACCCATTACACCTTGAAGTTCTTGTCCATCAAACCAAAGTCAGATGAGTCTTGGTAGACAAAGGAGCAAGGTTGAACCTCTACACCTTGAAACTAGTTAAGGCATTAGGATTCTCATAATCATGCGTAGACACCACTAAGAGTATAGTCATTAAGGAAAATGATGGTGAGGAAAGATCATCTAAAGGAGTTGTCACACTCCCTATCAGGATTAGCCTTGCAATTATGGACACCAGTTTCCAAGTCTTGGATATCACCCTTCCCTACAACCTTTTGTTGGGTAGACCTTGGATACATGCTAAGAAATTGACCCCTTCCACATATCATCAATGTCTTAAATTCCCATACAATGGTATAGAGATCACAATTGATGGTGATCCAGATCCTTTTCAATATTGCACAAGCCTACACGAAATACCACAACGGTAGGTGCCATTCAATAAAGAGTCTTCATCCTCCACCTTATCCTTATATATTGATCCATCAACTCTTACCAAGTCCACCCCATCACAACCACCACCATCCACTCCTAAAGTTGAGATCCAAGGTAAGGGCTACGAAGAATATCACATGAAAGCATCTTATTGTATTAGTCAAATGGTTCCTCCTAAGCCATATGGTCTACCCACAAAAAAAATGAGACAATCAATAGTCGCATTCCATGTCCTTGCTACAATGACATTGAAAAAATGGGGAGAGTTAAGTAAAGAAGCTATGGACCAAGATGAAATCACTTCTTGGTTGTACAAAGAGGACAATGAATACCCTCCACTATCTATTCAAATATCTAACCTGATAAATATGGAAAAGGATTCATGATAATGAAAAGTAACAGATATGATGGACATAGTGGGCTAGGACTGCATCAAAATGGAAGGATTGAACCAATGATTGTCTCACCATGACCAAAAGGCCTAGGTATAGGGTTTCAACCGATTAGTATTGGTATTCTTGGTACTTCATCACCATTACAAGAGGAAGTAAGTTCTTCATAAGACATCAAGATATGCCACGAACCATTAGACTGAGTTTATGATGACTCCCTTGAATCAAGTGAATATGAATGGGATTCCCTTTCCTCCACTAACATAATGGATCTAGATAAGTTATTTGGTGAACTTGATAGAATTCCACAACCCTTACCAAAACCATCTATCCCTCGTCCTAAAAATTCCTTGTCACAAGAAGAATGGCTTAAGAATTATTATTGGGAAACCCTTGATCCTACCACTTGGGCACCTAACGAACCATCTTCTGATGACCTAGCCCTTATAGTAGTCCTACATGAGAGTTTACTTGTCCATAGGAAAAAGAACAAGGCGAAGTTAGTCCAAAACATTTGTGACCATGTCATACATTCTATCCTTACCTAGCTGTAATGGTAGATGATGCAATATAAGGTCTACATCCAGCCTAGGCATGCCAACATATGACCATGTGAAGTTTATCTTTCTTTTTGCAAAGAAGTCTCGAAACTCAGGTTGTTTTGTCTCTGTCAAAGATGTTGAAAGTATATTACCCGAGGGTTTTCTTTAGTGTTTATGTTGATTTCAACAGACTCCTCTACTAACATGGGTGACTTTTCCTGAGCAGTTGGGAGAATGCTCAAACCTCCATCCTTGGGTGCCTCAGAGACATTTTTTCCCTTAGATGCGTCCTTTATTTTTACTATTTCTTTGTCCAAAGGCGCCTTTTGATTTTCAAATAGGGACTTGTCAATTTCATCATTTTCATTGTTTTTATTTTTCTTTTCATTTTTGCGACTAGAGGTGTGAACAAACTCCCCAAAATATGTCATATTATCCAAGTCAATGGTAAAGCCAGCTTTATGATGACATCTAGGTATGCCTTCTCGAAGTTCCATGAACTTAGCTATCACTTCATCATTCTTGAATATGTCTAAGATGGGTGTATCTTGTTGATCCCAATTGATAAGTTGGGGATATATGAGGGGCATGCCATCATCAGATTTATCAAATGTGGAGGCTGACAAGGTAAGGATAGAATGGTTGACATGGTCACAAAAGTTTTTGGACTAACTCCTTCTTGTTATTTTTTTTGTGGAAAGGTAAACTCTGATGTGGGACTACTGTAAGGGCTAGGTCATTAGAAGATGGTTTTTTAGGTGCCCAAGTGGTAGGATCAAGGGTTTCCTAATAATATTGCTTAAGCCATTCTTCTTGTGACAAGGAATTTTTAGGACGAGGGCTAGATGGTTTTAGTAAGGGTTGTGGCATTCTATCAAGTTTGCCAAATAACTTATCTAGGTCCATTGTGCTAGTGCAGGAAAGGGAATCCCATTCATATTCACTTGAGTTAGGGGAGTCATCATAAAATGGGTCTAATGGTTCATGGGATATCTCGATGTCTTCTGAAGCACTTACTTCCTCTTGCAATGGTGACGAAGTACCAAGAATACCAATTCTAATCAGTTGAAACCCTAGCCCTAGACCTTTTGGTCACGGTGAGACAATGATTGGTTCAATCCTTCCATTTTGATGCAATCCTAGCCCACTATGTCTGTCATATTTGTTACTTTGCATTATCATGAAGCCTTTTCCATATTTATCAGGTTAGATATTTGAAGTGATGGTGGAGGGTATTCATTGTCCTCTTTGTACAACTAGGAAGTGATTTCATCTTGGTCCATAGCTTCTTTACTTATCTCTCCACATTTTTTTAAATTCATTGTAGGAGGGACATGGAATGTGACTATTGATTGTCTCCTGTTTGTTGTGGGTAGACCTTATGACTTAGGAGGAACCATTTGACTGACACAATAAGATGCTTTCATGTGATATTCTTTGTAGCCCTTATCTTGGATCTCGATCTTAGGAGTGGATGGTAGTGGTTGTGATGGGTGGACTTGGTAAGAGTTGATGGATCAATATATAAGGATAAGGTGGAGGATGAAGCCTTTTCATTGACTAGCACCTATCGTTGTGGTATTTCATGTAGGCTTGTGCAATATTGAAAAGGATATGCATCACCATCAATTGTGATCTTTGTACCATTGTATGGGAATTTAAGACACTGATGATATGTGGAAGAGATTAATTTCATAGCATGTAGCCAAGGTCTACCCAACAAAAGGTTGTAGGGAAGGGTGAGATCCAAGACTTGGAAACCGGTGTCCATAATTGCAGGGCCAATCTTGATAGGGAGTGTGACAACTCCTTTAGATGACCTTTCCTCATCATCATATTCCTTAATGACTATACTCTTAGTGGTGTCTACACATGCTTCTGAGAATCCTAATGCCTTAACCAATTTCAAGATGCAGAGGTTCAACCCTGCTCCTTCATCTACCAAGACTCATCTAACTTTGCTTTGATGGACAAGAACTTCAAGGTGTAATGGGTTGTTATGATGGGTCTTCTCAGCTGAATAATTTTGTTGAGAGAATGTGGCGTGATGGGAATTGGTTAAGTATCCTACCATTTCTTTGAAATGATTGGCATCTATATTGGTAGGGACTATTGTTCTTTGCAAGGATTTGTCAAGAATGGCTCAGTGATTTGGTGATATAGTCAATAATTCCAAGATGGATATCTCTGTTGGGGTCTTCCCCAACTGAGCAAAGGCTTGCCATGGTAAGGCGGTAATACCGCCCAACCGTGGAATGAGCAAGAGAGGCTCGTGGTAAAGTGGTAAAGGCCAGAGATGAAAGTAAACAACCAAGTCTTTCTCAGAGGTACGAGACAAAAGTTGAGGCACCTATTTCCAATAAGATCCCACTCAATGAAGACTTACTAGCTTCCTCTAGACTTTGAATTTACTGATGATCATAGGCCCCAAGTCCCATCGAGTTTGCACACCATCTAAAATTTTATGTTCCCACTAGTTTTGTCAATGCATCTACGACATTCTTCAAGGTATCCACCTTTTCTAAACTAACATTTCCATCTTCCACCATGTCTCTAACAAAGTGAAACTGCACATCAATGTGCTTTGTCTTGGCATGAAAAGTAGGATTCTTTGCCAAACAAATGGCACTCTGACTGTCACAACAAATTGTAATATGCCTTATATCAAAACCAGTATCAGAACACAAACGAATGAGCCAAACAAATTATTTGTAGGCGTGTGTTTCTACCATGTATTTTGCCTCCATTGTGGACAAACCAACTACAACTCGCCGCTTGCTCATCCAACTAATTGCACCACCATTTAACATGAAAGTGTATCCACTGGTGGATCTTCTACTGTCAATGTCCCTTGCCCAATCAAAATCCACATATCCACGAATGTTGAGAGTTCTCTATGATGCAACCAAATTACTATGGTAACACAGAGCATATTTTGAAGTACCTCTCAAATATATAAACACTCTCTTCACAACATCCCAATGTGTCCTTCCTAGATTTTCCATAAAACGGCTCAGTACTCCCACTACTTGGGCAATGTTTGACCTTGTACAGACCATTGCATACATTAAACTGCCAACAACACTTGATTAGGGCATCCTGGTCATGTCCTCGATCTCAGTAGCAGATTTTGGACAATCTTTGACAAATATCTTTGTTCCCTGCAAAACTGGAACAACTAGCTGCTTGCAATATTTCATACCGAATCTCTCCAGAACAGTGTTAACATACTTACTCTGGCTAACCCAAATATTTCTGCTCATTTTGTCCCTGGTTATTTCCATCCATAGAATATACCTTGATGCACCCAGATCTTTCATTTCAAACTTTGTAGACAACTGAGATTTAAGATTAGAAATCATAGTCTTACTATTTCCTATGAATAAAATATCATCCACGTATAGGGTAATAATAAGCACACAATAATTTTCAGATTTGTAATACACACAATGATCATATTTTGATCACACAAATCCCATAGGAAACACAAAGGTGTCAAAATTTTGGTACCACATTCTAGGAGGCTGCTTCAAAACATACATAGATTTCTTTAATTTGTAGACCAGACTTTCTTTACATTTTTCAACGAAGTGCTCAGGCTGGGACATGTAAATTTCTTCTTTCAGCTCTCCATGGGAGTATGTGTAGGATCATGATGGGCCAAAAAGAGGTAATATGTAAGTGATATGATGGCCCATGTGGCTGACGACATTTTTTTTACCCAAAATTAATGAAATGAAAAGGGTATTTAAAGAAGATTTTCAGCTTTCCACCAATATAAATTATGCTTTATTTTGAATTTAATAAATTGTTATTATTCATTTTCTATTTGAATTACGAATAAAATCTTGATTGATAGGTTGATTTAAAAATATCTGTAACTTTCAAATGGTATCACATTTTTTGAATATGAAACATGCGTCACATTCTATGCTTCACATACTATAGGATTAAAAAATAAATTGAATTTCATGAAGTTTTGACCAAGTTAAGGTGGTCAGACATACGAGTTTTTATATTTTTAAAAATTTGTAATAAAAAATCATAATTAATTATTTACATGAAAAAAAAATACAAAAAAATATGCATCACATTGGGACATGAGTCCTCTACTTATATCTAAAATATTATAAAAAAATATTATCATTTTATTATGGCTAGGGTGGTCAAACAGACACCTACTTCTTATTTTTTCCCTGAAATTTAAGTACTACTGCATTGAAATTTAAAATTTTCACCAAATAGATTTTTAATTTTTTTTTAAATAAACCTAGTAGTTTAGAAACTACATTAAATTTTCTATAAATTCAATTCTTACATATTTTTGAAATAATATAGATAACTTATTCAAATTTTTACGTCAAGTTTCCAAACTCCGATTTTTTGAATTTTCATTGCCACTTAAGGGCCTATTTTTTCCATGATGATCTTGCACATACCCATGGATAAACATTGTTTTCACATTCATATACTCGATCTCTAAGTCATACGTTGTTTCCAGTGACAAAAGAAATCTGATAGATGTTAGCTTAGCTATAGGGGAAAATAATTCTCCATAATCAATTCCCTCTACTTGGGAATACCCCTTTGCAACCAACCTCGCTTTATACTTTTCAGCACTACCATCTAGACCAGTCTTCTTCTTAAATACCCATTTACAACCAATAGGCTTTTTCCCTTCAAGAAAATGTACCAAAACCCAAGTTTCATTTTTCTTCAATGATTCCATTTCTTCATTCATGGCTTCCAATGAGGAATTTGAATCAGACATGTTAATTGCCTCTTTCACAGTCCTAGGCTCATCAGTGCTAGTAATCAAATCATAGGCACAGTTCAAATCTAACATAGCTCAAAAACCATAGTTGTCAGGTTGTCATCTTTTATGTGTATACCTTCTTACGGGATGAGGTTGTGGCTCTTCATCTTTAGAACTCTTAGAGCTTCTTGAACTCTCCTCAGTTTCAAGTACACCATGTAGTTCCTCTTTTTTTGGAGTCTGATGAATTTCAACTACATCATTCTTCTTTTCTCTTTGTTCTATTTCTAACTGTGGATCAACTATTGAAAGTTTCAAATCACGAAATATTACACTTCTGCTATACAAAACCTTCTCAGTATCAGGATTCCAAATCTTGTATCCCTTCACACCAATGCCATAGCCAATGAAGATACATTTAACAACCTTGTTCTCCAAATTTTATCTTTTCTCATTTGGCACATATGCATATGCCTCACAGCCAAAGACAAAAATATGTCTCAGAGAGCACTTCTTACTATACCATGCTTCCAAAGGTGTCTTGTCAACAAGAGCATAACAAGGTGAATTATTTACTAGGTAACATGTTGTAGCCACAACCTCAACCCATAACTTATGCTCTAGACCAACACTGCTCAACATACTTCTCGCTCTCTCCATTAATGTTATGTTTAACCTTTCAACAACTCCATTCTGCTGTGGAGTATAACATGTAGTTTTATGCCTTTTAATCCCATGGTCTTTGCATTACCTTTTGAAATCTATAGAACAAAACTCAACGCTATTATCCATCCTTAGACATTTAATTTTCTTTCCAATCTGATTCTCTACCAAATTTTTAAACTCTTAAAATGACTGAACACTTCTGATTTACTCTTAAGAAAGTATATAAATGCCCTTCTCGAATAGTCATCAATAAAAGAAACATAATATCTAGACTTCAATAACGAAGGAACATTCACTAGACCAAAAACATCAGAATGAACATAATCCAATACACCAAAAGATTTATGAGGACTCAAATAAAATGAAACATGGTGTTTCTTTCCATAAATACAATGTTCACAAAAATCAAACTCATGGTTACAATCAACAGCTTGCCCTTTTACAAGATTTTTATTTTTCAAGGGTTTTAAACCTTTCTCACCTATGTGACTGAGTCTATGATGCCACAACATGGTCTTCTCTGTTGGGAGTTTCACCTCCAAGGCATTTGCACCTAGAGGAGCTTCATCATCCTTCTCTACAGGAGAAACTTTGCTTGAATTTACAAAGACGTTACATTGAACAGGACGTCCATCCAACTTGTACAGAGTGTTAGTACATACACCCTTAGCCAACACCATTGCAACTCTAGCCGTCTTATATCCTTTAATCGAGAAAGAAACTTTCACACCAGCATCATTAAGCTTACTGATAGAAAGCAAGTTATGAGCCAAACCTAGTATGTGTAGTACATCACCAATCCCTTTGATTCTTCCATCATGGAACTGTATTTTGACACTTCCATGGCCAACAATCTCTAGTGTTGAATCACTTGCCAGGTACACCTTTGCACCATCATAATTCTCATACTTAGTGAGCCACTCTCTATGAGACATCATGTGGAAAGATGCACCTGAGTCAACCAGCCAGAAACCATCTAATGCCTGAGTTGCCAAAGCTACAATGAAGGCATTCACATCACTCTGAGAAGTTTCATTGTTTGAAGAGTTATTATTCTTCTTCTTCTCCTTACAATACTTTCGGATATGACCAGGCTGCCCACAATTCTAGCATTTCATCTTGGACCTTTTACCAGAGGACTTTGATCTTCCTTCAGATTTGGATTTAGACTTTTTGTCCTTCTTCTTGCATTTCTCCTTTGATCTACCTCAAACAGAAAGGGCCTCTTTGGCCATCTTTGAAGACTTCCTCCACATTTATTCTGATAGTAGTGAAGCAACCACATATTCCATCTTGACAGTAGTGTTCGTACTTCCAATAGCCATTACAATATGATCCCAAGTGCCAGGTAACGAACATAACAGGAGCATGCAACAATCTTCCTCCTCTGTCTTCACACCCACAGATGCCATCTGAGCAACGCTCATATTAAATGAGTTCAAATGGTCTACAATAGATTCTCCTTATTCCATCTTCAAGGAGTACAACTTCTTCCTCAGGAATATATTATTCACCAAAGACTTTCTCTGATAAATGTCACCAAGCTTCTTCCATAACGAAGCTGCAGACTTCTCCTCATGAACATTCAAGAGTACATAATTGGCCAAACTAAGTCTTATCAAGCCTCTAGCTTTTCTATCTGCAAGATCCCAATCTGCTTATTTCATACCTTGTAGCATAGTTCTAAACACAACAACCCAAAGGTCTCTATCCACAAGCAAGTCTTCCATTTTGAGTTTCCACAACTCAAAGTTTTCGCCATTAAACTTTTCAATATCTACTCTCCCAGATGTACTCACCATCTAAGACAAAAGATACAGTAAACTGGTTCTTCCTTTGCAAGACTCCCATTGAAATAGAATTAGCACACAAAACCAGCCCTACTAACAAGGATAACACAACTGGCTAGGCTCTAACACCACTTGAAAGGAAAATAAACAGTGTGAAAAATCTTTCCTAATGCTAAAACAACATAGGAGAAGTGCAAAAACCATTTTTAACACTTCATACACTTAAGATGCACACATACAGGATAACAGGAGTAACAAGAATAAATCATACTGTCAGAAAAGACACTAGAATTTACATGGGAAAACCCTTTCGAAAAAAGCCCCACCACACCAAGAGCAATCATTTTATATTACAGTAAAAATGTTTGCATACAAAATTAACATACCTCTCTCAAAATTCTCTCTGTATTACAATGCTATTGCAACATACTTAGAATTCAGACTCACCATCACCCTTAGTGACTGTTGCAAAAATACGTTAGACTGTTGCAAGTTTTGCATGCATCATACTTCCAACCAACCAATCAGGTGTCTTAATTATACACCTTCCCTCTGACAGATGAATCTGATCTCCTCATGTCCAAGTTTCCCTACAATCACACATTAGGCCACCCAAGCATTTAATTCTATTTTCCATAATCGGATCCTATCACCCGCTGAAACACATTTTGCAGTTAATGCTTTCACCACTTCAAGCTTCAGCCAATCAGACATTGATAACTCACCACGTGCCACCTTTCCATTCATTCACCGCTTCCTATCAAGTCAGATTGATCAAACAAGCAACGAGCACCTCTTACCGCACCATCACAGGCAAGTTAAACGACCCTCGCGATAGTGTGGTGTATCGCTCTACTGCCCAGCTTAGACACAACCTTCACGGTCTTGTGGTACACATACTACACCACTGCGACCAAGAAAAGAGATCGTTGTGGTATGGCGGTAGGTGCTTGACCATCTACTTGCCACCTTCACCGCACCACCGCCGAGCTTACCTCAACCCTCTATGGTATGGAGGTAACTGCCATACTGACCATCACGGCTTACCATGCCATGGCCGATGGGCCATCGAGGTGTGGTGGTAAACACTTTCTTTGACTACCACAGACTCACCACACTACCGCCGAGCAACGGGAAGCCTTCTGTGGTATGGCGGTGTTACCGCCCAACCATCTAAAGTTCACCGTGGTAAGGAGTTAAACCACCTATCTAACCATTTTCGTTCACCGTGCCACCGCGGCCCAACCGAGAGACTGTCGTGGTATGGCAGTAACACCACATAACTGCCAGACTGAGAAATGACCACCGTGGTAAGGCGGTAACACCACCTAACCGCGAACCGAGCAACAGAGGCTCGTGATAAAGCAGTAAAGGCCAGAGATGAAAGAAAACTGCCAAGTCTTCCTTAGAGGTACAAGCCAAAAGTTGAGGTACCTGTTTACAACACATCAGACTCCACTAACTCTTTCTCCCACTGCTTATATCATGGATAATCTTGTGACTTGAACGAGGTTAAATGTGATGTGAACACTCCTTGCGATGCAATCTCATTTTTCCATCTGTGCTTGTTGACATCACCATCCACTTTCATCACACATGACAAATCACTTACCTTCCTTTTGCTTCACAATAACGATGTGAAGCAATGATGCGATAACCATTAGATTTAATTCACTTCTTATCCATTGTCAATTTGCCTCTATTGCATATCGCTCAAAGCATATGCTGAGGTAAACTTCAAAATGTGATATAAAGACATTGTGTGATATTCATCTAATCTTCCATGCTCCAATATTCACCATTGATCTCCTCCATCACATCATCACACAAACACTTGCCCACTATAGACATAAAATTGGGATATGAGGGGGCATTGCAATAGCCATTTGATTCACAAATACAAACATGCACCATTAGATCTTCAAAGGAGAATATCACACATCACAAATTTACCATGGTCGTGGTGAGCTCAAATAGCAATGTGAAGATTTGTCGTGATGCATACTCTGCCAAACCAATTGGCAACACAAGGTAAAGGGGTCATAAGTTGTAACTTATGTGACTTGCTACCACCAACAAATAGTCAACAAGCAAATAGAAACCCTGTCTATTGCCATGGTTGGAAAACTTAGGGTTTTCTACAAAACCCTAGTTTGACCAAAGAATATAAATAAATCAATTTTTAGCTTAATATATGTCCTCTGAAGCTGCAAATCACACCTCTAAGAAGCCCTCTAAAAACCCATATAAGATCTAGCCTTAGTTTTCTCTTCATACATTTGGAATTGACCTCTACTAAATTATAAAAAAAATTCATGACACTTTGCAACATTTGAGCAACAATGCAACAATTACAAAACATGCTATTCTCTCCATCATATTTCACCAACTCTTCCAAAGACTGATTCGCTGTCACAAATGACCTTCAGGTTTCCATTGATCTACCATTTGATATCAATGGAAACATTATGCCAATAGATTAAATATTTAATATTGGGTTGTACATGGGAATAATATTTAATATTGGGAAAAATCATTACCAATATTAAATGAGAGGTTAATGGTTTTGTAAGCTCATGGTATTAGTCGCATGGCTTTATGTAATACCACTTGGTGGTTTTGTGTGAGCTTGTTTCTATAAAATCAAACACATGGGTAGTTGTCTAAGGTTGGCTAGTTGGAAGGTTTACTGGTTGAGATCATCTCTTGTTGGAATTTTTGAAGGTTGAAACATGGCATGGGATTTGTGGTTACATGCTTGTTCACATGGAGTGATTGTAGAGGGATTGATGTTTCAAAGGTGTTCATGGAGGTTATGCAAGTGTATGAACTGTAATGTTTTATTGTTGAATAATAAATTGAGCATGGATGTGTTTGGAGGCTAGGTTTTTCCTTCTATAAGGTTTTTCTTAGGGTTTATCTTGTGTCATCTTGTGATATGTATTTGATCTTTGCATTTGGTTATCTATATAATTGTATGCATTCTTTTCACCTAGAGAGTTATGTAGGAAATGGATTGATCATCATGGTTAATTTTTCTAACAAATTATATATAATTAGGTTCCTTTTTTTGTTAAAATTATTTAATGTATTGTTCTTATTACTAGTTAACTTTTAATTTATATTATTATTACTTTTATTTTAGAAAAAAATAGTAAAATAAAATAAAATAAGACCAATTTTAGGTTGTAGAAGTAATGGAAATTTTTTGAACCTCATGAGGATAGCAATAGATATAATAAATTTTGTATATTGGAATAAACCTTAAGACAATTAGATTACAATGTTTTACACCCATGAAATATATTTGAATAACATAATGATAAAATAGAGCCCCCCGTAATTATAAATCATTTTCTATTGCACCAAAACCTAAGGTATATTCAATATTGTAATATTATGTCTTAAAAATTTTCAAACACTTTAAATATAATATTATATCTTCCAAAATATTAAAATTACAAATATGATAATTTTCAAAAATAAATTACTATTAATGAAATTTCACTCTAACATTGGTAATCACTAGTATATCATCTTGTGTAGCATGTTCCACTCTTCATCTATTAGAAGTGTAATTTGTTGTAATCCATAGTATCTAACATGTAAATTTATTAACAATTCATAACTAAGAGTGGATATTTTATTTATTGTATCATATAAACTTAGTTTCAAGGTTATCAATGGTTTAATGAAATAAAAAAAACTTTGCCTCATCTACCTTATCAAGAAACTATTTATTATCCCACTTCATTATGGCCTCCATATTTTTGTATAAAAAATATAATTTGAAATGATTTTTTTTGTTAAAAAATTTATAAAATCTATCTTTGTAAGCTCTTCTACATTTCCATGTAGCTCCACTAACATTTTTCGATATTGATTCAACAATTCTTGTGCTTCACCCAACACCATACATGTACAAATGATAGATGATTCCTATGTTATTAATGCATGTCACTCAGGTATAGTTAATCCCTTTGGATGCTAATTCATTGTCACTAATTTTTTAGATCATTTATAAAAAATTCTTTGTTGCAGGTTTTTTTAATCATCCCTTTTATTATTTTAGTAACTTATTTATTGCCAATGTCAAACTATGGCTATGTACCATCAATGAATTCAAAAAAATTATTCAAATAATCAACTTTTTATGCTATTACCCCCAAAATTCATATTGTATATGAATAAAATAATTTAGATAGTTTGTATTTGGAAGACATTAATTTTTTATTATCATTATCTCATGTTGCAATTGTTCCTATTTTTCATTTCATCTAGCTTATATTCCTTTTTTTTTTTAATTCTTTCTCTTTCATTAGTTTTGTTGTAGTTTTTATCTAATATATTCAAATCCCTTAGTCTATAAGCATAATAAATATACACACAAGAATAATAGATTCAATGATAATTTCAGTAGCATAAGCATAGCATTTTGTATCATTAAGAAAATATGTGCTCTAAAAATATTGTTATTGTTGAGAAACAAGGTGAAAATTACTACAATAACATCTCTTACAATTGCATGAAAATATGAAATATAATTGTTTATCCAAGGGTTTCCATATGATGATTATGTGATTGCATAAAATCAGAAATAAAAACAAAATCAACAAACCATATGAACATAAGATTTACATGGAGAAACCCTTTAGGAAAAATATCCACATGAAAAAGAGGAAAAGTACTATTATTCTTCAACAAAGAGATACATCCAACAAACTAAATCTCTCTTCACTCTAAAAAAACTATGTTAGCACCTATGTACTTGTAAAATAATTCATATGAAACCACAATCTCATAACCACAATATATAGAAAGGAAAAAACCATTAATAATTTGTAACCATACCAAAACCATGGTATCATGCAAAAACATCATTCCCTCCTTAAAGAGAACCTTATTCAAATATTAATGGAATAAATTACTTCACATGGCTATCACATGTGAAACTCACTAAGTCCCCAAATAAAAAATGTAACTACAAAGGTATCTTTATAACTCCAAAAGGCTCACCTTCTCAAGTCTAGTGCTCCATTTGAAAAATAGACCTTTCACTCTTAAAAAATGGATCTTGAAACTTTGTGAACCAAACAAGAAAACTTAGAAAAAGAATAATAATGATTATCTATTATATTGGGAACATTATTTAACAATATCATTAGTCAAAGTGGAAAAAGTGATCTATGAGTACTTCCTAGAGTTGATGCAGGAGCATCCGATCGGTTTTCAGAGTTAAGTTCAAATTTAGGTTGGTGGTCAATTTTTGGTGAAGATTGAATGAATTTGTTGTCACTGATTAGAAAAATATCACAAATCAATTTTAACATTTTTGTAGGTATTTCGATTTTTCAATATTTGAAAGATTCAATTGTTTGATTATAATCATGTAATCATAAGTTTGAATTAATTTCAAAGTAGGTAAAAGGGGTTTACGCAGTTAAAAGAGGAACAAATTAAAGTGCAAAATGGATTTAAAATGTGAAGAATAAAAGGCCCCATATGGAAAAAGATCGATGGAAAATGAATTACAAATGGAATTCGTGAGTGCAGAAAGCTAAGGGCCACACCTTACCATGGATCAATACATGCATGAGGAGAAAGGAATCGAAGAGGCGTGATGGCTATGGGGAAATAATATGTTAAAAGCCAACAATAAAATGTGCATAAGGCAGCGCCATATAAAAAAGTGTTGATAACGCAGGGAGAAGAAGGCTGCACAGGAGATTGGAGGGGCAGCTGCAACACTTAGGAATAGACTAAGTTGCAGATTGAAACTAATACGTAGGCTAAGGGAATCAAGAGAGAGGGAGATAGGCGCAGGAAATAGAGGTCTAGATTATGAGTTATACACATTTTAAAAAATAGGGATGAAAAAAGTCACTCCTAGAATCTACACAAACCTAAAATCTAGAACATAGAAACAAATACAAAGATTTATTCTTTCATTATTTGAAAATGTATTTTTTTTTTTAAATTCAAGAAAGAATTTTTGCAATTCATTAATTAACACTGATGTTTCCTTTTTTGTGTAGTGGGCCAGCTTGAAAAGTGATAGCGGAACGCTTGTCTTAACGAGAAGTTTGATAACAACCCCGACAATCACATCTCAATCAAGCTCATCCTACCTGCTTTTGGTAATTTGCATTTACAGAAATTATCTGTGTGGGGACATGATTGACAATGCTCTTCTGGTTGGTATGGATGTCACTCATGCAAAGATACTATTGAAGGCTATAAACTCAAGAATGCATAACAAGCAGTCCCATTTCACGTGATTTAACAGAATTTTACTGTTCCTGCAACTGTCACAACAAGAAGTTGTCAAAACCCAACTGGGTCATGAAGTAGCCTCTAGTCACATTCAATACTCACATTTTCCTTCAAGATGATGTTATTAAGATGAAATGTCAGCATTTTGTAGGTTGTTTCAGATTCCTGTAAGTGAAAAAGACAAAGGATTCTTTAACTTTGTGGATGAAAAGACATTAGGTACATCTGCTGATTTTTTCTAATAATTGTAATGATAATAGATATACACTGCCTGTGACACTTCACCTAAAACAATTTGTCACATGGCCTAAGTTTGTGACATGATCGCCCATCGTGTGATGTGAATTGTGATCTAAATAAAGCAAATGGTTTTCATAATTGCTAGTATTTTTAATAAACTAATTGAATAATTTCTTATTTGTATGTCAAAAAGAAATCTTATGGTTTTCCTACTGGTTCTGCAAATTGATCTTGCTAAGCATATGTTTTTTCACAAATTTAGAAACAGAATTCATTATTGTCTGATTTGCAATTTGATTTGAGGCATCAAAAAATACAGAATCTTCAAAAAGCTTATAAATAGTTTTAATAGCTTCACCATCAACAATTACTGGTGGTGAATTTTCCACGAGATGAATTTGTCATGACGATGAACTATTGAAAATGAATTTATTAATGATAAATTGTTGAAAAATGAATTTTCCACAAAATGAATTTATCATGACGATGAATTATTGAAAATGAATTTATTAATGATAAATTGTTGAAAAATGAATTTATTAATGATGAATTTATCTGAAATCAGATTTAATAATTTACAATTTTGTTATTTAACATGATTCATAAAAAATGAAAGCATAACTCCTCCATACAACCTTTACCTTCACATTTTAAAGCCTATTTGTAATGGTGTCTGATAGAACTTTTAAAATTTGTCAAAATTTTGCTTGGTTTTGGGCATCAACGAAAACTTTAAGAAACCCCCCTCCCTCGGCGAAGGTGTAAAATCTTGGCGAATCCTGTATACTTCCCGATAAAAAATATTAATTTTATTGGAGAATTTTTTCATTTTTCGGGAAAAAAATAATCCCAATTGGCGAATCTTTTATAATCCCTGGAAGTCTGTGGAAAATCTTGACGAATTACAAATTTTTTTAATCGAATAAAATATTTTTCATTAGCGATTAAAATCGTTTTTCAAACCAGAATTTTTTTGCCATTGGAAATTAAAACCTTTTTTCAAAGCAAAAAATATATTTTCATTGGCGAATTAAAAATAATCTCAAAATAATAATAAAATCCAGTGGTGAAATAAACAGATATGCCAATGAAAAAATCATAGGGTTCGTTCGATGAATGTTTAATGGATGACTATAGTTGCATTCCAGAAGTAAATCTCTAAAGCACTAGACTTGCGATTTGAAACCTCTGAAATAACACTAGAACCGTTAGATTTCTAGAAATCAATGGTTGAGATTTTATTACCGTACAAATGGTTATAAAGTTCTATTTCTCGACAATTGGGCGGCCTCGATGGGATGCACAACTTTCGAAGTGTCAGCTCATTTAATGAATTGTAAGGTGCCATTAAGGGATGTCTTCTCAAATGCTTTCACATGCCAACTTTAGGTTTAACGTAATCTTTTAAATCCTCTGAAAGGATAAATCTTAAATAAGGAGGTTGGAGAAATGAATTTAGTAGCAGATTGTCACTTCCTATCAATAAAGTTAAGTGAGCCTGCATATGAGGAAAGGTGGCAACATTTTGAAGTCCAGACTTAGAGTTTCCTCAAAATGGTACTTCCAGCCGATATCAAAGTATGGGAAGATGAACTTGTGGCCATCATGCAACCAAATTTGAATTGGCCTAAAGAAGAGCAACTCGACATCATTTCCTAGCTACGTTCAGTGGCGCAAAAAGAGAAAACCAGCTATGCCGAGTACAACAGGGTGATTTTTGTTTTAGAAGAAGAAGAAGAACGCACTGAATTTCATAATTTAGTTATGGAAATCTAGTTGGAACTGTACAGAGTCCCGACTCCTCCAGTGGTTTAACAACATGCATGAATCCTTTTGTGAATTGTGAATTTGTGACATGTAATGATAAGGGGGTGTAGTTTCAGCTTTTGAGCACTTTTTGAATTTTGATTGTATAGGGTGTGGGGTGATAGGTCTGTGAATCCACATTTTTGGCATTAGAGAGATAAAAGAACATATTTCTAAATCTGTGTATTTAATAATGCTTCCTTTTAATTATGAATGAATTGTGTTTCTTCATGATAATTGTTCAATGTTTATCTGTTAGGTCAGAATGCGTATTTTTTCATCTCTGAGACTTTGTGTTTAGCTTAATTCATTTGTTAAAAGAGAAACTATCACTTTTTCTTTACTGATTGTGAGAAAAACGGACTTTGTGTCATTTGTTTTAACATATTTTGCATCTACTTTCATGGTTAAAATGACAAATCTGTACACCAACAAGAAAAATAGTTGCATTCCGGAAGTAAATCTCTGAAGCATTAGACTTGCGAATTGAAACCTCTAGAATAACATTATAACCATAAGATGCAAACATGTGGCGAGATAAAGGCCCATTGCTCATCACTAATTTTGTCTTTTCAATGTCTTGACATTGTACATTTCATTTAATTGAAATTCTCAATCTTTTTGAAGAAAGTGTGGTTGGCATACTGCTAGTGCTAGTGCTGGCAGTGGCAAAAATTAATGCCATATGTGATATGAACATCCAAAGAAATTTCTTGGACAAATCATAGCTTTAATGAAACAAGATTTGTAATGATTTCATATCATTTGAACTTTGAGTGGCACTGGTGAATCGATGATTTTGACAGCTTGTCAGCTTGAGGTACAATTGGCATGTAGCCAGATGTCAATCAAATTAAACATTTTAATTATACAGGCTGGTAGCAACACTGGTGGCTCATAAATAGGGATAGTGATTCAGTGAATAGTGGATACTACCATAAGGGTTTTTATTTTCTAGGGTTAATAAGGATTCACGAAGAAGATGCGATATTGGGGATACTATAAATTCTCTTGCCTACATTTATGTAGTTACAGAGTAATCAATAAAAGATGAATTTCCTTCAAGTTCAGAATGGGTGGACTTGGAAAGAAGTTCATTTGGATAACCTAACTTCTCAGACAGGTTTTGAACCAAGATGAGG
This sequence comes from Sequoiadendron giganteum, assembly GCA_007115665.2. Classification (NCBI taxonomy): domain Eukaryota; kingdom Viridiplantae; phylum Streptophyta; class Pinopsida; order Cupressales; family Cupressaceae; genus Sequoiadendron; species Sequoiadendron giganteum. The sequence goes on along the minus strand of CM021108.1, from coordinate 607,030,501 downwards.
AGCTTTGATGGAGGTAAGTGCTATACCAGTGCATGGAAGCTACGTGCAAAAGATGGGAGCAAATTTTCTTCTCCTCTTGTATTTTAACAGCTCCCATTTCCCCAGCATGGCTGGCCAAGCAAGCCCCATACATTTTTATTTTCAAAGAGACATTTGTATTACATCTTCTGTATGAATCTGGTTCTCGAAGGGGATAAGTACATTTTGTATCTTCACGGCTCCCATTTCCCCAGGATTGATTAGAATCCCCTTTCCCTAGCACGGTTGAAAAATCCACCAACAGAAGCTTGGAATCATGCCTTTACTTTTAGAGACACATTTGTATTACATTGTCACCAACAGAAGCTTGGAATCATGCATTTATTTTTAGAGTTACATTTATAGTAAGTTTTCAGCAGCAGAAGCTTGAAAATTCAAATCAATTTGTAATCCATTGTAACGAGCAACAACTTGGAATAAATTATTAAATTTTGTCTATGTAAAGTACTAAAGTGACACACTGACATGTGTTATTTATACAAAAGAGGAGCTTGCCTGATCTACAACTACTCGTCTATAAAAATATATGTAATAATGTGACATTGAAATTCAGTTGCAATAAAATAAATGGTTGTGTTGTGTTATTCTTTGTTATTCATTTACACTTAGAGTAAGGAGTTGTTTTCTAAGGTCGAAAATTCAGTGTTTATTATTATATTCGAATTAGTTTTTTTCTTTTGAGAAATTAAATAATATACTTTATGCAATATGCACTTGATAATTCATAGTTATATCGAGCCATTGGGGGAATGCAATCATTTGTTCCACCGATGTTTGTGTTACAACGATGTGCTTAATTTTGTTGACTCTATCAGTATATCGGGGAGCACACCTTATGAGTCTTTGCCTTCGAGCCATCGGTGGAGCTATGATGGGGGTTTCACCGATAAAGCATTGTTAGGCTGATGCCTATGGTATTGATTTTTGTTAGGAATTGGGGAAGGACTACGAGTACGGGATTTCAAATCTGTTTATGGATGCAATGTAATTATGTAGGCTATAATATGGATCTTGTCACACAAATTTCTACGATTTGCATTATGTAGGCTATAATAAGTCCTTTGCAACATTAATTTATCGGCCTCTTCACCTTGATGCCAATCCTGGCTCGCAAAAGTTTAAAACAACTTTAAAACACATGTGTCATGTTTATTTTTTTAAGTTAATATCATAAATTACTCAAGTTTCAACCATTGGATGAACATTTTATGTATGGTTGTAGTTGCATTCCATAATGAAATGCATAGAGCGATGGGATTGCCAACTTAAACCTCTAGAATCAGGCCCTATAATCGTTAGATTTAGAAAGATCAACGGTTAAGATTAAGAATGTGTAACTTGTAGACCTAAGATGTTTCATTCACTTTAATGTTCCAATTTTGAGAAATAAAGCATTTAAAGCACTTTGTACTACTAAGTGTCAACTGTCAAGTGATTACTAATTTTTTTTAAGTGAGAGGGTCAACACACGGTGAGATGTTTTCAAGTCTTTTGCAGTTTTCAACATTAATTTACTGGCCCCTTGGCCTTGATGCCAATCCTTGCGCACAAAATTTTAAAGCAACTTTAAAACACATGTGTCATGCTTATTTTTTTAAGTTAATATCATAAATTACTCAAGTTTCAACCGTTGGATGAACATTTGATGTATGGTTGTAGTTGCATTCCGTAATGAAATACATAGAGCGATGGGCTTGTCAATTTAAACCTCTGGAATCACCCTATAACCATTAGATTTAGAAAGATCAACAGTTATGATTAAGAATTTCCAATTTCTATACCTAAGACGTTTCATTCACTTTAATGTTCCAATTTCGAGAAACAAAGCATTTAAAGCACTTTGTAGTGTTAAGTGTTAACTTTCAAGTGATTACTAATTTTTTTAAAATGAAAGGGTCAACACACGGTGAGATTTTTTCAAGTCCTTTGTAGTTTTCAATGTTAATTTACCAGCCCCTTGGCCTTGATGCCAATCCTAGCGCACAAAATTTTAAAACACGTGTCATGTTTTTTTTTTTAAGTTAATATCATAAATTACTCAAGTTTCAACCATTGGATGAACATTTGATGTATGGTTGTAGTTACATTCTGTAATGAAATGCACAGAGTGATGGGCTTCCCAACGTAAACCTCTGGAATCACCCTATAACCATTAGATTTAGAAAGATCAAATGGTTAAGAATTTGCAACTTATAGTCTTGTAGACCTAAGACGTGTCATTCACTTTAATGTTCCAATTACGAGAAAAAAGCATTTAAAGAACTTTGCACTTTGAAATTGTACAATGTTTTTTAAATTCTTGACTCTTTAGATTGCTCATTGTAGTGCACCACCTTGTTTTGGATTCCACAATTCCACTTCCAACAATGCCATTCCAGTTTTCAAGAGTTGGGACTCAGAATCTAGGTAAGTGAAAGAATTCTTGCGGCTGCGTTTTCATCGTTTGACATTGCTTAAAATCTTATTTTGTCAAAGTTTGAAGTTTGGGTTTAGAGACTTAAGAATTTATTAAAATTAAGGAGGACTAATAGGTATTAGGGAATTCAAATTTCACAACTTCACATTTGTATAAGCATGTCTACCACCAGTACCACTAGAGCAATGTCCGATAAAAAAATACATTATGCAGAATTGCTTAAAACCCCAGGTTTCAGTGATGGGTACCATGATATTTATGATCCTGAAATCTATGGTAGGCATACCTCAGAACTTATATTTTCATCTTAGATAAGGCTGCAAATCAAACATAAGTTTTAGTTAATAGTATCAATGCACCGTGGGTAACTAGATTAGGGTGCATGATGTTACATGAAGTTTTCCCTTGCCCAAAATTTATCATGGTCTGTGCCCAAAATTATGATGATAAGAAAAGAGAAATTGTTAATAAAGATAGCCAAGTAGAGTTTTTATCCATTAATGTAGAAGAACTTGGAAAAGTGTTGGGGTTTACAACTGAATAATTTGGAAACCACCACATTGACCTCGAAAAGCTTGCTAGTGATTATGAAGCAGTGGAAGAAAGACAGAAAAATAATTTCTTAAATAAAATATTTCAAGATAGAAACAAATTGAAAGGTGATCATAAGTCTCCTTATAATTTGGATATTTGTAAACCATGGGTTCAGGATACTATTTTCATGATAGCATTTTTCCTCGGTCTGGATAGCAATTTGGAAGTGGGTGCAAGCCTCCTTGAAATGGTATATAATATCCATTATGGTGATGAACATGTCAAATATAATTATATTCAGCACATTGTAGAATCCATGCATAAATAATTTTCAATGATTAAAACAGGTTCCACCAAGACATTTAGGTTCACAACCTACTTGTGCTATCTTTTTCTATTCAAATTTAGAGGAAATTTTTAGACCAACAAGCTTCAAAATTCAGCCCTATAGTAATGCAGAGGAAAAGAAAATGGCTCCAGTATATGAATAGACCACTGAGATAAGGATGCATGATTTTTGAACGAACTACAGTCATTTTATAGACTACTTTTTTCCTCCACTGTATCAAGCAATTACAGATACTCCAATGCCTAGATTGCCCATGTCATGCAGAAACTACATGCAACTAGGAAAATAAATATAATTGGTTGATTGGTACTTAATGGAAGAATATACCATGCTAATATTTTATGGATCGGGAGTACAACCATACAAACTTCCAATACATGTGACATAAAGGGTTTTTGCATTAGAATAGGTAAGGTAGGTACAGAGTGTTGATGAACTGCACTTTCTCAGTCAGCAAAGGAAGACCTTATTACCTTCTTTACCTTTTTCATGTGGAGGGTTCACATTCAAGAGAAAAGAATTTAGTGTGGCACATAATCTTTTGAATTTTTTTGACTTTGATGCTATCTGTCACTGGCAGTATGATCCATGTGACATCATTAAATCAATGATTGTGGCCAATAGGAATGTTGCAAGTAGAATTCAACATCAAAGTAAACTCTTGCTTGAAAACTTGAGAAACAAGGATTCTTGGGATGAGGTCAAAATAGCAATGGAGAAAAGTGTTGCTGAGAATGGTATTTCTTTTGAACAATTGTCAGCAGAAATTATGGCATTGCACCGAAAGACAATCAGGACATACAACATTTTTTATGAAAAAAGTGATAAAACATCTAGTAGAGTAAAAATTCCAGGTTCTCTAGAGAAGGAAGTTACAAATAAAAAATGGTCACATTCAAAAATTACTTCCTTTTGGTCTATGAGGAAGGACCTAGGTGATCCAAGGGCTCTTGCAGAGTATGGAGCTAACGAAGAAGATAAAGAGTTTAGAAAATTGTGGAATATAGAGAATCCTGATGAACGTGGAAACAAAGGAAGTGATGATGAATCTAATGATGATAGTGAAGAAGAAGAACAAAGCCATGCCAATTACAAACCTAGTTTAAGTGAGGCTGCAAAAGAAGCATATGCTTCAACATATACTTCAGGAGCAACCATACTTGAAAAAATTGGTTATGAAGGTGGTCCTTTGACATCCAAAGACTCCAAAAGACAAGGCCTTTGGACAGTAATAGATAAGTAGACCAAGGGCATACAAGTCAAAATCAATTTGTTAGAGCTTATAATCCTCATCCTTATGGTCAGATACAATCACAACTAGGACATGCCCTTGGTGGACAACATAGTGCAACTAGGAGTGCCATTGGTGGCGATGGTATGGGTAGTAGTACCAGTAGTGGTCAACATGTGCTACAACAAAAAATTACACACAAGAGGAAAAAAATACAAGATACCATAGAAACACCAGGTGATCAAGGCGAACAAAAGAGGCAAAGGATTTTGACAGGTCCAAGTCACACTATCAGTGGATCCACCACAAAGGATTTATTTCCAGGCACTCCCACAATTCTAGTTAGTGTGGCTGCAACATCATTAGCAACTACAAGTACTTCTATTCCTTCTCCATTCAAGCATTCCATTGTTTCTGCCTCCCCAGGTTATGATTTCATTGAGGAGTTTAAAAAGAAATCGGACTTGAATAAAAAAGAAAAGAAGCAACTGATGGAGAGTGCGTCTGTTGTAACTTCAGAACCTACAAAAACCATGGTATTACCCACATTTGACACAAATAAAGAAATCATGGAGTACACAATTGTTGTTCCCATAGTTCAAAACAAACCAACAGATCAAATGGATCAATCTAAATACCAGGTAACCAATTTTCAATTTGATTTTTCTAGCCTAAAAACTACTGACAAAATTAATGTATCAAATAAGAACAATGAATTTGTGTACACATCATTGCTAAAGCAAGATAGAGAGAAGAAAAGGTTGCAGACCCAAATAGAAAAGTTACAAGAATACCTAGCAAGTGAGAAAGCAAAGAGGAAAGCAACAGATAACAAGAGCAATGAATTAGAAAAAAGAATAATAAAATCCGCCTCTACATCAACAAGCAAAGAGGATAAACCAAATGAGAGATAAGTGAATGACCTGAAGTGAAGGCTAGATGAGAGCAACAAGAAATATGATGAGGAAAAATCCACTTTAGAAAAATTAAGACTAAGCATTGCAAATGGAAATGCAGAGTGGGAACAAAAATTGGAGAAATAGAGAAAAAAAATGAAAGATTGGAAAAAAAGCTAGATGAGAGCAATAATAAATATGATGAGGAAAAATCCACTTCAGAAAAATTAAGACTACACATTGCGAATGGAAATGAACAGTGGGAACAAAAATTGGAGAAACAGAGAAAAACAAATGAAAGATTGGAGATAGAGCTGGCAGAACCAAAAGAAGAAATTAAGTCTTCTCAAAATAAGTTATCTGCATTTTGTAGAGATACTATGAGGCATATGAAACAAAAGATCTAGGATGAAATAATGTAGAGGTTTGATAATTTTTATTACATGTTTCAATTGATTAATGCTATCAGACAACATTATAAGAAGCTCAATAAATATTTAGTGGATAACAAAAATGTGCTATAATTAGAGAAATTTGCAAATCAAGTTCTACAAACAATCTACAAAGCCAGTGACAATGATTTTAAATCAAAAGGGATTACTAATCGGATTTAAACCTCAATGAAGTTGTCATCTATCATTGAAAAGTGTTAGAGAATGTGTGGAACAAAGGAACAATTATATTTGGTTGTAGACAAGATGAAGGTGGTGGATGAAAAGGTAAGGAACTTCATAGAGCATGGTTTTCTAGAGGCTTTTGACACAAACGAACGATTCATTGGAAAGGATGGTTTCAGAAAGAAGATGGAAGGTGCAAGGAAGATTGATTTGGACCAGTTTCCTCAGAACCTAGATGTGAACTATTTGGATTCCATCATAACACTGATAACCTTGGATGCAAAATTGACTGAAGAATTCAAGACATGTTCCACTTCCAATTACAATCATGAAATTTTAACAAAACTTCAAGTCAAACAACATCAATTAGAACAAATGGAAATTCCACCACCTGAAGAGTGGAAGTTGCTAGAAAAGGTGATACAGTGACTTGATTTTTAATTTTCAATCTTTGATAATATGAGTTTCCAAGTTCCAACTCAACTCTGTACAGACTTGTCTTTGGGCATTGGCAAGATTTTGCATTGCCAATGCCAATATGTACTCCTTCATGTGAAAATCAATTAAAAATCTCAAATTTAGACTTTAGTAATGTGATGATGTTCAATTATCTGTATTATTTATTTTATCATTTGAACTATAAGATGATGAATTTTTAGCTCATTATATTTACTTCTTGGTAGAACTTCCAAGTTATGGATGCTGAATTTTTAGCTCATTATATTTACTTCTTGGTAGAGCTTCTAAGTTATGGATGTTGAACTGTTAGCTTCTGTTATGGTTTGACTAAAAATACTGATCAGTACCCACCAACTTATAGTCTTACACCTCACCCACATCCCACATACTGGAAAAATACACTACATTTGATTTTATGATTAGCACAAATTGCAGAGATTTGTTTGAAAAGATCCATTTTGTGGCCCACATTACTACTTGATTAATGATCATGTCCATAAATAAATCTAAAACCCCATGGTCACAACCCCTATTCCTGAAGAATTCAAATTCAATGTACTGACAAATTAAATGTACTTCCACACAGTCAATTTGAATAACATAAACAACCACTTTGGAGACAGCCAAATAAGTTAATAACTTATAAGCATATGAATCCACAACAGTTGAACACTCAAAAGAAAAATAGTAATTATGTGTAACCTTCTCCATTGTATTGATCTTCAAAGTTCAAATGATATGCATTATAAAAATAGTTTATGATATGAGATGGATGGGTGAATTGGTGCAATCTATTATCTATCTTCTTATTATTTTCTACTGTAAAGTATAATTAAAAATTATGTGATGATCCATTGATCTCCTATTCGGGTCTTGATCTTTCTTATATATGAGAGGAAACAAGCTACAAACCCCTTAAAAAAAGTCATGACGTTTGACAACTAAACATAACTCAAATTATAAATAAAAAAATGTTCTAGGTGAATGCACCAATCTGTTAATCTCCAAGTAGAAGCCCATGAACACCTAAGATCTGTTCAAGGCTTCCACTCCATGATAGGGCACTCATCATGTTGTCGGCTGGCATTCTTACTCTGAATCTAATGGTTGTCCTATTGGATCTGATTCTGGCACATCTACTGTTTGGCTAATAAATAGATTGACTGCAGAGAGGTGATGGATGCACTCCTGTTCAGCATAGGTGTCCACGTTAGAGATCGACTCTTTCATATCATATTCCATAGACATTATTTTTTTGAGTTTCTTATGAGTGTTTTGTAAAACCATATCCTTGTCATTTATTTCTTGCAATGCAGCAGTTAGAAGCCCAACAAGCTCTTCCTTCCAATCATCATATTTTCACGGATTTCCAATGCCATTATGAAGTGTCGAGAGTGGGACTGAATCAAAGCAGTCAAAATCTTCCCTAAGCCTATTATGATATCCATTATGTGATTCTACCAGCTTGTTATATGTCAGCAATATTTTTCCTTTCATGAAATTCTTATCTATGAGCTCCTTTTTTTTCTCCATCATTTTAGGTTGCAATCGTTCATTCTCCACCAATGCAATACGTGTTTTTTTGAATACTTTCCAATATTCATTAGCACATTTAATAATTTTGTTAAATCTTTCTTTTATCATTTCAGATACAGTGTTATATTTGATGGTTTTCACTTCTTTCTCCAATTCTTTACATTTCCCCTAGGATTTCAGATAGCAATTCTTCCAGTAGGCTGCATCAGCCAATGCATCAAGCACTCTCTTATCTTTTTCAAGCCATGGGGAGTACAACTCTGATGTGGGGGAGGAAGATGTTCTTTCTCTCTTATTTTCTAGCTCCTTCTTTAGTTTGTCATTTTCCTTAATTAGTTTTTCAATATGTGCTTTGGTAAATTTTGCCACATTTATGTTCAATTATGATGTCTCCATAGGGCTGGTATCCACTACTCGTTGAACCAAGAGATGACCAAACACTTGGCTTGGATTACTAATTATAGCAGGTCTTTTATTATGGGGATACAGTGACCAAATAAGAAAGGTGGCTTCGTCTGAGTTGTACCCAGATCTTGAATACATATTGTCACTTGCTTCTTCTGTTAAGTTCATTGTCTTATCCCCTCTTTTTCTGAAGCTATAAAATACAATTGAAGAGCTAATATCCTACCCTGGTAGGAGCAATACTCTAGATTCTTGAAGTGATTCCCTTCCTCTTTCAAGAGTGATGGACTCCATTTCCTTTTCTACCTCCCTTTTCAATTCCTCTAGAGTGGTTGCCTCATGTTCAAGAGTGATATCAGGGGATCTGTTGTCTCATTTTTCTGCCTTTATATTCATAAACAAATGATTTAAATTCAAAAGATTTAACAAAATCACAATCAAAAATAAACTATTGTCCAGCCCTAACCCTCACATCATCAGATAGTTCATTTGATGCCTCAAATATTACAATATTCCTCTCTTGAGGGGGATCATACTATGCAATCATAGGAGCATTGATTTGTTTGACCTGCTCACCCTCTTCATCACCCTGCTCTTCTTCACTTATATCAGTATCTACAAAAAAAAATACTTCAGGAGTAGGCTGCGAAGGTATGTAATCCAATGGCTCTATGTCTTTAGCTTGTACTCCTGAATAGGTTGCATGAGGTGCATCAAAAACAACTGGAGGAACATCCTTTACCAATTCATTGAAGCGATGAGTTGCTCAATTCTTGTTAAAGGATCCTGTATCTCACCAAATGCCTTTGAATAAGATGGGGCATTTTTTCTCTTCCATTCCTCTACAAGCATAATCTTGTTATAGGTGGTCATTCTTTCCTTGGTGGAAGCCTCATCATGGTTTCTTATGACATCTTAGATTGAGAACAAATGTTCATACCCTAATAGCCTCTGCGATAATCTCGCCTTGTGAATAAACCCTTCTGCATTAATTTTTTTCCTTACATCACCTAGAGGTAGGTTGTACTGTGCTAATTTACCATCAATTTCTCCATATCCTTCATTATAAACCACTGTAAAGTCTCCAAAATATAAGGTGCTGGGGATAATTGATTGTTTTCTATGTCCTTTGAGGTGTTTGGAATCAGATTTTTCCAATTGCCTCACAATTTCTAAATAAGCAATTCGGTCAGGAACTACTCGTGGCATCAAGTGTGGAGCCCCTTCGAACCCATAAACCCTTATCACTATACAATCAAGGAAAACATACTAGTCTCCCTAGTTATTATTCACTTTATTTCTTCAGTCATTTTCCTTTGGTCTTAGAAATACTTGTACTTTTGGGGATAGGTTATAATTGCACAGATACCCCAGCAACTTCATCAATGGTTTTACAAAAAATTCTTCAAAATAAAGGTAATGAGACCTACCAAATCGACTGTCCCACAATGAATTACACATTTGTACAAGTTTAAAATCTCCATTTTCATTTTGTATCTTTTATCCTTAATTATTCACTCTAGACCCCTTTGACTTGTCCCTCGTACAATAGCATATGCATAAGCAAAAAATAGTGTTCAAAATTAATATTATCACTATTAGTTTTAATATTTTCAAGCCCTCAATGTAGGGCGTTGGCCAAGTAGCTAGAATAATCAAATGGCCTGGCATCCTTGCTCTGTATGTCTGCAACTAAGACCATTGGGGCAAGGGTATGTGTAGGATCATGATGGGCCAAAAAGTGGTGATATGTAAGTGATATGATGGTCCATGTGGCTAATGACTTTTTTTTAACCCAAAATTGATGAAAGGAAAAGGGTTTTTAAAGGAGATTATTAGATTTCCACCAATATAAATTATGCTTTACTTTGAATTTAAAAAATTATTATTATTCATTTTCTATTTGAATTATGACTAAAGTCCTGATTGATAGGCTGATTGAAAAACATCTATAGCTTTCAAAAGGTATCACATTTTTTGAATCTAAAGCATGTGTCATATTCTATGCTTCTTATACTATAGGATTAAAAAATAAAGAATTTAATTTCATGAAGTTTTGACCAAGTTAAGGTGGTCAGATGTACAAGTTTTTATATTTTTTTAAAGTTGTAATGAGAAAATCATAATTAGTTATTTACTTGGAAAAAATTTACAAAAAGATATCCATCACATCGGGACATGAGTCTTCTACTTATATCTAAAATCTTATAAAAAAATATTATCATTTTATTGTGGTTAGGGTAGTCAGACAGACACCTACTTCTTATTTTTTTCCTGAAATTTAAGTACTACTGCATTGAAATTTCTAATTTTCACCAAATAGATGTTTTAAAAATAAGAATAAACCTAGTAGTTTAGAAACTACATTCAATTTGCAACATATTCTATTCTTACATATTTTTGAAATAATATAGTTAACTTATTCAAATTTTTACATGAAGTTGCCTAACTCTGATTTTTCTGAATTTTATTGCCACTTAAGGGCCTGTTTTTTCCATGGTGATCCTGCACATGCCCACAATCAACATGAGAGGTAGAAGTTCTACTATCAAAACCTGACCAGCTGAATAATAGGTGTATCGGAAATACTCTTCGAACAAATCTTCATGAAAAGGAGGGTTTTCACTGCTAGAGAACCTCTTGAGTTGGCCTCCTTCATCCTTGGGCCTATGCAAAGGTAATTTCCATCTCTTATAGCTAGTATCCATGTGGTGATACTCTATCAAGAGATCTTTGACCGTGAATGATAAATTCAGTGAACACTCTAACTGAAATACATTAGAAATGAGATCCCTATAAATAACAAGCATGTCACCCCCACCATGTGACTGAATTGTTCTTTTCTTGGGGTCATATCTAATAGCAAGAGTTTTAATTAGCTTTGCATTCACAAACACATTGGGCACCACATGTCTTCTCAGGTTCAACCTCCATGGATTGCAGATTGGTTGAAACCTAAATTGTTTTTTGTAATGGTACATGAAGAGGTCTTACCCTCATTGCGGTGTCCAAATATCCCCTAAGCCCTTATGTTTTTCCCATAGGCGATCCATGGAAGGATTAATTTGAGCGCTCCTCTTGGGTCTCAGCCCTGACCTAGGGCATTGATCTATCAGGTCTTCATTTAGGAGTCTCTTAGGCTTTTCGGTTTTCTATTTTTTAGCTTTGGGTTTGTCTGTACTCTCTTCCATTATTTAAATCTTAAGATTTTCATGAAAATAGCTTCTCAACCGAGTCTGAAGTACTTACGTGAGTCTCATCGAGTCACCTCCATAGTCCATTGGTCTTTGTTGTGTTAGAACTCCAAGTTTTTGCCTTTCTGCTTCTACCCTAAGAGAAATCTTCCAGGATTTTGTAACAACTATGCAATCAACTTGTGATATAATTCACTTCAATTCTGGTTTATAAATGCACCGTAGCACGATGCCCTAGGTTGTCACATCAATCTTTCACCAATAGCCACCCTCTCCATCGATGGACACCTATCCTTTATTCTATCGGTGGGATGCCAGATAATGTTTCCCCGATGCACCATAGTTCCCTCGATATACTTTATGCATTCGATAATTCATGCCCATGGTTATAATTCATGGTTACTTTTGTTGACAACTTGATTCTATTGGTATATTGGGAGAGCACCTTAGGAGTCAGCCCGATAGAGTATTGTTACACCGATACTAGGTTGTGAGCTATTTTCATCCGGCCATCGATGAGACTGTGATGGGGGTTTCGCTGATGAAGCATTGTTAGGCCGATGGTATTGAATTTTGTTAGGAATGGGGGAACGACTTAGGACTACGTCACTACGGAATTTCAAATTTGTTTATGGATGCAATGTGAATGTAGGCTATAATATGGATCTTGTCACACAAATTTCTACAATTTGCATTGTTCATAAAATCAAAGTGTGCTATATTTTTGTGATTATTGATAAAATTCAATAATTCATGCCCATGGTCATAATTCATGTTTACTTTTGTTGACAACTTGACTCTATCGGTATATCAGGAGAGCATTGTAGGAGTCAGCCCGATAGAGTATTGTTACACCAATACTAGGTTGTGAGCTATTTTCATCGGGCCATCGGCGGGACTGTGATGGGGGTTTTTCCGATGAAGCATTGCTAGGTCGATGGTATTGAATTTTGTTAGTAATGGGGGAAGCACTACGTCACTATGAAATTTCAAATTTATTTATGCATGCAATGTAGGCTAAAATATGGATCTTGTCACACAAATTTCTATAATTTGCATTGTTCATAATTTATGAATCATAAAATCAAAGTGTCATTTATTTTTGTGATTATTGATATGTGGAAGATAAGTGGGGTGGACTAGGTGGAGGCTAGTTTCTTTGTAAAGAAAAAATAAATTTCCTTTTAAGAGATCAAATTTAAATTTTAATATCACAATTTCATGGATGATGAATTACTATATAATTTATAAAATATCATCAACTACAGTTTGAATTTGGCATATGATTCATGAAGTGCAATATCATATAAAATATCATGGAGTGCAATATAAAATAAAATATCTTGAACTTGAAGTGCAATAATTCACAATTTATTTGAATACAATATAAAAAATCATCAACTATAGTATGGAATATGATTCATGCAGTGCTTGAGTGCAATAAAAAATAAGATATCATGAAGTGCAATGATTCACAATTTCAATGTTCATTGAATACAATATAAAATATCATCAACTACAGTTTGGACTTTGGAACAATGGAAATTGATTCATGAAGTGCAGTAAAAATACCTAAAACCTGCTAATTCTCTTCCATTTCCCAAACGGAGTCAAGGTCCTCAAACCGATACTCATCTTGAGATAAAGAAAAAGACTCATCTTGATTCTAAGTTTTCTCTTCACTTTCTTCGGCCTGTGTCTCAAATTCAACATTCATTGTGTGATTTGTGCCAATTTCAATATCATTGTCATCTGTCCCAGGCCCACTGCCACTACCACTGCCACCGGTACCGATGGCGCTTGGAATTGGAGAGCCTATGTTGCACAACCCAGTCCCTTGTCTTTCACATGTGGACCTCCAGATTGTGAGTGTCATTTCAAAAGGAAAAATTTTGACATTATACACAATTCCTTTTATCCTCAAGCAATTTTCCAAATTCTTATCCAGTTTTTTTTCTTAACTTTGATTTCAAAAACCCCAATGTCCTGAAAACTCTCTCATCCTCCACCAACCCCAATATCATTGTTTGACATAAATCAACAAGTTTGAAATATTTTGACATCGAACCACACAATATTTCACTCTAACCTAAGCTTGTCCAAACAATTTTTATTGATCCCGATTCAAAGGCCTTCTCCTTGCCCATGGATTTAAAATTCCTTCTATTGTCTGCTCATTGTATGTTACCTCTTTCGAAAATTGTTCAATCAAGATTTTTACTTGATCATGAAAATATTTTGGGTTATCTAGGTTTACCCAAATTTGAGGATACACAATACCCATGGCTTCAAGTATTTCATGTCGAGGGAATCTTTCACGAATCTCTAAGGAAAGAGATTTTGCAATTTCCTTCAAATTATCACTAACATATTTAACAATGTCGTTAAAATATTCCTCCTTAACAGGTACTTCTCTTCTAGAATGCCCTGACTATCTTACAATGGTACATTGGTATCTCATATCCACATACACAGATACATAAGTGCCCGCTTGCATTAAACTGTAAATAATTATCAGGATTATTCAAATCAGTAATTTTCCACCACATCAAATAATTTGCGCCTTCTTATGTTAGATCTAGATATAGATGATCGAGGGCCAAGCATGTAAGTTTACGTAGATTGGCATATTCATAAATATACATAGTTCTGCCTTGTGATTTCTTCATAAGATTGTTCATCTCATCCAACATGGGGAGAAGACTAGCTAAAGTCAAGAGTGTCTCTATATCGCTTAACCTATGTAAGAGGTCAGGAGCTTTGTCTACTGTGTTGTGATGCTTGTACATCACTCCAATCAAGGATTGATATTATGAAAGAACTCGTTATGCTGGTCCATGCATGGAGATCCATCTAGTAACGACATCCTTGAGAAGCTTGTTTTTAGGTGTTATTCCCTCAACAAAATGTTGAAATTCAAGGAAACGTTTGGGACTTCAGCAGAAGTATGTGTGGATCTCGCGAACTAGATTTTCAGCTTTTGATATTGTAGGAAACTTGCTTACAATTTTGAATCCTAAATTCATTTTGTGGGCCATGCAGTGAATTCCAAGCATGTATGGTGCACAAGTAGTCTATAACTTTATGCAAAGACCACTCCTTTGACCTTGCATCACTACAGCTCCATTAGCTCCTACACACACCAACTTTTTGGAAATTGTCAACTCATCCATACCTACAATTTCATTCAAATATTTCTTGACTAGTTCAAATAGATTTTGTGATTTTGAACTATCCTTCATTTTATGAACACAAAGAAGTGAGCTTGGCAAACATGTTGTTCTACAGTATACAAATGCATACAAACCCATGAAGTATTGTCTACCACAGTAACTTCATCTAAAGATAATGCAATGAAATTTGACTCTTTTACTTTCTCCTTTAATTCTTGCTTTTCCACTATAGCAAGATAGTTCGCCCATTCCCATCTAGCATTTACTGACCAATGTGAGAAGGGAAAGTGGGGAACACTCAAATAAGATAATAAATCAAAATATTCAAGGTAGTCTATCATAGGATGCCTTTTGGACAAAATATGAAAAACAACACTCATCTGAATAGTTTTTGACAGATTTGCTGCTGCCATGGCTTTTCCAAAATGAGCCTCAAGTGTACCTTCACATTTTTTAATCTTCAACATTCTATGGTTATGCTCTCCATAATCTATGACATACTTAACATGAAGAGATTCTTCCTTTTATTTCTATCGTACGACTGATTGTTCCTTTCCGTCTATGATTTGTTTTTCATAAACTTTACCGATATGCTTTTCTATAGTGTCAAGCTTTAGCTGCTCTCTTCCACATTTCCAACTAAAAATCTTACATTTGACCTCTATTGCCCTTTCAATATCATTTTTGTTTGATACCCCCATTGGTTCAAGGAATGGGTACTTCGACATCCAACCAATTTGAAAATTCCTTGTTATTTCCCACTCGCGCCCCAATTTTGATTTGCCCTTTCTTTTCTTGCTACCAACATCATCCTCATCCAAGTCAATTATCTCATTCTGGCTAACCAGGGTATCCCTTGGAACATCTTCTATGGTATTGCCATCCTCATTTGATACATTTTGATTTAAGTCAATGACAATCTCACCTTTACCTTCCTATGGTGGTGAGGTATTGCCAATGCCATCTTCAATAATATTTGGTGGAAGAGTTGATGATGTAGCTCCACCTTGATCTGATAGATTAGAAGCTTTGCCAATTCTAAAGTAAGACTATATGGTACCTCCACATTTTGGGAATTTTGATGGCCTCCTAGTCTCTTCATTACCCTCAAGAGTCTTACCCTTGTTGCTTGGAATATTGATATCTCACTTCGAATAAAAGCTGGAAAAAAATGTCTTCTTGTTTAAGAAGGACAAACCGACAAAGAATATAGATCCCATTCCCTACTCAAAATCATGTTTAAGACTGAAGCAAGAATGGAAAACAGATAAAAAAATCTTATTATTATAACTAATAACTAATAATAGTATGAAGAAATGATCACTTACCTTTGAGTCTACGTTTCCGAGTTTTGCTAACTTCTGAATTGAGAAGTAGAACCTCAGAACCAAACAAAATGTGTAAGAACAAATAACAGTCTCAATTGTATTTATATCAATCCATATTTGGTGAATTCCACGGGATTTTAAAATGGTATGTTAAAAATTTCGCGAATCCCGTGTGCTTATACAAGGATACCTTGTAATTTTCAAGGTGAAATGTGTCCTCAAATATAATTATTTTTAAATATTATTGGTGAAATAGGTCCTCATAAGGAACTATTTATAAATTTTAATTGGCGAAATAGGTCTTCACAAGCAACGATTTGTAAATTTTAATTGGCGAAATGGGTCCTCATATAATGTTGTTTTAATAGTATTGGTGAATATGTTGGTGTTTTATGACATGCTCCCCAGGATTCTAGGCAAAAATATTAATTGGTCCATTGGAAACGAGTAGTTTGTTATGGTGAATTTATTGCCTAAACATGCCTCGTAAAAAGAAACCGTTGGCAAATGGACATGCATTGGACCAATAGTTCATGAAATCCAGGCGATTTAAACACCTTGCTAGATACGGTCAATTCACCTATTTTGATTTGCTCGATTCCTAGAATTCGCCAATCGGTGAAGATTCGCCACTAAATTTTTCCCTGTTGGGCATGTTTGTTCATCTTTTGTGACTAGGGGTCTAATGTTTAGGGTTTAGGGGTTTTTTACCCATGTTAAAATTGGTTTTACCATTTAAACCCTTATGTTATAATTTTGTGTTCACCTATTATTGGGGGTTGTCGATCTTGTAAGTCATTCGACTAAGCCTTGTCTATCGTGTTGTTACTGACCCCTTCACCCGACCTATCAGTTCTTTCTCCATGTTTGGGTTTTAATATTATTTTTCCTAAATCGGGTGGATTTTCCCAATGTTTAGACTTTGGCCTAAACATTCGTGCCTCTGTGGGTCTTTTCCCATTCTCCTAGTCGGCCCCACTATTATAAATAACTTTTCCATGTGCAGGTTGGCGAGTCATCGAATCGACGGGTTCAAATCTAAACCGTTCCTCGCAGAGCTCACAAGGTTTCTTGCTGACATCACTAAAGTGGTGCAAGGTATGCGAGATGCCGCCATCTATTGAGTACGGTGGGGTGGGGCCTGTCCTGATGCACCAACGGTGACAAGTGGATGCCATTTCAATGGTGGATGTTTAATGTCGGGGATTAATGATAACCATCCCTTGCATGCCTCACACAATCAGATTAATAATTTTGAAAGTGTTGCTAGGTGTGTGAGCTAGTGACACGTTGCCTGGTTCCATGGTACAAGGTGGTTGGATGGGGCCCACTACTGGTTCACGTGTCTCTAACTATGAGGAGTGTTATTGGCTGTCGGGTTTTCTAAGTAGTGATGTGGGTTCTTCAATGATCTTTGACTCGATCTGAGTAGTCTAAAATGCCAGGTTTTTATCACATCGACCATCTAAATTCAAAATATCTAATCCATCCATGTGAGGACTATTTGTACTCTACAAGTTATATTCATTAATGGAGCAGGTCTTTCTGGTGGATCTCATCCTGATTTCCATGCGTGCGAGCAGTATTCACCTAATGATCATGATGGGTTGTGCACTATTTTCCATGAGCTTGGAGATATTCTGTGGTGGCAATGTCAGCCACTAATCACTTGATTTCTCGTACTACAATTGGAGCAATTAATGTTCCCTGCACCGACTTGCCTGATAAAATTCTTGCTAATTGCTCATTAGCATCTTTGCATTTTGATTTTGTTTACGTGTAGGTGTTTGGTTTTTTGCTGAATTTTAAACTTGTGAACTGAATGGATAAGTTAGTGTTTCCTGCTTCCTCGGTACGATGAAGCTCCAGGATGGGTGCAAAGAATTTGCAGCGGGTGAAGAAACAAACTGAATAGAGTACTGTTCTTGGTGCTTTTGGGATAGTTGTTGAAAGGGTTGACAAGAGGTTTGTATGTTGCAGGTCACCTATTGATCTTTCTTTAGGATCTAGTGGTGAAGGGTCCAAAACTGATTCGGACTACCGTAGTTACCTCATGGCCTTGACTGAGCTTGTGGGAGTTGATGAGGAGGTCCTCGTAGTTTCTCCAACTATTGTAGTGGCACCGTGTGATGTTGTTGGGTCTAGTTTTGGTGCAAGCAAAGGTAAGGTAATGGTCTCTCTTTATATTGAAGCGAGGAAAAGGAGGGGTCGCGTGGTTGCTCGTGGTGTAGGAAAATGATGTGGTTGTTGGTTTTCTGCCTTTTGTTTTTGATGTTGTTTCTACAGTTTGGGTTGGATGTGGATTTGCGCATGATGCAGTGGTTTTTATTTCTATTTGGCTAGTTACAGGGGTGTAACCATTTTGATTTGTCTGTTTGTAATATGGTTATATTTGATGATGAGAAATTTTAAAATTTAATCTGAATTTCATTTGGTTGGGATGAAATTCATTTTGAAATGAATAATTGAGCTCGATGCTTGTTGCTCTCTCGATCTATAAAGGAGATTTCAAGGCTCATTGTTATGGTCGTATTTGTGAGTCCTAAAGTTTAGACAGTGTCTAGCTAGGAATATATTGTAGTATTTGGAATTTTGTAGCTAGGAAGTCATTCTAGGTCAGGTATTTGCCTAAGATGAGCATACTATTCTTTTTGTAATTACTGGTATCAAAACTAATTTAAAAAATTTAAGACAATTGCTCTCTTTTGTATGTATGACAAATTGTGAATGGATTTATCAATGGTTGCTTCATTCATCTCCAATGGTATATTTGAATGTGTGATTCATTTTGCTACTTTAACTTAATGAGTTAATCAAATGCTTGACAAGGAATTATAGGTTTGAGGTAATGCGCTTAGGATTTTCTAAGGAGTACTATTTTGAATATTATAAAATCTTATAATGTAAGGCATTATAATGATAGCTCAATGATATTAGGGTTATGCTTTATGTGAATCTCACCCAATGAATGAGGCATTGGTTAGTTCATTCAAGATCCTTTTAAAAGTACAAAATCGTAACCCTAAATGTGAAGGTTCATAGTCTGAACATTTAAGAAAATCAAAATTCTATCTATCTTGAGATGCAAATCTCGTTTTACATTTGATTGCCTAGCTTCAGATAGTTGTTCTTATTCTTTGGTTTCACACAGCCACAAGTGTAGGAGATCTCATTCTTTGACTAAATATTCTCAGTTGGCCACTAACTTTGTGAGTTCTTGAATATAAAGGTTGTCAATCTCTTAGAGAATTATGAAGCCTTACTGGGAAAATTAAAACACCAACAGTGTCTACTTCATTAGATAGAGTAAGTGTATAAATGGACATGGACGTAGCTTTCTGGTTTTTACTTTTTAAGACAGAGAAGCCCATCCAACAAGTCCAAAATTTTTTCCATCTTTTCCATTTTTAGAAGACAGAAAAAATGCAAGCTCCTACAACAAGTCATAAAGTTTAATCATCACGAAAGACATGGCCATTGTAACAAAGTAAAAAAAACTCACCGTCTATTTTAATACCAAACTAGATTTCATTTGTTTTTTAATATTTCTCATGAGTCGCCATACTTAAATTTTGTTAGCTTAATTGATTACAATCTTCAAGGATTTTGGAAGACAATAAAGTATAGATTTAGAGAGATATAGGGATATTTTTAGGCTTAAATTTTTGTTGATAGAAATGAGATAATTATTTATCGCTTTTACATTCTTTTATCTTAGCTATATTTCAGCCTATTATTGATTCTATTATTCATTGCTTCTTACAAGCTCCACACATTCTTATGGATGTTTTAATCTCTTTGTTCTCAAGTCCAAAGAATGAGAACCCTAGTTTCCCTTTAAAGCTCACTTAAACATGTTATTCCTTCAATTACTTAAAACATTGTATAGATCATGCTTTTCCCTTCACAAGCTCACCATAACCTTGGAAGAGATTATTAATGAACATACTAATAAAGAAAGTGATTCCCAAGGTAAGCTTATTGAGTTCCCACTCCCTTCAACAATATAGTAGATGCCATTTTTGAATTCAAATCTAGATTAATAATTATTTTCTTCTTAATAGAGTGCAAACTAGACATGTGTTTATAAATGGGAAAAAAGTAAACTAACAAAGTAAAAGAACAGTTGAATCCATCGAAGGGTTTGTGAAAGGGTACATATCATATATGTTCCACTCTTCTAAGCATGCCCAAGATATGTTTCAATATGGCACTTGGGTGATATGTGGGTAAACAAGTTATTTTCAACCTTAGGACTTTGGTTTTCATCCAAAAGGTTCATTGAATTTTCCTGTTTAATTTAGGTCGTGTGTCCCTTCCTTTATGACATTGTTTGCAAGGGAGAGAAATCTTGGTAAAAAAATAATAACCAAAAAATTGCAACCCTTAGGTTTTTAACTTGGGGCTTGTGTTGAGATTGACCTAACATGATTGTGCTTGCTCAATTCATCAAGCTCTTTGTCCCTAGCTTCAAATTTGTTCAACCAATCAACTATTTGAAAAAATCCAATGCCTATTGCTATTAGTACAAGGAAGGACATCTCATTCATGATTATCTAATTTAAAAAACCTCATCCCATGCCCCCTCCTCTCAAGGGTCTAAACCTAACCCTCCACCTTGTCCTAAAGACCCTCTTCCTCCCCCCTTCCTCAATCCCTTTTCCACTCTTTGAACCTTAAATCCCCTTCTCTTATAAATCCCAAATCTCTTAAACCTACCCTAAGACTATCAAATCCCACTTTCCCCTCTAATAAGCATGCATTCATACCATCTAGGTCCCTCTATCTCATATCCTTAAATAATGATTTAGGTGATACCACAATAGTGTGTCCCACTTGTGGGACAAGGCACAAAAATTAATTTTGGAAGGATAAATTATTTTAACACCTTCAAATGAAGTCCTTCATTCAAAGGTAAAATGTTTATTTTGTATAAATAGGTAAGGTTTTAATGAAGGTGAGGTGATAAAATGAAGGCCTATTTTATGTTGCATGTTCAAAATCCCCTATAGAAAAACCTTCAAATGACATTCATTTAAATGAAGGCCCTTCAATTTAAGGTCCTTATCTTACTCTCCTACACACTTGGTTTTCAGAAGAAATTTTTTCTTGAAGCAAGGTTTGGACTACCTAATGAAGTCACCATGACATGAGATTTTTGAGGAACATACCCCTCAAAGTAAGCCTTCCAAAAATTACAATAAATTCAATTATTACATGTATCTTGTATTTTCGAATAAACATTGGTCTTTTACCAAACATAAAGTTTTTTTTAACACGTATGGAAAGATTTAAGATGTAGAAAATAATCTAAAAAATAAGTGCTCCATCTACATTTATGCCCTATTTCAAAATAAAATAAAAAATTCATTTGGATATATACAAAAAAAATGTATTATGACATAATTTTACTCTAAGTTATAACTTATCTAAATTTAAATTTAATAGTACATATATTATACAAAAAAGGTGCTTACCCTAGATATTAGTGTTGATGATCTATTTTTAAGAATTTATGAATTCATTTTATTTTAAAAAAGTATAGATTATGCCATAATTTTAATCATTAAAAATGATCCTCCCCAACATTCCCCAAAATAATAGTGTTACACACTGTCTTATTGTTACCGAGTTACTTTTACCTTGATAAGTAAATATGATGATAAATTTGTTAATCATGATTTTAATACGTTTGATAATGAGTGAAATACTGAAATAGGTATTAATATGTTATTACTTAAAAGGAGTAATTATGTTTATATTGATGAAGGGCAATTAAAGAATATGTATTACAATTTGAATATTCTAATGCATTTTCAATGCAAATGCTTTATGATGCAAGTGAATTTCATGTGAACATCTGACTACTCTTATTATGTGCTAAGTTGAATGCAGGAACATGTTCAAGCCTCTAGAAGAGAGGGGGGGTATCACTAAGGAGTGGGGCTTGGTTTGGTAACATTTAATAAGCCTAACTAAGCTTTCACAAACTCATTTATAGTTTTGTTTAGTCAATTCCATAGTTTGGGAAATGGTAAGTTATCCTTAGCCTTGCTTGAGTATGATTTAGAAGACATTATGATCTTATCTGTGAATGTTTTGATTCAAGTTATGTGATTGAGTCTCTTTATTGATTTTGAGTTCTTATTTGTGTATTTATGTAAATCAACTATTATATATATATAATGTATATGTGTGTGTGTGGGTGTGTGGAAATGATACTCATGCATAGTGAATGTATGCATACATGTCTATATGAAAGTGGGAATAATTTTGCATATCCATGCATAGATACATCATATGCATATAAACCAATTTGACGAATCGAAACCAATTTGACATGTATCACACATATATATGTATTTATGGATTTGATATATATATATATATATATATGAATGCATATGTCTATAGATATGTAATCATGTATATATATGAATATATATATTAGCATATATAAATAAGTATTTATACATATTTAAATATCAAAGAACATTTTTGTGTGAATATATATATATAGAAGGTGGGAAATATGAATAAGAAGGTAAATAGATGAAAATGCATAAATGAAAAGACAAATAAGATCATAACTTCATTGTGTTGGTGTAATTATTATTTAATTACACTAGCATATAATTTTACTTAGGCATTTTATTCAATTAATTAAGTCCTAGGTTGCATTATTAGGAAAATCATTAATAATGGGGTCATCCCCCTTTCCATATATTTAGGAGATAAGATTCCTTCTAGAATATCATCTAGAACTTATCTCAATCAGTTCATCATTACCTAGGTAGTTATTTAGGGTTTACAAGTTGTCACATGATGTTAGATCAAGACACATGGAAACATCATAATTCATCTTGCATCTCAACCTTTCCTATATAAGGGTCTTACACATTTGTAATCATATTCTAGATCAATCAGATAATCTCAATTTGTATGCCTAAGTCGAAACACTTTTTGTGTGGGTGAGTTTCTTCTTGGAAAAGGTCCTCTTTGAAGACTACAACTTCATAGGGACATTGTGCATCCATTATTTCTACATGGTATTAGAGCATTTCCATTGAAGATTCATCTCAAGATAAAGAAAGTTGGGCTAGAGAGATTCATTGGAGGTTTGAAGGTTTTCATTGCATGCTAGTTGGCTCCACCCAGGGACCAAGCTTATTTTTGAAGCTGAATGAGTCCAGTCCGAGCTTGCCATTGTCTTCAGAAGGCCTCAAAATCTTAGTATCACCTACTCATTCATCAAAATTGAATACATCAACTTGGGAGCCATCAAAGGTATTTTTAGGTTTTTCAAAATCAAATTGTGTGATCCATACAATTTGTTGTAAAAAAATTATCCATCTCAGTTGTACTCTATGGCAAACATTTTTTAATTGTAGGCCATTTTTTCAGAAAAAATCAAGGATTTTTAATAGTTCTCTGGCAAAAATAATAATAATTTGAACGATTGTATTTTAATTCATGTTTGCATAAAGGTTTTATTTTTTCATCGGCCCAACATATAAAAATTTCTTCATTGGTATATTATAGGGGTTTGATTTTTAAAATCATCGTTCATCATTTATTCCTCCATCAATATTTCATTAAAATTTTGGGGTTTGATTTATTAAATCTATTGGCATTGTGAAAAAAAAAAATTGTAAAATATATATCAACATTTAAATTATTTTTGAATTACCAAAAAGGCATTATTCAAAAAAAATTGTTGTGTCGGCTTGCTAAAGTCTGTAGAAAATTCTTCGGTGTCATCAGTAATCAATTTGGTGCAGCATCATACCCTCCATCACATTAATCGACATCGTTCAACGTTCCTCCCACTATTCTCTTTCTCTCTAACCATCCGCAACCACATTTCATTCTCAACTCACGTCTATTGGAAGCTCTTATCAAGCCCCGAATCGTGGTTTCATTGAAGACCAAGGGATTCCTAAAGGATGTCGCGCCACCCCATCAAAACCAAGCTTTGCCTAGGTTGTACAGCTTCGTCGCTACTTTGGGAGGGTGCACTATTTTTTGCCTCAATTTATCCCAGATTATATCAAAGATCGAGGCCCAAATTGTTTTTAGCCCCTGGTGCTAGTTTTTTGCACCTATTTAGCCTGTTAGCCCCCAAAAGGGAAATGATCTTCCAAGGACCATAACTTTGGACCATGATCTTGAAATCTAGCAAACAAGATATCATTGGAAAGGTGTTGCAGTGTACTTTCCAATGGTCATTCTATTTTATAGTATTTTATTCTACAAAAATCTATAGTCAAATGAAGTCAACCCTCTATTTTGGACTCATAAGCCAATATCTTGTCATCCGATTGTCAAAATTCGGTGATTCTAGCACCATCAAGAAGGTATTGTAGTGCTTTTTTTATCAGTCCTTTCCTTTTGTTTAGTTTTAGCTCCAGGCGAATTACATTGGTTTTTTTTTCCCATTTTGAGCATTACTTGGATATCTTGAAGATTGGAAAAAGGTTTTGTACATTGAGGGACATCGTTTCAGTTGCACATCATATTTGGAAGTTTCTCTTTGTTGTTGAAGGTCAATATCTTTGTTATATTGGAGATTTTTCATAATTGTTTATGGGGTTTCCAATTCATCCTTCATTGATCATGTTGGGAAAGGGAAACTGTAAACAATGGAGAGATTGCATCATCAACCATCTTCAATCACTTCAATTTTTTCCACCTTTGTCTAGTTTTGTTCCCCTTCTTGATACATGTATCCAAAAATTTGATTAGAATTGTTGAAGGTATGATGTTCTACTTGGGTTATTGCAATGCATATTGTTGATGATGTTTTGAAAGCTATTGATCCTTGTAACTATCCTCACATTCTTTGGACTAATATTTGGGAGCTATATGGAGATCCTGATACACCACCATTCCCTGATTATCATATTTCAAAATTTTATTTGCCTCTTCATTCTTTAGATCAGGTACCCCATGATGATATTGTTGTGTAGGAGGTTGATTGTTTGGAAAACTTTGAATCTTTTGAAGAGGTTAAAAAGGTTTATTCGGATTCTCCTTCTTCTTCACTAGAGATAATTGATATACCTTCACATTCAGTGATTCCTTGTCCATAGTTATTTATTGAGGCTTCCATCATTCTTATTCATCAGGACACATTCAGTTTTCCAAACTTGGCATCACAAGATGGCTTTTCTTCAGATATTGTAGACTTGGCTACTTCTACAATTTTGGAAGACATTCTTGTGGGGATATCTCTCCTCTATTTAGATCCTACTTTGGAGAGTTCTCTTGAGTCTCCACATTCCTTTGTCTTGACCTTGACTGGGGAGCCAAATACTATCTTGGAGGCTCTTGATTCCTCTTCACATATTTAATATATGAGACTTCTTCCCTCTGATTTCATTATGGATTCTCAGTTTCTTCAAAATTTACCATTGGATTGGCTTCATTCTTCTTTCAATGGTTTTGAGGACACTTCATTTAGGGGGGAATATAGTCTCCATCTACTCCTTCAATGGAAGGATCATTTTCTTGTAGTCTTTAGATCTTGTTTAGCACCAGTTTGCACATAGTCCTTGTTTTCCACCTTCTTCATTGATTGGGAATGTACTTGAGTTGATTGTGGAATCTTCATCTTCAGTGACAAAGGAGACACATGAGTATTTTTTCAGAGACACCATCATCATCCATATTCATTCTTCCTTCCTGCAATTCCTATCCGAAGTGGGAAGAATCCCTACATTTCTAAATTTAGTTTTGTTCCTTCCAAAAGGGAGAAAATTTGTTTGTCAACATTGGATCATGTTTTGTCTATAGACACTTGCCATTTTTGTAGGTGATCACATATTCTTGGGGGGCTACATAGTATCTCTCTTTCCCTGCTATGGGGGGGCTATTGATTTTAATATATTCATGTGATAGATGGTGTAATTGGGGGGTATCATGGAGTCCTCCATCCTTCCTCACTTATTTGCATTTCATCTCCTATTTGGAGAGGGGTTTTCTTCCCATTAGGTTTTCCCCTTTGCTCCGTTTGTGGGAGATTAGTTTCATTTCATTATCATTTGTAAATGGGTACCTAAAATGGCCACCATGAATCTAAGACCCATCATTCCATCTTGCATAATCATCGCATTATCATTTCCTCCCTAAGTTGCACTTATAGGGGGTGTTAGTGTAATTATTATTTAATTACACTAGTATAAGTTTACTTAGGCTTTTTATTTACTTAATTAATTCCTAGGTTGCATTATTAGAAAAATAATTAATAATGGGTTCATCCCCCTTTCCATGTATTTAGGAGATAATATTTCTTCTAGAATATCATCTAGAACTTATCTCAATCAGTTCATCAGTCCCTAGGTAGTTAGTTAGGGTTTACATGTTGTCACATGATGTTAGATCAATACACATGGAAACATAATAATGAATCTTGTATCTCAACATTTCCTATATAAGGAAGGGTTTTGTACATTTGTAATCATATTCTAGGTCAATCAGATAATCTCAATTTGCATGCCTAAGTTGCAACACTCTCTGAGTGGGTGAATTTATTTTTGGTAACTAAGGTCCTCTTGAAGACTGCAGTTCCATAGGGACATTGTGCATCCATTATTTCTACATATTTCTCCTTCCTCTTCATGGATTGAGCTCACAAGAAGTACCCATTTCTTGTAGATTTTCTCCAATAATTGAAGGGACGTGGTTGCTTAATATTTCAGAATGATGATGGTATGATGGTGGATTGGGGGGTGTTTTGAAAACATAAGGATGGGATGAATGTGTGTTGAAAGAATGAGAGTCAAGGCCTCATTATATAGAAATTTGGTGAGAGGAATCAATGGTTAAGATTGAAATGGCTAATGGAGGGTTGAGATTGATTGAGAAGGTGAGGTTTGGATGAAGGATGAGGATTGATTAGCTTTGTGATAAGTGTCACAAGATGGAAAGGGGTGAAATAGGGAAGTGTTCTCACACATGTCTGAGCACACATTGGGAAGAGAGGCATTAATTTTTTGTAAGAGATAGGGTGGCTCATAGGGTGGCTTGTGTACAAGGTTAGTGGAGGTAAGTGAGATGTAGGAATTCAAAATTAAAAAATAACGATAATGATGATTAGGGATGAGGGTTAGATCAACTAATCAAGGATTGATTGATTAATGAGAATGGGTTGAGTTAATAAACCAAGGGTTTATTAACTTGGGTGGAGTTAAAAGTTGGAGAATGGGATAATGATGATTAGGATGGGAATAAGGTTCATTAATCAAGGATTAATTAACCTAAGTGGGATTAAGGGAATTTAGAGGAAAGTGGGAAAAAGGTTAGCTTTATTTAATTAAAGGTTGTGAAATGTAAGGATAATGACGAAATTAATTAAATAAATAATAAATATTTAATTCATTAATTATTAGGATAAGGGACATAGGTTAAATTAAATAAATAACAAGTATTTATTTATTTAAATATTATTTTGGGTGACTACATTTTTCCCCTCTTTGAGATGATGTTGCAACTAAAAGAAGTAACATCATTTCAAAGAAGAGTAAAGCACAATTGGTAAGCAAGGGATACAGACTAGAAGCATGATGCCCTAGTCACTAGGAAGGATGAGAAAGAATGAAGATGAGGCAGTATGCCCGCTCAAGAGGAAATATGGGTTAAGAGAACACAGGTGCACTCTCGAAATAGATGGGAAGGCTAAAGGATGAAGGATAAAAAGATGAAAAACATAAGGATGAATGGGAAAGTATAAGGATAATGAAGATGTGGATGGAGAGGGAGGGAGGATGACTATCATGCTAAAATGATATGAGAAACCTATATTTAATATTGTACTTGACATTATGCACCAAGGTATAAGGAACCAAGATGAAAATGTGCCAATTACGTGATCAAAAAGGTCAAGTGAAAACATATTCCCTATGATACCATGATGCCCCTGTGGCAATAGAGTGTAAGAGACCATGATAAATGCAAACAAAGATAAAACAAACAAGAAACAAGAAAACATGTACAACAAACCAAAAGAAAAAAAGGACTATACTCCAAGTCAAGCTAAAAACCAATTGATGGATTGATTGATGAATTGACGATGATGATGATTGGGTTGAGAAGGATACATCCATATGATGATAAATGGATTAAAGTAGATCAACAGATTTGAGCTTGATTTGGATTAATATGATGGATCTCTTAAGGATGATGAGCTAGATTGCAAGGTTGGATTGCATGGATTAGGATTTATTGCATTAGATAGGGTTGGATGGGAATGTTTGGATTGGAAGGATGGATAGATGGGTAAGATATGATGTTTAGAATAGAGGAATGGATGGGATCCAATGACAAGGGAGAACCAAGTCTTAGGAAAAGTATAAGAAGATAATGGATGATGTGTATAGGAGATAAATGGATTTAGTAGGTGGAAGATAGGTGATGGGAGATAAGAAGATGGTGGATGAAGGATAGGAGGATGGAGCTCCAAGGATTAGTTGCAGAGGACTAAGATGACCCATACTAGAGGCAATGCAAATGTGAGATGGGAGGATAGTAATATGAGATGGATGGGTAGTGCATAAAAGACATGGATGGAAGCAAGGGTGAGGATGGAATTGTCCAAAGAATGCATGTGTATTTTTCCCCTAGCTTTATGAAGATCAAGGGTAGTTGAGTTAGGTAGGATGGGGGGATGGAGATAGGATAATGGATGTGGGATAGAGGATATGTATATGATGATCAAGGTTAAGTGGATAAGGTATGGATGTATGGATATTTGAAACCTAGGATCTTCATCAAGATCAAAGATGGGAAAAAAAGATGGATTTGTATAAGATGAGGGATATGTGATGAATGATATGGATAGGATAATGGATCTATGGGAAATGTGATGCTACGTAGATCCTTAACCTTTTCAAGATGAAAGGTGGAAAGGGAATATGGATTTGGATAGGATAATGGATAGATGTTGGAGGCTAGTGGAGGATGTGAATAATATGTGGTATGGATGAAGCTTTCCCCCAAGTGTAGAGTACAAGAGGATGGGGAGGAAGGAATCAAACATCTAGCTCCATAGATGATATCTCTTGATTATTATTTTTTTATTATGCTCATAGAAATTGGTAGAATGATGGTAGGGAGGATAAGATGGATGGACAGATGGAGAGGGATATGGATTTATGCACAAGATTGGATAAGAAGGATGAAAGGATGGGAAATGGATGGGTTGATGTAAGACTTGTGGATGAGTGGATGAAAATGTTGGAAAGATCAATATTGGCATGCACCTTGAAGGATGGTGGAATTGTGAAAGAGAAGTGGATTTTGGATTTTGAGGTTTAGATGGAGTAGTGGGTGTAGATTTTGGGACATAAGGACCCAAAATGGATAAAGGTGATGAACGATTATTAGATGGGATAGAGAATTAAGATTGGATGAAGGTTTTGGATTAGAAATTTTTGATGTCAATTTTTATTTTTCTTTGAGATGCGTTGATTCTATGAGTATTTTTGGAATCCACATGGTTTTCGACTTATATTTTTTCTTCATGGGCCTTTGTGGCCTTTCGGGTTTTTTAATTTTGGATCATATTTTTCTTGGTTTTTGCATGTCTTTTTGAGGGGACATGTTGATCCTTTGATTTTTGTGCATTTTTTGCTTTATGCATCTAATTTTTGGCATCCAAATTGCCTCCAACAGCAAGGGGGTTTATGGATGGATATGGATGATGTGGATGTATTATGTATGGTTTGGTGTAAGTGGTATGTTGGAAGGATTTTAAAGATGTGTGCCTTTGTTGATCTTGATTGTGGATATGAGGTGATGGATAAAGAGGATAATGGGATTTTGGAATATGAATGTTAGGTGGTGGAATGTAAGGACCCAAAATGGATGGAGGGGACAAAGGAATTTGTTTTGGGACATAGCGACCCAAAATAGATGGAAGGGGTGAGGATTTGGGTTTTGAACCGTAAGGGCCCAAGATAGATTTGGAGTATGAGGAACATGGATATTTGGATTTAGATGGATGGATTTTATATTTAGGATGGGTGTAAGGAGTGCCAATGTCTTGATATTTATAACCAATTCCATGATAATTAGGATTTTCTTTGATATTAAGGGTTTCTAAGATTCCTTTCTCATGAAGGCCTAACCCTTTTCCTTGATAATGTATAGCTTGAAAAATATTTTTTTCAATGGGATACTTATTATTTTGGAAACAAGATGTGAGTCCATTTTGAGGAGGATATATTATGGAATGAATGCTAGAATATTGGAGTAGACCAATGTGTATGAAAGTGGAGGAACCCAATTGATAAGTAGGGGGTTAATGGGTAGCTTGGATAGGGGTGATGGGATCTTAG
Organism: Sequoiadendron giganteum; assembly: GCA_007115665.2. NCBI lineage: Eukaryota > Viridiplantae > Streptophyta > Pinopsida > Cupressales > Cupressaceae > Sequoiadendron > Sequoiadendron giganteum. The sequence continues at coordinate 606,999,988 of CM021108.1, read as the reverse complement.
GATGGAAAAGTATCATTAGTTTGGATGGGAGGGATATGTTCTTTATTAAAAATGGGATCATGAGATGGAAGGGGAACATATGATGGAGGAGAAGGAGTTCCTTGATCTTTATATGGAGGGGAATTTATGCTAGCATGCTTTGGATTGGAGGATTCACATAGCTCATTTTATGTGGATGGTGTGATGTGGGAGGGTGGTTGGATATATGTGTCAACTTGGATGAATGGAGTAGTAGAGGATTCATGAGATTTAGGGGTGCGAGATTTATCTTGATTTGGAGGTGATGGAAGTGCATGCATGACATGGGAATATTTCATGATTTTTTTCACATGGGGAATTAAGAACCTTCAAAAGTAGTCCTTGGATCCAACCATTATGAGGGAAATGAGATGAATTCAGTTGGTAAAATTGGGGTGATGTGGATTTTAAGGATGTGGGGATGAACAAGTGCAATAAGAGGTGGATTTTTTTATGGATTGGTAAATGGATGATATGGATGAGGAGCTTGAAAAGGATGTGGAAATGTGGATTTGGGATGTAGATGGGGTTGGAGGGGTATTTTGGATAAAGGATTCATCTCCCTTGTCAAAGGAAGGGGAATGGTAAGAAAGAGGGAATTGGTTGGGATTGGATAAAGGTGGGGAGGGTGGAAGTTTAGCACCAATACCAAGGAGATAGCCAAGCATGGAATCCTTATCATTATTAAAGTAGTGGATGAGGAGATGATTGGTGATGGGATCCCATGATGATGATATAGGTGATGAGGGTGTGGGTGGGGTTTGAGGGGGACATTGGATGGGTGATTGGTGAAGGTTTAGAGAATTTTGTCTAGTGGATTCAAGGTGATCCACAATATTCTCACTATCATCATAGGGATTAGGATATGGGTTCATGATATTAGTTTGGGTTAGAATGGATGAGGGTGGATTATAATAGACTAGGTTGGATGGAGGATAGGTTAGATGGTTAGACATGGTTGGGAATTTATTGGAAGAGGAAATTTTAGGATTTATTTTAGATGAGGATGGATTAGGGATGGATTGGATATATGGTAGGGGATGATTAGGACAAGATGGGTGATTAGAAGAATAAATTATGAGGATGAATATGGAGGATGGGATTAGGCTTGGGATAAAATGTCAAGACCTTAAAATTATTTGATTTGATTAGGGTTGATTCTCTATACTTAAGATAGGCTAATGTTCTTAAGCAAGAGTTGATTGAATTTGATTTCTACTTAAGATAGGAAAAGTTCTTAAGTAGGAATTTCTTTGATTTGATAACTATACTTAACATAGGATAATGTTCTTAAGAAAGTTTGGATTAAAGATGAAATTAAATTACAGTCTTGATTTTTGATTGTGGGATTAGATTTGAAATGGATGATATTAGATTAAGGATAGGATCCATAGATGAATGATTTGGATAATGGTGAAAGGATGTTAATCCCTTAACCAATTTTTGATATTCAAGTGATGATTTTTAATTAAGGATGGGGATTGGATGCTTGATTGAGATGGATAGATGGATAATGGTTGATTGAATTTGGATGAGGATAGATGGATTAGATTGGGATTTTTTTGGAATGGGATTAAGTTGATAAGGGGGATTAGATTAAGATGATGATGATGATGATGATGATGATGATGATGATTAAGGATGATAATGAAGGATGTGGATTAAGGATGATGATGGATGGTTAAGATGAAATACTTAGGATAAATGAGAGTGATTAGGGGGATAGTTAGGATGATTATGAATGATTAAGATGGAGTTATGAGGATGATTATAATGATTAGGTATTATTAAGGTGAGATTATTATGGATGATAATGATAGTGATTATGAATGAATAAGATGGGATGACTAGAATGAGATAAGATGGTTTAGAGATGATGTGGATTAGATTATTCGGTATAATTAGGATAAGATGGATGATTGGAAAGATTATGGAAGATAATTAGGAATAGGGTGATAATGAGCATGATTATGAGTGATTAATATGGGGTGATTAGTATTAGAATGGTTATAGATGATTAGGATTGTAATGGTGATAATTAAAATGATAATAAATGATTAGGAAGGGATGATTAGGATGACTATGGTTATGGTTGATTAGGATAAGGTGAGTAAAGATAATCAGGATGGTATGACTAGGATATGAAAATGGATGATTAATATGGGATGAGTGGGATAATTATAATGATTAAGATGGATGATTAGGATTAAAAGAGATGACTAGAATGAAGGATGAAGGGAGATGATTAGTATGTGAAAGGAAGAAGTGGTAAGGATGAGGTGATTAATATGGTTAGGATAAGATGAGGGATGGTTATGATGACTAGGATGGGTTGGTTTGACTTGGATGTTTAGGATAGGATGATTAGGATGGGATGATTAGGATTAGGTAATTATGATGAAAATGGATGATTTAGATGGAAAAGATGGTATGATTAGGATGTGGAGGGATGATAAGGATAGGAAGAATTGGATGAGGTGAAGGTTTTTCTTGCTTGACTAGGAGATATAATTGAAAGAACACAAAAAAAAAAAGTGGCCAAGTTTCATGGATTTTTATAGTCTATACATTCAATCCTCAGCCCCTTGGCTGATTTTTTTTCATTGATATTTCACAAGAAAAACACTTCAAACACTTGTTTTCAAGCCCTAAGCTCAAGTAGGTTTATAGAATAATGTGGGCCCACAACCCAAGAAAGCTTGGGTTAATACTCCTTGATACTTGGGTGAAACACCATTTCTCACAAAGGCGGATAGGTAGAGATTGAGTGGCAAAAAGTAATCAACGGATGCCATAGGCTCACCATTTCTCTCTCCTCAAGAACTATCGTATTTCACCACATGATTCATATCTCAACCTATGGGAGTACATGATGAGTAACTTCAAGATATGATACGCATCCCTTGCACCACACTATTCTATATCCGATGGCTTTGTAGGTTGACATTATTTTCCTTGGGAGTCCTCTATCTATGCAAGGTACATTAAGCTCAAACCATGAACACTAGCCCATCACAAGCATGGGCTAAGAGCTTCAATGAGGTACTAAGAGCTTGGACCAGCCCTTCACTCCTAGCTTGGAATCACCCTAAGCAATCAAAGATCCACCAATTACAATGCAACTAGATTGGGGTACAACTAAGTTCTCCCTCCTTTATATACCCCATCAGTACGCGAGGTTGAGATCATCCCCTAGGGTGATGAAATACCTAGGCGGGTCTCCTAAAGGGAAAGGAATTCTAGGTTTTTTGATCCCCAAGATTGCATGAAGCATGAGGGGAGAGAATACAAACAAAACTAGCAATGTTATGTTTACCTAAAACATTGATTTGAACAAAATGAAGAGATGTACCTTAGATTATGATCCCCAAGATCACACTAAGTGCCAAGGTAGAGCATATGTATATTACACCATTCGAAGCATGGAAAACAAGCTAATTAATCTACTACCCTAATCTTAATGCCTAAATTAGTGAAAAAACAAAATCTTGGTCAAATGTCCTACAAAACTATAGAGTACCTGGTTGTATTTGTCTAAATGACAGTCGAGAAACTACAAAAAAGTGATTAAATGATAAGATTCCAAGAAAAATATTGTTAGCAAAAAGATAAGAATGGATATGTGATGATTTGTACCTTAGATGAGCATTAGAGTCCTACAACATGCATTAGTATCTAAAAATCAAGATTAGATGCAAAGAACAACGAAAAGAAGACTTAAAGATGAATTCTACAACCTAGGAATAGTTTTACAGATAAATCTATGTTTATGTTAAAATAGAGTCACCATTCTATGAATAGAGGCATAATTTTATAAATTGGGCCAAAAAGATAGCTTTTGGGGGAAAAAATTTGATGTTTATCAAATACCCAGTTGAGAAAACAACCTGAAAATGCATGTAATGAATTAAGAATGAAATATTTGATGCCACAAACACCTGATACACCTCAAAATACGTCCCCTAAAATAGAGGCACAACAATTTTGAATAGAGGTACCACAATTTTGCACTTGGGCGCCACTATACAAAATGTGCAAGAAAATGACCCCCAAAAGTCAGAAAATGAAGTTTTGGACCAACCCAGATGGGGAAATGGATAGAGGAACATATGGGGAACCTAAAAACATGAATATATAGCCAAAATATTCCCCCTAATGCAATGAAAATGAGTTTAAAATGAAGAAGATCCTAGGTGACCTAAAAATCTTGCATGAAACCCTAGTCTCACAAAACTTTAAAACACCTAGTTTAAGCATGCAAATGATGGATGAACCTAAAAAAAAAGTGTTAGGAAAATGAATACCTACAAAACAAGATGTTATAAGCCAAAGGAACCCTAAATCTAGGTGAAAATGATGAACAGAGTGTCAGAAAGAAAAAGTGCAACAGTTTTGAATGTAAGTGCCTTAGTTTTGAACTTAGGAACCACAATTTAACACTTAAGTGCCACAAATATGCACTTAGGAACCATTATATGCAATAAAGGCATAATTTTGTAGTGATTTCCCAAAAAATAGTCCTAGCAACTTTAAAACCTATAAAAACTTCAAAAAATGTTAGAATGAATAGTGGGAAACCACCAGGGGTGCCAAATGAAGATGGAAAAGATTAATAAGAAGGTAAATATATGAAAATTCATAAATGAAAAGAGAAATAATAAATTATACCTTCATTTCTTCTTCCTCTTCATGGATTGAGCTCACAAGAAGCACCCATTTCTTGTAGATTTTCTCCAATGATTGAAGGGATGTGGTTGCTCAATATTTTAGCATGATGATGGTATGATGAAGATGGATTGGGGGATGTTTTGATAGCATAAGGATGGGATGAATGTGTGTTTAAAGAATGAGAGTCAAGGGCTCATTATATAGAATTCTGGTGAGAGGAATCAATGGCTAGGATTGAAATGGTTAAGGGAGGGTTGAGATTGATTGAGAAGGTGAGGTTTGGATCAAGGATGAGGATTGATTAGCTTTGTGATAAGTGTCACAAGATGGAAAGGTGTAAAATAGGGAAGTCTGCTCACACATTGGGAAGCAAGGCATTAAATTTGTCTAAGAGATAAGGTGGCTTGTGTAAGAGGTTAATGTGGGTAGATGAGATGTAGGAATTCAAAATTAGGAAATAATGATAATGATGATTAGGGATGAGGGTTAGATCAACTAATCAAGGATTAATTGATTAATGAGGATGGGTTGAGTTAATAAACAAGGGGTTTATTAACTTGGGCAGAGTTAAAAGTTGGAGAATGGGATAATGATGATTAGGATGGCAATAAGGTTCATTAATCAAGGATTAATTAACCTAAGTGGGATTAAGGGAATTTAGAGGAAAGTGGGAAAAAGGTTAGCTTTAATTAAATAAATGTAGATTTATTTAATTAAAGGTGGTGGAATGTAAGGATAATGGGGAAATTAATTATAAATAAATAAATATTTAATTAATTAATTCTTAGGATAAGGGACATAGGTTAAATTAAATAAATAACAAGTATTTATTTGATTAAATATTAGTTTGGATGACTACACATATATACTAATATAAATACATATTATAATGTAGATATCATAATATATATATAAAAATATATTATTATATATATAATATTAAAAACCTTTTTATCAAGATAAGCATAGCGCTAAAGTATAGCACAAGTTTATTAAACCAACCACCATACATTTTAAATTGCTTAGCAATAGCAAGAATAAGTCTAAGCTAGGATAGGGATAAGAAAATAATTGGTGCAACACACACATAAAGTGTATTGCGTATTAATAAAAGGAATAGTGAATAAGTATTACCTGCAAGAAAAAATACTAAGCTTATAACCGACGTTGTCATGTACTTATGACCTGCGTATAAAGCACCTAAGAATAGAGTTTACCTACCAACACATAAGGTGCATTGTATAGGTGTATACACCTAAAAATGGTCTGATAAATGTGATTAATTAAATACAATTATTTGATTAATGTGAACTTTTATTCACGAACCACTATCCTTCGCGATTATCTTTTCCTTCGCGGCTTTGCCTTGACCATTATCGCTAGCAGCTTTTCAGAATTTGCCACATGGCCTCCTATTAGAGCTTCCTACTGATCCAAATCACTTTTCCTCTACTGAGTTCCATGCGTTCAATGTGTGGCTTTCTCTCGCTACTTTCCGAGTTGGGCCCACTCAACAGTTCCTTTTGCTTGGCATCTTCCACGTTGCTTCTTCTCAGAGCTTTTTGCTGGGGTGTCCCTCTTTCTTTTTCCAGGCTTCGTGTGTTCGATGCATGGCATGTTTATGTGCATCGATTATGTGGGAGTTACCGCCTGTGCCATTTTTTCTCTTTTGTTGTCGCGTATTCTTCTTCACTATCACGTGTTCACTGTTGTTGCTACATGGCCTTGTGTTCTCTATGGACGTGTTTTTTGGTGCGTTGTTAGGTGATCTTCTTGTTCAGTGCTAGCTCGAGGAGATTTGAGACGTCGATGTTTTTCTGAGGTATCTTTCTCTCTGTGGCTTCCAGGCAATGGGATGGCTTATACAAGCAACCTTGCTTCTATTTTATTAGGTTGTTGTTAGATAGATTAGAAAAACTTCCTAAGCACTGGGAATTGGCCTTTTGTAATATTTTCTATTGGACTTGAAATTTGCAGATTGTGCCAATCAATTCAGCCTCTTTGTTTTTCATGCATTTGATAGAATATTAAGACTATGCTTTTATTTTCCTATAGCGTATGAATGTCTATTCTTTAGATTTTGTAATCTCATACAACTTAATAAATACAGACCATGTTTCACTCTTCTGTGTTGGTTGAGGTTGTATTATATTGTGCTATGTAATAAAATGATGTTCTTATGTTTGAAGTGCTTCTGAGATAATCTATTTGATAGACAACAGTTTCTTGTTTAGGCCTTTTCTTTCAGCACTATGCTCAAGTAATTACTCTCATGATTTTGGCACATCACCTTAGTTTAGTTTTTACTATTACATGTTATCTTTCTAACCCTTTACCTCCCCAATTAAAAATGAAGAGCCGGCTTTGATAAAATCCCGGAGGTCACTTAGCTAAGCACACAAGTCCCCCAGTAGCTAAGTTTCCCATAAGGCTACTGCCCCCGCAAATTCTTGCATCAATAGTTATTTTTATGGCACACCCAATGGGATGCAAACTAGCACATTTTCTTGATATAAGAGTGTATGAGCCATAGGCCCGTAATTAGGTCACAAACTACAAGATTCCCTGGCCTACTCATACCACCATTAGTTTCTATCCATCCAAGAGGTCAGAAAGGCAGTCCTTCACCTCCCCCTTCTCCTCTATCTCCTGAGCCAATTGCCAATAAAAATTATGTAGCTTGGGATGTTGGTAGTCCTTTAGTAGCATATGTGCCTCTTACAATATGGGCTCCGATTACGGCTTTTGCTTTAAAATCTATCCCTAAGTTTTATGGGGATGAATCAAAGACATCGATAGAGCACTTGCAGGATATGGCAGACGTGTGTCTGGTGCATGGTGTTTCTAATGAAAGTGTAGCTCTAAGATTGCTCGCCACCTTTTCCCGAGGCAAGGCTTTGAATTGGTATCACACTCTTCTGTCTAATTAAATTGCTACTTGGGATGGCCTTGGAGATCCATTCTACAAGTTTTTTCAAATGTTGGTGATAGGTCTTCACTATATCATCAGTTGGCCAACATAAAGTGAGCTCCTCATGAAGCTCTGCCTGATTTCAACGTGTGGTTTCATCCGACTTGGCAGAGAGTTCCTGTTGGTAGTCGGCCTCCTCCAGATTTGACGTTCATGTTCTATTTGAAGTCCATTAATGCTACAGGCTCTTGGTGGAAATACTCTACCTGATGCTTAGGGTCTTGTTGTCACTACAGAAAATAACCTTATTGTTGCTAGAAAGTTGGTGCCAAGACCCATTATTCCATTGTTCCCAGAATTCAACGTCCTAGAAGCTGAAGCAACTTCGACCAATGCTCCTGCAACTCCTCTCCGGTCTATGTACATGTACCTGAGAACAACGCCAAGTGTAGCTCCAGTGCCTAACCCCCTAACGACTGAAATGAATGAGATGAAGGAGCAGATGCAGACTATGACAAATGAATTGACAAATATGAAGCGGCAGTAGTATACATACCAAAAGTTGGCTTACCAAAATTATCAAAGTGGAAAAGCTCCTTACTAGTCAAATCAGTGGTAGGATAGATCGCGCGACAATACCCAAGCTCAACCGAACAATCAAGTTGTTCCTGTGACTTTGCCGATGCAGACCATCCATCCTAGTTCAAGTAAAGAGCTAGTAATAGGACAAAATAACCTTGTCGAAGATACTAATTCATGCTGTTTTCCTTTTAATGATGCACACATGCCCCGAAATTGTCCGCGAGGGAATTTGCAATAGAATATTACGGAGCAACATAGCCAAGACAACATACCTAATCCCATAAACTAGTCATATGCCTCTCAACAGATGGATAATGCAGTCCTCACTGCTCAAATGCAAAGGATGTCCATAGATCAGGAGTTAGATATAGTTCCAGACCAAGCACTCTTTTCATGGATGGAAGGAGAAGAGTCAGCATTTCTAAATGACATTCCTGTAACTCAAGTTCCCCAAGTGCAATCAGACTACAACATGTGTTCAAAGCGGAGACTTACCAGAGAAGTCACATCTCTACCGACTGGTGGTCCATCCAAGTAAACGCCCAGTCCATCAGAAAATATGTCCTCAGTTCCACAACAGTCCAAGGCAGTTGCTCCTAGTTCTCTGAATCCACCTCCTCAGAAAGAAAAATCCCCCATGATCATCCTGGTTGTTGTCAAACAGTCAGATGCACTAGGTGCAAAGCTGAAGGAGCAAGCAACCATGACTCATCAGTTGTGAACATAGTTCAATGTGGTGGAACAACTAAAGAAATCCTCTACCAATGTTTCTTTGTGGGATATCCTAGCTATTCCAGAGCAAAATATGCTATTACAGAAAGCATTGTCGGGAGAAGAAGATGTGAAGATGCCTAGTCAGCCCAGTGAAGAAAAGATATCCAAGCCGAACCTAGATAAAGTGCTAATGAATCAACTGGAAGAAAATCTCAAAGCCAAAAAAGAGAGTAAGCCTAAACCTAAGCTTTTCTTTCTAATGCTTATCATTGGCGACAAGTTATTGCATAATTTTATGATTGAATCTAGTGTTAGCACCACTGTCATGCCTAAGCAATTGGTCGATGCTTTGGGGCTAAAATATGAGCCTCTTAACAAGGGATTCATGCAACTCGACAAAAATAAAGTTGATATTGTCGGGGTAATCAAAGGATTTCCTATGACATTGTTTGTCTGCCCCAGTATTACTATGAACCAAGACACTCTACCCATTGACGTTCCTCCTTTGTGCGAGATATGTTTGTCCTGAGAGCTCACTGCAAATGTTGGAGGCTATCTAGCACCTAACTGGTCAAACCTGATCTTGAGAACCAAGCATGGAGCTAAGATGAAACTATTGTCAAAAACTTTGCATTCCAAACATGTTTTTGATGAAACCCTAATCAACTTTGAAGTGGCACATACTTCAATCACTCAGGAAGAGAGGTTCAATGTTGAATTTCTAGAGGAAGAGGAAGCAGGTAGCTCCCAGATGGAGAGTGAATAAGCTTTGTTGAATGAGTTTATAGACATAGACCCTTTTGGAAATTATCATGCATTTGGGCTCGAAACCTATGTCATACATGAGGAAGGACATATTATGCCCAGAGTTACTAAAGATTTCGGAGGCGAAACATCCTCAGAGTTATGGACTTTGCACTTTGATGGAGCAAGATGTAGAGTAGGAGCTAGAGTGGGAATATGTTTGACATATCTGTCCGAAGAAAAGACCTTGAGGTCTTATCGCTTCTAGTTTGCATGCTTGAATAATGAAGAAGAATATGAAGGCCTTGTCCATGGTTTGAGCCTTGTAGAAAAAATGGGCACAAAGAAAATAAAAGTGTTCAAAGATTTGGAATTGGTGGTCAACCAAATCCGAGGGCTATCTGTAGCAAAGAATGTCCATATGTGATCATATCGACATAGGGTCTGGGATCTCATTGAATGCTTTGAGGCATTCAAAATTTAGGCTATACCAAGAGAGCAGAACTCTGAAGCTGATCGGATGACAACTGTCGAGGCTCAGTTTGAGCCAGCTTCCGAGTTGTTAAAAAATAAACATGCAGTGAGAGTAATTGTACGACCTGCTATTCTAAACAATGATCAAGACTAGAAAGTGTTTGATAGTGATGTTCATATTATGTCATTTATCCAGTCATCTAGGGAATTTGCTGACCAATTGCAACCAAAGATCGTCGAAGCCTATGGGGATCAAGTAATCTAGTTGAAATCCAATACGCTTCCCAAAGGCCTAGTAACTCTGGAGAGTCTCTTTGATTCTGATGATGCAAGGAAAGATAAAAGAAAGATTGTAGCTGAAAAAGGAAACTACACTGATTTTCATATCAGAGAAGACAAAAAGCTCAAGGTCGATAAAGGAGTGTCTGAGAAGAATAAAGATAGGCTAAAGCACTTATGTGAGGAATATCCGACCGTAGTAGCCTAGTCATATGATGATCTTAAGGGATATGATCCCAAGATTATTCAACATACTATTGAGCTATTGGAAGGAGTGAAGTCAGTTTGTCAGAGATAGAGGCCAATGAATCTAAAGATTGAGTCACTCATGTCATAGGAGTTGAATAAATTGATTGCATCTTGAATAGTGTTCCCAATCAAGCATAGCACTTGGGTTTCTAACCCGATGCCAGTCTAGAAGAAGAATGGCGATATACGATTGTGTGTGGAATTATGAGACTTGAATCGAGAATCCCTGAAGGATCATTACCCCCTGCCTTCTATGGAGGTAATTCTACAAACCGTTGCTAGTTCAGAAATGTTTTCTATCCTGGATGGTTTTTCGGGCTACAATTAGATTCGGGTAAAGGAGGAAGACCAGTACAAAATAGCATTCACCACTAAGTGGGGAACATATGCATATGCTAAGATGCCCTTTGGACATTCAAATGTTGGAGCCACATTTCAAAGAGCTATGGATATTGCCTTTAGGGATTTAATACATAAGATTATACTTATCTATCTGGATAACTTGATAGTGTTTTCTAAATCAGTTGATGATCATTTTGATCATCTTGAGCTTGTCTTCCAGAAATGCCAGGAATTCAGGATTTCTCTAAATCGAAAGAAATGTGTGTTTAGAGTCCCTCAAGGGAAGCTATTGGGATATGTTGTCTCGAAGGAGGGCATTGCCATCTATATGGCAAGAGTTGATGCAATCAGGGAGCTTCCTCTACCCATAAACAAGAAAGGAGTGCCATCTTTTTTGGGTAAGGTCAATTTCATTAGTCGATTCATTGCGAACTTTGTAGGGATCATTTGGTCAATTAACCTAATGCTGAAAAAGGACCAGACTTTCGAGTGGATAGTGGAAGCCAGAAAATATTTTGAGCTAATAAAAGAGGTTATTTCTTTAGCTCCTATATTGATTAGTCTGGACTTGTCTAAGGATTTTATTATGTATATTTTTGGTGGTGGCAACAATAGTGCCACAGTGCTAATGCAAAAATATGATAAAGATAAGAAGGAATCACTTACTGGTTTTTACTCGCACACCCTAAAGGAGTATGAGGTAAAGTATAATTTTGTAGAAAATTAGGCCTTTGCTATTGTAAAAGGGCTAAAGAAGTTCTGACACCTCATATCATGCAATAAAGTGATTGTTTGTGTGTTGCATCCTAGTGTGTGAGATTATATATAATGGAAGGGGAAATCGTGGATAAAAGAGCTAACTAGATAACTAAGATCCTAAAGTATGATATTGAGATTAGGCCTGTCGAGACTGTTAAGGGAAAAGGATTGTGCAAGTACCTAGCCAAAAATAATGAACCAGTAGTAGAGTTTGAAGTCTTAGAACCTGTGTTGCTAAATGAGGAAATCTTCGAGAGCGATTGGCTAGAAGACAGGATAAATTTCATGCAAACAGGAAGGTACCCAACCAATCTCCCTTCATTTAAGAGACATTTCTATAAATTGCAAAATAGTAGTTATGTTCTCTTAGAAGGAGTTCTTGTTAAAAGAAGTTTTAATGGTGTCCTGTTAAGATGTGTGAATGAGGAACAAGCCAAAAGGATATTAGATCAATATCACAGTGGCCCTATTGGAGGGAAATTTTTCGTAAGAACTACTACAATTAAAATCATATGTGCTGGTTATTTCTAGCCAACACTATTCAATGACTCATTTTCATTAGTAAAGTCTTGCAATGAGTGTCAATTTTATATTGGGAAAAGAAAGAATGTTGCTATGTCACTAAGATCCATAGTAGTGGAGAAACCTTTTTCTCAATGGGGTCTGGACTTCATTGGGATGATTAACCCTTTTTCATCAGCTGGACATAGATGTATTTTGACAATGACTGATTACTTCACCAGATGGGTAGAGGCTGTGCCATTAAAAAATGCAACGGAAGTAGAGATTGTTAACTTCCTGGAAGAATTGGTAGCCAGATTTGGCCTACCGAAAATAATTATTTATGACAATGCTTAAGCTTTCCTTGGCTCTAAAATGAGCCAATTTGCATTGAATTATGGGGTTTTCTTGAAAACCTCTTTGAATTATTACCCTGAGGGGAATGGCCTCACGGAATCCACAAACAAAAACCTCATCAGGTTAATCAAAAGGATAGGCTCAGAACACCAGAGGGAGTGGCATAAAAACCTCTAAACAATGCTATGGGAAGACCGTATCATGACCAAGCAGATATTAAAGACATCCCCTTATGAGATGGTGTATGGGAAAGAGGCATTGTTGCCTATTTCTATGGACATCCCTACCCTCCAATTGCTCAAATCTCTTGAAATCAAGCATAATAGAGCTATGTCGGTACAGTTTTCTAAGTTACTAGAGGTATAAGAGAAAATAGAGCATGCTCTCGAGGCTATGAACAGCCGCCAGCAGGTGGTGAAGAGGTGGTTTGATAAAAAGGCATCTGACCAGGGGTTACAATGTAGAGATTTGGTTCTCAAGTTAAACGAATGCGGAGCAAAGCCCAGACAGCACGGAAGATTTGATAGTCTCTGGGAAGGGCCTTTCAAAATCACCCAATGCAAACAGTTAGCTTTTTTGAGTTAGAAACTATGGAAGGTGATGCTTTGGGTATTCCAGTTAATGAATACACCTTAACAAGTTCAATTAGTTCTACTTATGCAATAAGTTTTTAAATTTGTAAATATGTAAATATTTTTCCTGCTTTAAGTTTTGGGTTTTCTCAGTGCTTTTTGAATAACAACAGTATTGAAAAATTGAGATAGAATGAACAATGAGCTTAGATATGAAAAACTTGTATATTATATTTTTTCTAGAATATTTATATTATATCTAGCGAGGGCTAGTGGCCATATGTCAAAATATACATATAAATCTGCTACTAGGGGGGCAGGCGTTGGTAAAAAGGCAGAAAAGAAAAATAGGATTATCTTTTCACGATTCTCAAACAGAGGAAGGACCAACAACAGTAGCAGGTGGCGCAAGGTGGGGAAACACCATCCACTTGAAGTCATCATACCACTGCCTGTTTTGGAAGGGTTAAATATTATGTATTCGAATCAGGAAGTAGCAGCTAGCGCAAGCCTTGGAGCGGTGTTCTTCATGGGTTTCTAGCTCAAATCTGAATAGAAAGGGCCTGGTTGGCACAGGTCCTTCATGCAACAATAGTCGACACAGGTTGCAGACAAAAGGAATCCCACGATCAAATTCGACGTCCTACACTATATGCTCCAACCCTCCGAGGTAGCATTGAGGGAAGAATCACTTGGTCAGCTTCAGAATTTTGTGTTTGGAAACGTTGATGTCTAGGAGCGAAGTGAAAAAGTGAGAGAAAATGCTAGTATTTACCTCATATTGGTCCTCCTACTCAACACAGTCTTGGCCTATGACCCATTTGATCGCCTTTACATATAACAAGTTTTTAACACCTGTCATGCACTTCAGGTGCTTGCACCTAACCTTTCCTAGAAATGTGGTCAGGGTCTTTTTGTAAACTAATCTAATTGGTGTCTCCATAGTTTCTTGCTACTCTAGCTAAATGATAAAATTGATAAGATAAACTAGGGCCTAATTAGTGAGAATGCTAAAAGTAATTGTGATTAGCAAGGTTGTCAAGGGTCCTATTTATAGATAGTTAGGGTTCGCCTGCTGAGGCAAGCTATGATTACGTCAGAAGCAAATGATGCTAGAGAGCCTTGTTATTCAATGTTGTAGTGTGTGAAGTGATGTGAGTAATCAAGTGAAGTTGCAACTTGCTCCATTCAAGTTGTTGAATTGAATGAGGGTAAGCCAGTTGTGTCAGCATGATGTGCCGCCATCCTTTTTGAATCAAGGAAAATCTTTTGGTAAGGCCATTGGTGATGCACCCAAGAACGATCATGAAATCAGTAAATTCAAAAGCGCTTGCGAAATATATGGCAAGGTTGTCTTGGTGCATTGTCCAAAAAAATCAGGTGCCACCTTATGTGAAGTCATGTCTCTTAAATATGAAGAGTATTTTAGTAGGTTGATGATCTCTTTGCATGCGCAAAAAAGGAGGGTGGTGCATGAGGTAACTAATGTGAAAAGTTGACACGTACACTTGCTAAGCCATTTTTTCGTGAAAATAAAAAAGAAGGTTAAGTGCATGGAAGGAATTTATTGTGAAAATTTATTAAAGTGTATAACTGTTCAAGTCATTTGCAAAGAAGAGAAAGCATTTTCAGAAGCTAAAATTTGCAGAGTTTGTGAAGCCTCTTGTGAATACAGAGAAATGGCTGAAATTTCAGGAAGTTCAACACAGGTCGTGGTTACGAAAAGAATTGATGAGTGAAGGTTGATGACACCCTATGTGAAAATATATGACCAAGAGTCTTATGCTACCCTGGGTATTCCAACAAAGCCATCCTGGCCCTTTATCAGTCAAGCGGACCAAAAAGCAATTGGCATGGTTTCTCCTAGAAATCAAGCCCTAGTATCAAAGAATTGAGACAATATTTTGGATCCTGAGTTATCTCAGAATCCCAAAAGCTTGAGGGAGGCTACATGCGAGAAAATGAAGAATATGTCAGACCCTTTCCACAAACATTTATGGAACTATGGGCTTTCCCAGTACATGGTTCCTCTAGTGCATTATTGTTGAGAAATTGTGGCGGCATCCGCAACAAGTTTCGACCCCCAGATCAGAGTCATAAGTGGCCATAATTTGAGGGTAGTTATCAGTCCCCAGGGCTTGCAGGATATGCTATGCATTCCATTCCTCTTACTTGATAATGTTGAGAAATTCGACATTCACAAAATGCAAGACTACTAGAGAATTCTCTAAATGGCGCAATAGTTTTATCACACTAAGACTGCTCAGTCGATAGATGTTTCGGCACCTCCCAGATTCTGAATTGCTCTGGGCACTTTAAAGTCGGGTTTCACTTTCGTCTGCTCTATGCTGGCATTGGCTTGTGGGTTGGATACGGAAAAAGGGGTCTTTGAATTCCAAATGAGTCTCAACTTTATGCTGAAGAAGAACAACACACCTCCGCTTATGGACTTCGTGAAGGTTATAATTGATGAGATGAGCTAGCAATTGAGGGAATTTGAGCTAGGTTCCAGGTTCAAGTATTCTTCTTTCTTGGTATACATGATTTTTCACTAGAATACCGATTATTTCAAGCAGTTCATGGCCCTGGCCATATTTGACGAAAGTGGTGCGAGAAAGCCGGTTTCGACATGGACTCCCATCTTATCAAAAACTTTCAATTATTATGTGTTTTCAGACTCATTCCTAGCTCCAACTCTGCAGGCTTTGGATGGATCTAGAAGTAGCATGTCTCTGTGATTATCGCCAAGGAAGAAATCATGGATGAGAGGTCTCTTACCACCTTGTGATTGGTTTTTTGGTATAGATTTCACTATGCTCTATATGCAAGGTTTTGTCTGGGAGCCCTTCCGACTCCCGCGTTTTGTTTCTGACAGAGTGCTGGCCCTGGAGGCATTTAGGCAACTGTGTAATATCAAGAATGACTAATTGGGAGGAAGGCATTTGAATTCCTATTTCATGCTTCCGGTCATGTTCAGCTCTGTATCACTGGTAAAGAAAAGGACCTTGCAGGTTAACACCTCGAAGGTTTTGTACTCTAAGTTGGGTAATCTTGGGCTAGTGGTTATCAATGACACATGGCAATACAAGCCGGAGAATAATCTATCGGAGGTTGGCATAAAAATTCCACACCAACCTCGGCCATTCTGGGACCTTCGGAGAAATGTTGATGAGGGGAATTTGAAATTATACATCGGCCTGGAGTATTTTCCTACTGAATCAAGTCGAACGTTGTGGTTGAAATTTTACCATGTTATGGCAAAGCCCAATCCCAAGCATAAGATGAGTCAGTTTTTTTGCAGCTAGTTAAATAAGCTCAGATGGAAGCCTGGAAGAATTAGGGACTTCTAGACGTACAGATAGGAGATAAAGAAAACAAACGGGATTTTCCAGGAGATCAAGTCAGACAACTAGTTTGATGACATCTGGGTGCATGAGCATTTGGACAACGAGAAATCCCCAAACCCTTCAGGTTCTAAGAAGTTCTATGTGAAAAGAAGTGCTACCATGGAACTCGGAGAGGAGGTAACCCAGAATGCCCCACTGCTGAAGGGGATCCTACGCAAGAGGTGACATTCAGTGGACAACATTCACAACAGGAGGACTCTTCAAATGCACAGATGTTAGATCCTTCTAGCTCCTCTAGATCAGGTATGAAGAGGCCAAGGAGTTTTAGTCATCGGCCAAAAAATATTGTGGAGCTTGATAGTTCTTCGGAGGAAAAGTGACCACGAACAAGAGAGTCCACCGGAGAGAAGGAGTCACAGCATGAAGAAGTGGTTATATCGGCTGCAGTTCTTTAGGAACCTCAAGTATTATTTCCTCCCTCTTCTCTCTCTTCTATGTCGCTAGTCTCCTCCTCATCTTCCCCTGCTTTTTCATCTACACCAGCTATTCCTATCACTAGATATCTAGGGTAGTCAAATATTTTTCCTCCTGGGTTACCCTTTCCATCTCTTGCTTTCCTTTTCACCCCTAAAACACAAATGGTGGCTCCTCTTGACCTTTTGAGCCAACAATTTTTGTCCCCAAGGCCCAACGTGTTAGTTGGTGCTTCCTTGGCCTTTCCTCATACCATGTTTCCATCATCTCCAGGGGACCATTTTATTCCACCCTTCTCCCCGGTAGTTATTGCAAGGCCTAGCAAGTCCACCAATGCTCTGAGCATGCTTTCCTTCCCACTACCAGTCCCTCGGGAGTTTCCTTTTGCTGGTGGGTTGGGTATTCCTTCCCAGGAATATTTTTTGGAGGTGGATGCAAACAAGAGTGCCCGAGCAAGCCGAATTCAAAAAAGAAGAGAAAAGGATGTAGGAAGACAAGCGAAGCCTCTTTTGCAAACAGTATTCCATGAGAGTCAGACTTCATTGATGTTTGCAAAAATCACCCCCAACATGATCAAACCGGTTGGAGAAATGTTTTTGAGCGACTATTCTGTCAACGTCATTGGGTTGGACTTGTAGCATGCTCATCCACAAGATAAAGTTGAGCTGATGACAGAGACTCAAAGGGTGGTGACCACTGACTTCCTCAAGCTCAGTCACCAAACAAAGAAAAAGGAGCAATTAGCGGAGCTAAGAAGTAAGGTTGATATTTGGGAAAACAAGCATAAGGCCCAGGAAAATGAGATTAATCGCCAACTGAATGAGAGAAATGCCTTGGAGGGAAAGGTGAGCGAGATTCAAGCTTTGGGAATAGATATTGTTTTGGCCCTATGAAATGAAATTGAGCAATGTCGAGTGACTGAGGCAACCCTCTATGCTGATTTGAGGTAGAGAGATGATGGTATGAAGCAGCTTCGGTTGAGTACAAATGATGAAGTAAATGAGATGAATGTTGCTCTGGAATCATAGATTGAGAAGAGAATGCAGGCCGAATTGGCCTTGGAAGAGCGGGAGAAAGAAATCTCTACTTTGAGGAGTCATCTCTCTGTATTGGAGGGAAGTCTATTGGAGCTTCAGGCAAAACTGGGCAACAGAGCTACAAAATTAGACCTTGTGAGAGCCCAAGCTCCTACACCACAAATGAGCTCATTGGAGATTTCCAAAGAATTATATGTGGCATACTAGGATAAGGTCAAGGCATTATTACTTACTTTGTAGCCCACTCTAAAATTTATGGCGCAAGCGACCAACCTATGCGAAATGGTTAGCAAAACAATACAATAGGTGCAGGAGATGACTTCCGATAAAGTTCTGGAGGCCAGGCATTTGTTGGGCAAGCTATATACAACTTTCGATGAGGCTCTAAGCGATGTAGGTATTGAAGATCAGACAATGATAGCTATGGGCACAAACATTCTCATTTTCATGCACGAAGTCGTCCAACATGTAGCAGAGTGCAGAGCCAGATTGAATCAAACTACCAATGACATGCAGGTGAATTTTTTTTGATTCAGCAAGGCCTCCCTTCACCCTTCATTGTAGATTAGGTGGTAGCAGGTGTCAAGCACATAATTGCAAGGATCAAGGAAAAGAAGCAGGATCTTTCTATTTTCCAATCTTTTGATCAGTCTCTGATCGCCAAAAATATTGAAGGTGTTGTGCATCAGTTGGCATAGCTCTTTTTCCAGCTTGAATTAGAGGCAAAGGTATCTGGCAGATTGCTTTTCAAGGCGATCATCGATCTTAAGTTGGTGCACAAAAATATGCGAGCCCTCTCCATTCCATCAAATGAGGTTTGTGGTGGCTTGCAAGCTACCCTCTCTCAGCTCTATGCAATAACGATGGTGTTGAACCAAGGTTTATGAGGTTCTTCATTCTGCAGGTGAAATGTCCCTGTGAGTCACCAAACTATGAACTTTTATTCATGAACTTCTATCCTTCATGGTTATCTTTTCCTTCGTGGCTTCGCCTTGACCATTATCGCTAGAATATTTTTGGCGTCTTCCACATGACCTCCTATCAGAGCTTCTTGCCTATCTGTATCTCTTTTCCTCTACCAAGTTCCGTGCGTTCAACATGTGGCTTTCTCTCGCTACTTTCTGAGTTGGACCCACTCAATAGTTCCTTTTTCTTAGCATCTTCCACATGGCTTCCTCTCAGATCTTTTCTTTGGGGCGCCCCTCTTTCTTTTGCTAGGCTCCATGTGTTTGACGTGTGGCATGTTTCTGTGCACTTGTTATGTGGGAGATGTCGCCTGTGCCCTTTTTTCTCTTTTGTTGTCGTGTATTCTTCTTCGTTTTCGCGTGTTCACTGGTGTTGTTGCATAGCCTTGTGTTCTCTATGGAAAGGTTTGCCGGCATGCTGTTGGGTGATCTTCTTGTTAGGTGTTGGCTCGAGGAGATCCGGGACGTCAATATTTTGCCAAGGCATCTTTCTCTCTATGGATTTCAGGTGGTGGGCTGGCTTATATAAGTAGCCTTGCTTCTCTTTTATTAGGTTATTATTAGATAGATTAGAAAAACTTCCTGAGCACTAGGAATTGGCCTTTTGTAATATTTTCTATTGGATTTGAAGTTTTCAAATTGTGCCAATCAATTCGGCCTCTCTATTTTTCATGCATTTGATAGAATATTAAGACTGTGCTTTTATTTTCCTATAGCGTATGAATTTTTTTTCTTCAGCTTTTGTAATCTCATACAGATTATAAATACAGACCATGTTTCACTCTTCTGTGTTGGTTGAGGTTGTATTAGATTATGCTATTCAATATAATGATGTTCTTATGTTTGAAGTGCTTCTAAGATAATGTATTTGATAGAAAACAGTTTCTTGTTTGGGCCTTTTCATTCAACACTGTGCTCAAGTAATTACTCTCATGATTTTGGCGCATCGCCTTAGTTTAGTTTTTACTATTACATTCTATCTTTCTAACCCTTTACCCCCCCCATCAAAAATGAAGAGCCGACTTTGATAAAATCCCGGAGGTCACCTAGCTAAGCACACAAGTCCCCCAGTAGCTAAGTTTCCCATAAGGTTGTTGCCCCCGCAAATTCTTGCATCAACAATTAATTAACCTTTTATTCATCTATTTATAAATAAATAGAAATATTTATTTATATGATTCACATTTTATTTTCTTATATTAAATAAACAAATTCAATAGTTTGTTTTATTTAATTATCTATTTCTTCCATCTTAATTAAATAAACAAAATCACATAGTTTGTTTAATTATCATCCCCTTTTATTAAATAAACAAATTTCAATTGTTTTATTTAATAATATATCTTCCCTCCAAAATTGAAATTTTCAATTGAGCACATGTCTACAAATTTTCTCTCAATAAAGTTGAAAACTTCAAGTTGCATTCAATTTTACTTTCTTCCCAACCAATTTTTAAACAAACTTTAACAGTTGGAAATAGTTGGCTTAATGGATCCATAATTTCTTCCTAATCACTTGGCACAATGTTTTGCTAAGGGAAAGCATTTCCCATTCTTCCTCACCAATTTCTTTATCTTCTACCATTGATTTATCCAGATCAAATCCAAACCATTGTTTGCTGCCACATCATAATTTTCCTTTGAAAATATATAAAAGCAACCTCTTGCTATAGGAAATAGATCCCACTTTTATGCAATTTTACTCTGCAGGAATAATATTAGAGCATTTAACATACAACATTTGAGCAATCAATAATCTAGAATCTTATAGCAATCATATTAGTATTCATAATCACAGCATAAAATACAGTTGCATCTTAGTTTACAATAGTTTATCATATCATACTATATCAATAGCACAGTACCATTATCACAACTTTCATTATCAATCATTCCATCATAGTGTATCATTTACTTTATCATTTTCATTCTCTAGGTTTTCATTTTAACAATCACAGTGCACACAATCTGAGAGCCACTTTGATTTAATAAATCCTCGGAGTTAGAGAGAAATGAAACAATTTTAGAGATTTTATTATGCTTCAAATAGATTAAATCTGTCATTTGAATTATCTAGTAGTGTTTCATTAAGGTGTGTTGTTATTAGTTCATTTACACACATTTCCCACACACATAAAATGGTGCCCACTGTGGAGCCAAATACCCATGATTAACATTTTTTTTTTTAAGTGACTACAGATTTGACATGATTTTGTTTTAGCGCGATTGGAAGTTTTTATGGTGCATCCGACATATATTTTTACGCATCCGATAGATATTTTAGCACATCCAAATACTATTTCGATGCATTCAATTACTATTATAGTGCATTTGATAATTCTTTCAACATTTTCATTTATTACTTTAACGCATCTAAGTTTTAGCGCATATGTTTAAAATTTTAGCACATTGGACTATTTTTATAGAAAATTGAAAATTTTGGATATTAATCTTTGTTTTTTGTGTTGTAGGTACAAGGTATGTTGTTCAAAGATAGTTTTTTGAAACATTTACATCGGTCAAAGATGAATACTACAAAATTACTAATGGTGTTTGCAAGATTTTTTGAATTTATTATTGCTTTCTTTTATTTAAGATAGGCATCTAGCCTAAGTAAAAGGATAATTGGACCCCCTATTTACTGTGATTGAAGTGATAGGATTATTCTCTCCCCTTCACTAGGTGATCAAAATTATAGACTCACTTTTCATGCTTTTATTAACACCTTTAGAAGGTTTGTTGTAGTGGGAAAAAAGTACTCACCCTACGAGAACGACCTAAGTGGGAACAACCAAAGCCAGGTTTTCCAACCCACTATAATCAAAAGAGAATTTGGAGAAAGTCCACAATTCAACAGTAGTGTGCAAGATAACCATCCCCAAAGCCTTGTTTCTAAAGGTTGGGAGGTCTCCTAAGGGAGTTTATCTATTGTCGCACCGAATGAAAACCCTATCTACGAACTTTAAGTTAGAATCTAGCTGTGTCATTTTTCGAACACTTTCTATATCATTGTGCAAGGGGAGGGAAGAATCTACCCCCAAGAAACTCACCATATAACTATCAGAGACCTTGGCCAAAAGTGGAGGATATGACTTTGGTTAAGACTCAGGAAAAGAAAAAACATGGGCGCCCTCTAGGGGGTGACATGGCTATGTGAGCTGACATAATTTCAAGATGTGGGTTGTGGCTTTTTTAGTGACCTTTTGAGATAGAAACGTGCTTGAACTATCTTTATTGTGTTATACCAATGAAAATTGAAAGAATCGGACCTGATTCTAGAATACACACTATATGATTCATGTGTAGAATTGAAACAACTGTTTGCAAACTTGCTACTGTGTGTGTAACTCATTTTAAAAAAGATATCATCCAATCAAAGCAATCATTGTCCATAGTCCACAACAAGCAAATCAGATACAAGGTCATCAAATGAGAAGTTTATACCCTGGAGTCAAACAAATTCACTGTTTAAAACCAAAGCAAAAATAGACTGTCAAAATCTTGAATACTTCTAGAATAGCGCATTCGCTCTCTATTATAGTGCATCCAATATGTTTAACATCACATTGACCCATCTTTTAGCGCATAGGAGGAATAGCCTAGCTCATAGATGGAACAATACAATGCATCCAATCTATTTAACAATGCATCGAACTAATTTTTCAGTGCATTGAACCAATTTTTTAGCGCATGTGCCAATTATTTTAGTGCATCAGAGGATTGTTGTAGCGCATCCACCAAAGAAAAAATGAGAGAGTTGTTTTCACTATCTGTCAGACTTTTTACATCAGAATTCGGATTTTTATCAAAACAAAACCTTTGTCAAATCAAACTAGTGCCTTAAACTTTCAAAAATTGAACATTGCAAGTGAAATTCTTCAAATTAAACTGAGATCTACCATTCTAAAACTGTCTAAATCAAACACGTTTGATTAAAATCCAAGTTTCATTATCAAGATCAGTCATCCTACTTCAAGAAACGAAGTTGTATAATCATACTTATCAACTTAGTCTAATCAATAGAATCTATCATTCTATTTGACTCAAGTTAAAATCCTTGACACTATATCAAACCAAGATCAAAGTTTAGTGGGAAATTATAACATTTAAATGCTAGTTTTTAACAAGGTCACAAAGATTAAAACTTCAAGAGAAAGAAATTGAAATCCAAAACAATATGTCCAAGATTGAGGAAAATCTACTCAACGGATCCAACCAACATAATAATGATGAAATATCTGAAGAGGATCTACAAGATATGCAACAAGACCCCAAATACCATAAGTTTATAGAGAAAATTTTGGAAAAGGATGGGGAAAAGTATCTATTAATGTTAGTCAATCTGGGTGTTAAATTTTTGAAGGACTTTTATATTAATAGACTAATAGGAACACCTAAAAGAGCTAAAGCTGAAATACAAAATACAGATGAAGTGGATGCAATGAAACAACAATTACAAACCTTACAACAATAATTCCAAGATATGCAAACAGGAACTACTAAGAGATACTTGTTGCAGGATATTTGTCCATATCCTTTTGCTCAAAACATGAACATGATTCCATTTCCAAAATGATGTGAGTTTCCCAATTACGATAAATACAATGGAAAATAAGATCCTCTTGACCATGTAAGAGAATTTTGAGCTATGATCTTAGAGTTTTCTCATGAAGAGACATAATTGATGAGGCTATTTCCAAGAAGCTTAGGTGGAAAATGTATGGATTGGTTCTCTAAATTAACTCCAGGAATTAAATCCTTTGAAGATCTGGTTAACAAATTTATAACTCAATACTCCTACAATATACAACATGATATCACAATGAAGGATCTTTGCAATACTAAACAAAATAAAGGTGAAACATTTATCTCATTTTTGCAAAGATGGAGAAGGTTGTTTGCAAGATATCCATGTTTCATACTGGAAAAGGAAAAGATGGAACTATTCATTGATAATTTAAATGATGACATGAGTTATAGACTTGAACTACAATGTCCCCCTACATTCAAGAAAATGATTGAAAATGGTCTCAAGATAGAAGAAGCATTGGTCAAAAGCGGAGTCCTAAAAAAATACAATGAAGGATAGAACAATACCAATTCATCTAATCACACAAACAACAATGATAAACCCAAGTTTTGGCAAAAATATAGAAATGTTGGAAACAATGATGTTGTGACTAAAACACAAAACACAAAACACAAAACCAATATTCAATCTAATAGTACCTACAACAAAGACAACTCAAAACAATAACCAAGGCAGCAACCTAAATGAAAATGAAAACAATAATTCGAACAATGCTGGATCTAAATCTGAACCATTCCAAAGCCATCAAATCGGAGAAAATTCACACCTTTAGGTAAATCATTGGAATCAGTATTAAAGGAACTTATTGAAGCCAAACTTGTAACATTACAAGAGCCATGAAATTGGGATCCACATGTCAAACTATTTTGGTGGGATGATGCACATTACTATGATTATCATAAAAACAAAGGTCACAAGAAAAATAATTGCTGGCAGTTGAAACATTTGATCCAAGATCTGATTGAAAATAAGAAAATATTTGTTGAAAGACCACAAAAAAACAATGATCATGGAGCTTTCAAAAATCCTTTACCAAATTATGGCAAAGGTGAATCATCTTCTTCAAATGGTAAAGGTAAAAATGTAAACTATGTTTACAATTCCACTATTCTCCATATTGAGGTAGTTGAAGATCAAACTAATAACGCTCAAATCAATGATGAACATGACCTTGTTTATGCTGAAAATGAAAGAAATACATTTTTTGTTGCTGGTAATCAGATTGATGACATGATCACAGCTGATTACCAAACTCATAATGCAGAAATTTATGGAAGCAATAACATCATTACAACTGATCATCAAACCACAATTATTGTTGCAAGTGAAAATCAGATTAATGTCATAAAAATTAGAGAGAATCAAGTATATCAACCAGTCAATGTGACAACAAGGGGACAAGATAAGGTAATACTAGAAGGAGCTACAAATAAATCAACTGATAGTCCTTCTATTATCAAAACAATTGTTGTCCCTACAAATTAGTACAACATAATCGATCAGTTGAAAAAAATACCAACACAAATCTCGATATTAGAACTCTTGAAAATATCACCAACACACAAAGAAATCCTAGAACAAGCTCTTGTTTCCACAATAGTACCCAATAACTTGGAAGTTTTCCAATTCTAGGCTATGGTGGGACACTTAACCGCTCCTCACTACCTATCCTTCTTTGAGCATGATGATGTATCATTAAACCATCCACACAATGCTGCTCTCCACATTGAAGTTCTCATTCACAAACACTGTGTCAAGCGTGTTCTGAGCTAGTTTGAATATCTATACTTTAAAATTGATCTATGCACTAGGATATTGTGATAATGCTATTGATCCAAGAAGGAAAATCATAATAAAAGCATATGATGATGAAGAAATATCTTCCAAAGGATTGATTGTTTTACCTATCCAAGTGGGACCAATTGTGAAAGACATAATCTGCCAAGTGTTGGACAAAGCTCTGACATATAATATACTTTTGGGATGTCCATGTATTCATGAGTTGCAAGCAGTGTCGTCCACCTATCATCAGTGCTTGAAGTTTCCAGTCAATAGACAAGAAATAACCATCTTAGCTGATTCAAATAATCCCCAACAATGAAACATGCTTAAGGAAGCTCAAGATACTTTTATACCTCATAACAGGGAAGCTAACACTCCAAATTCATTAAACAATGAGAGGCAATCAAATTTTGTGTCAAAATGGGTTGAAAATAAGGACCAATCAAAGGACAACAATATTGTTGATTTCACTACAACAAAAAATGAAAAATATTTAACAAATAAATTCAAAGGAAAGATCCAGTTAATAGACAAAGGCATGAGAGAGCATTCCATTCAATAATCTTTATGTCTTTCACAAAATTTTCCTTCACCAATAAATTATGGACAACCATCAACATCAATGCAAAAATTATCACAACCTATCACAATTTTAGATGGTATATTTGTAAAGGCTGGCACTTTGATTGATGAATTAGAGGATAAGGCTGTCCTAAATTGGCTCTACAAAGATGAGGAAGCATCTACATTAGCAACCCCCAACATACAAACAAATCAAAAAAAAAAAAGGAAAGACAATCCTAGAGAAGATGGGTTATGAAGGACAAGGACCTATCGGTAAAATGAAGGATGACATTGTAGAACCTATTCAACCTCTCACACTTCAAGCAAAAGATAAAACTAGATTGGGATATAAAGAGGAGACAAAAGAAGAGGCTACCCAGAATCTTGTTGAAAGAATCCTATAACTTCAAGCTAGTGATACCTATGAGACAAAATCTAATGAGTATGAGTGGGATTCACTATCTGAGGTATCCTTTGAAGACAAACAAATGGATGTAATACAAACGTATGCACCTATACGTGAGGAGGGACAAAGCTTAGGGACTAGACCCCTTATGTTTTGATCATGAAATATCGATGACTCAAGTGAGGATGAATAGACTTTGAGCGAGATAGACTTGGAGGAGAGTAACATCATAAACCTCGACACCCCTATCAAAAACTATGAAGACATTGCTATTCAAACTTTTACTATTGTTGAGCTTCATCAATTTGGTGATCTTTTACCCTTACTACACCCCAAACTTATTGACTAGGACTAAACTATGCCTTCTAACGTTCCTACCTTTGTGAATGATGATGTCATTGTTAACTATCTATGTTCCAATAATATTGACAAAAGTTCCAACCATAAAACTCATAATGAAGCTTCAAGTTAGGGGGATGTCAAATCATCCATCTGCAAAAATAAAAATATGAACAAAAGATCTAATGGTGAAAACCATTTAATGGCAATGTTAGATCTAGAAAAAGTAAAAATAAAGAGCACATCTGATAGTGAAAACCTCTTTGAGGCACTGAAAGATGGGGGATTTGACACTCTTCCCAAAAATTATCATCAAAGATAATCAATTTTGGTTGAGCCAACTCAAACTATCAATGTGGGCATAGAAGAAGAAGTAAAGACATTACATCTGGCATCAATGAATGAATAGGAAAATTTAGAATTCACCAAGTTCTTTGAAGAACAACAAATCACAATAGCACGAAAAGCTATTAGTGCCGACTTTTATGTCATATTTTAGTGTATTTTGAGTAAATGAATTGAACAATTTGGTTGGCACTCAACTCGACACAAATAGGCATGGTCAATTCGGCGTCGAATTTTGTGCCAACTTTGCCACTGGATCTAGCATCATCTTTAGCACTAAAAAATCAAAGCACCTAAAATAGCATTGGGAAGTAACGTTAGAAATTGCATTGAAATGGGCATCCAATTTGGCTTCCGTATTTGCTTCCAAGTCTACTCCCATTTTTGCTTCTAGTTTTGCTTCCAATTTGCGTCCAGTTTTGATTCTAGTTTTGCCTCCAGGTTTGCTTCCAATTTTGCTTCCAAGTTTGCTTCCAATTTTTCTTCTAGGTTTACTTTGAGTTTTTCTTCGAGTTTTGCTTCCTTTTTTCCTTCCAGTTTTGCTTTCGGTTTTTCTTCTGGTTTTTCTTCCAAGTTTGCTTCCAGTTTTGCTTCTAGTTTTGCTTCTGGTTTTGCTTCCAAGTTTGTTTATGGTTTGCTTCTAGTTTTTCTTTCGATTTTGCTTTCGGTTTTGCTTCAATTTTTTCTTTTAGTTTTGCTTCTAGGTTTGC
Organism: Sequoiadendron giganteum; assembly: GCA_007115665.2. Lineage (NCBI taxonomy): Eukaryota > Viridiplantae > Streptophyta > Pinopsida > Cupressales > Cupressaceae > Sequoiadendron > Sequoiadendron giganteum. The sequence goes on along the minus strand of CM021108.1, from coordinate 606,972,259 downwards.
TTCTGATTTTGCTTCCAGATTTGCTTCTAGATTTGCTTCCAGATTTGCTTCTAGATTTGCTTCCAGTTTTGCTTCCAGTTTTGCTTCCAGGTTTGCTTCTAGATTCTCTTCCAGGTTTGCTTCCAGGTTTTCTTCCAATTTTTCTTCCAAGATTTCTTCTGGTTTGCTTCTAGTTTGGCTTCCATTGTTGCTTCCTTTTTTGCTTCTAAAAATGCTTCTTGTTTTACTTCCATTTATTAATTTAATATGTTTGTTTTCAATTTAATTAGTTAAATATATCGTGCCTCTTAAATAACTCATATGATTATAGAGTAAAAAATTTAATTGTTTAACTAATATGATTAAATAACAATATAATTATTGTAACATGATCATCATCTATAATTAAAACGATTCAAATATCTATAATTTAATTGAATTTGACACATCCATCTTGAGCAGTAAATTAAAATCATCATACTTAATAAATATCCATCCAAAAATCATTGACCACTTTTAATATATATAAATTGACAAGTCAATACTAATAAGATCATCATCATATATAACTAAAACAAGTGAAAGTCAAATATGCCAGTACATCAAAAAAATGTCAAAATGATACATGTCCAACAGTCAACATAAATGAAAATGATACATGTATAAATGATATAAATAAAATTGATAAATTATGTAACTCAAATTGATACAAGTCAAGATAATACATGTCCAAATGATATAGTGAAAATGATACATGTCAATATGATACAACTCAACAATATAGTATTGTAGGTCGTAAAAATGATACATATGATATTAACCATGAAAAGAGTCATCATAATGATATATCAACAATGATCCATGATGTTGATCATGAATGTCACTGGTTACTATCACCAACTATCTCATCATCATCATCATCGGCCTCGGTGTCTTATGTATCTACGTCATCATCATCCTCTGTCATGTGATTTGTACCAACAGAACCAATATTTTGTGGATCTATATCATGTTGAGGATCATCTTGATCTTCTGGAAGACCTGTGTTCTGCAAAGAAGAAAAACATTTAAAATGAAAATTTATTACTAATTTCATGCAATAATTTTTTTTTTGTTATATATCTAATATTAGAACATATGAGATGAAATCATAATCATATTACATCATATCAAAGTGCACATACCATAATAAAATTTCAAAAAAGTTATAGCTAATACTGGTGTGAGGAGAAACTTTGACTTTAAAAAAAAAGCCAATTAGGCTGGTGGACTTGTGGATCAGGCCAACATTTGGTGGAAGAGGAAGAACGATGACTAGAACTCTAGAGGCCCACCATAATGGATTTCATTATTCAACCATGAGAGCAGAAGAGAGAGTTGATATCATGTATAAAAACATTAAGCATGCATTCTTCCAACAAGCGGAGAAGGAGATGATTACTTTGCTTCATTTTCATTTGCATAACCATATCATGGCGTGGGAACCAAGAAGAGCAAGGATGACAAATTTTATGTGGAGGTAATGGATGTGCTCCAAGCTTTAGGAGGGGCAAGAAGGTCAATGTATGATCCTAATGAAATTGAGGAAGAACAACAAGAGAGGGACAGGAAAAATAAAATCAATACTGAGTTTCAAGGATTTGTCAAGCGAGTAAGAGAGCTATGGGAGCAGCCTCATCTAAAATATTTTCAACTAGATTTTGATATACCATTTAGAGAGCTTGGTTTTCATGGAGTTCCTTTCAAAGCCTCTGATTTTATTTTTCCTACAGTAAACTATTTGGTGGACTTGGTGGAATTACCTTTCTTAGTAATCACTATTAGTGAGATTGAGAATTGTTAACCTTGAGAGAGTATGACTTGGGAAAAATACATTTGATATGGCTATTGTTTTCAAAGAATTCAAGCAAGATGTACTCCGCATGTGCATCGTTCCTCAATCTTCTCTTGATGGCATCAAGGAATGGTTGAACTCCATGGATATAAATTATTATGAAAGCAGAATGAACTTGAACTGGGAGCCAATTTTGAAGACTATTATTGATGATCCAAATAAATTTATTGAAGAAGGTGGTTGGGAATTTTTGAATATGGAAGCTAGTGATTTTGATTCTGATAATTCAGAAGAGCCAAATCAAGGATACAAACCCTTTGATGTAGAAGAGGAATCATAATCAGATGAGGAAGGTTCAGAAGATGAATCTCTTGTGGAGTCAGAGGAGGATGAAGAAGAAGAAGATTTTGAAGAGGAGGAAGGTAAAACATGGGATGAATTAGAAGTCGAAGCTAGAAATGAAGATAAGGAAAAAGGAGACGAGAATGATAGTGAAGATCAAGAAAGGCGGCAACGAAAGGTAAAAGCTATAGGGAAGTCTCGAGAATCTGATATTAGATATTCAAGAGGAATTCCTACCAAGAGGCATAAATTCAGATGAATTGAGTTCATCTATATCATTCTACTATTTATTTATGCACATAAATGGTCATCTTGTAATCATAAGATTTGAGCTCTATTTACTCATCCTACACATCAATAAACAACTCAACACAAGAGATGCAAATTGACATATTAACACAACAATATCCAACTAAGTTATTGAAACTCAACTATTGATACCTTGTTCTCCATCCAAATTACCAAATTGTTCCTTTTTGTTTTGTAACATATTCTTTTCAAATTTATTTGGATGGAGGCCATATTTCTCCTCCTGTCAAAACATGGCACATGGACTAGTTAAACTAATTAATATGCAATCATTTACTTTTTCCAAGGAAATAAAAAAAATATCATTTAACATATTAAATATACTTACAAATGTACAGATCAAGGCCTGTAAACCTTTTTGGCCACTACGATGCGTGGCACGAAGTTTCTCAAGCCTAGCCTTGGAGGCCTTGTCTTGAAACATATACTAATTTAATTTAACTATGCACAAATAAAATTTAAATGTCATTTAATAAATTTGATATAATCTTATGAGAAAATTCAAAAACCTGTGTACTCTCCTCACCAGACTTCCTCTGTGCATCGGACTTCTCATATTGTTTTACAAGCTCTTTCCATACTTTCACACTTACATCAATTGGCCTTCTTTTCTGCCTTAGCTCAGGAGGGATTTTTTTTATCTTCTTTGTTTGGTTCCACCAAAATCTCTTGCAGTTTTGAGACATTTGTAGCTTTATCTTCTTTACAAACCAACCTATGCCAAATTCAGTCTCCATGTCATGGATAACTTATTTTTTCAGTTGCATGGGTATCTTTGAGAATGGAAATTTAGATGGTCTTTGAACTATTGAAGGCTTGATTCCTTCAACCTATTCACAAACATTTTCCCAACATTCATCATTCAGACTTCCCCTGAAACCACCTCGTATTCTATCTTCGTATTGTAGCTACCAATGCAAGATTGATAAAATGGTGTGGTGGAAGAAGTCTGTGTCCCAAGAGTGGCTAGAACATCGGAAGTCTCTCTTCCCTGTTCCACATTCTTAGAGTTTACTATCAATGATTTCCTCCTTGATCTTTTGCTTGATCCAGGACTGGTTGGGGAATCAATTGATTCCCTTTCACACAATTGATTTGTTTACAATGTTTGAGAGGTGTTACCAGATTTTTTTTCTATGTATCTGGCAATCATTGTCTAGTCCGCATTAACCAATTTGTTCACTACCTCTACCCCCTATATGGAAGCCAATTCCTCTTTATCTTTGTCAATCCCATGTTCCTATATATATATTTTATTTTTATTTTTAAAATTATATTTCTTCTTTTAAATTTAGAAATAAAAAACTAAAAACTACAATTCCTTTTTATCTTTGTCAGTCTCATGTCCCTATATATATATTTTAAAATTATATTTCTTCTTTTAAATTTAGAAATAAATAACTAAAAATTAAAATTCAAAGAAACAATGGAAACATTTACAAATCTATAAATTGACAATTGTGGCCAGAGTCTATTGAAAATGCTCACTTCCTTCTATTGCTTGACATTTTGAGGCAACCCAAGGAAAATTATTTTTTTCCAGTCTGTGGAGGAAAATGAAGTACACACTATCAGGTATGAACGTTTTTGTCCAGTTTGTGGTATGAAAGTTTTGTTTTGTGGGAAAATATGTTCATTGGGGTTGCTTAGTGTTGATAACCTATGGAAAATATGTTTGTTGGGTTTGCTTAGTGTTGATAACCTTGTCATGAAAACTCTTTCATAATGCAATCTTGCACGAATTTGTCATGGCATCGATGAATATGGCACGACTGGGCAAAACCAAGCAGTTTCTACATTTATTTTTAGTAGTTGCTCAGTAGTGACCGACCCAATTCCTAGTTTTTCCAAGCAATTCACTATTTCCTTGATACCCAGGATAGGGAAAATATACGGAGGCATCCTGGCTTCATGCTATAATATTTTGAGCCAAAGCTCAAATGGGTAGGGTAAAAAAAATTGTTGGTTTCTCAAAGGTTTTACAATTTATAATAATGGGACAATTTAGAGGTTGCCTCGACAAGTTAGGCCATGATCTAGTAAACAATCACGAATTCAAATGCAATACAAAGAGCAGTAAACAATCATGAATTCCACCAAGAAAAAAAAATTGTAACCTTACCTATGGTGTCATAAACTAAATTGAATTTCTCATCAATTGCTGGTAGCACCCTGCTCTCTTCCTTCGCACGATATTTTTCCCTTTTTTTCATCTTATTTCTTCCTTCACGTGGGAAATTTTTAAATTTTTTATTTGGATTTAGTAGTCAACGCTACACCAACTTTAGCGCTGACTCTTGGCCATTAATGTAATCTATTTGGGGCACCTAAGGTGGTACCAAGTGTGCCTAATTGAGCACCTATCATTGTTGTATAGTTACTATTTTCATTGTTGTGTATCACAGGATCTAGAGTGTTGGAAATTATTCCAACTCTTGCCTTGTTTCTATGACCACTGTTGTCCCGTGGCTCCCTCATCAGCTACATGTGGTAGAGTGGTTTTTACCGTAGTCCTGCAAAGTGCTTCATCCTTCTCGGTGGTAGTGCGGTGAAATATTTTGTGGCGGCACATGAGTCTTCCTTCTATTCTTGCCATTGTTGCGATGACTCCCGCAAGTCTTCTACCAAAGGCGTATGGTAGTGCGGTGACCACCATTATCCCACGACTCCTTCATCAGCTCGGTGTAGTAGAGAGGTTTTTACCGCGGTCCCACAAGTTGCTTCTTCCTTCTCGACTATAGTACGATGAAATATTTTGTGGCATATTTTTTATTCATAGAGGAGGCCATGGAGATAGGACATGGACAGTGTAGAAATACTAAATCACAGAGAGGAAAGTGGGTGGAAATAGATGAGACAATGAAATCTGTAGATACAATAGAGGTAAGAAGAGAAAGAAACCTCAACCAAAGGAGGAAGGTTTTTATGAATTCGCAAATGCCACAACATAGAGGAGATATCAATATTTCAAATATATGACTAAAGTAAGGTTTTCTATTGGATAGCATACTCATTGAAATGATATAATTGGTGTACTAAACATTATTTACTATGTTGTGTATTATAGGGATGAGACGAGGCCATGGCAACAAATCATGTCATATCAAAATGAGGACACAACAGATGAAGTGAGACATTAGGTACTCAAATTTTTAATTAGGAAAAATGATATGATGGCATTTTGTGATACGTCCATCTTTTTTCACAGTATTATTGAAATTTATAATGTATTATCCAATCTTGACATAAATTAATGCATGTTGTTGATTATTTTAGATGGAGTTTGGAGAAAATGCAGAGCCTAAGCATTCAACTAGCAAAAGAAGAAGATATGTACGTGGACATGGACCTAAAATGGTTAAATCATGTAGACGATAGTGGGTGGAAGAGGATATGACAATGGATACTGTAGACACAACAAATGATTTCATTGAAGAAGAGGTAGGTCAGGACTATAGTACATGGGATGAATACTTTCAGAAAATTGTTGCTTGTGGATGTTTTGTATGTCGTGGAAAGAAACAATTCAAACGAGTGATTGTACAAAGACATTACATATATGATGAGCTTCAAATCGGTAGTATGCCTCATACAATTGATTAAAACCAAAGAATAATAAATGAGTGTGCACTGATGTTTTATAAACTATGTTATCAAAATTGTGTTTTATTTAAATTATTGTATAAAAAAGGTAGTCTATAAAATAATGTTCCATTATTCAATTGATGTATATATGTTCATACAATTTTTATTTTTATTTTTTAAGCCATATTTGATTATATTTCTTTGAAATTGATACATTTATGATTTATCCAATTGTTGCCAAACATTAAATAATGCTTGCATTTGTTGATAGGTAGAAGATTTTGATGAAACACATACTAATACCTAAGATCCAACTGGGTTATTAATATTTGGACGAGATGATCCAAACCATCCTTTAAACCACACTAGGGCGACAAGAGCAAGATTGAAGAGAACGCTACCACCTGAGAGATTTGAAGATTTGATGAGAGTCCCATACACTGATGACATGCCACCTAGCCTTAATGATGATGATCATGATAGTGAAAATGCAGTGCATGAAGAAGGATTGAATAAAATTCTTACAGGTTTCTTTGGGGATGGAAACAATGATGACAATAATGATGATATGGTTGACAATAATGATGATAGCAGGGGTAATTACCACCAACATAATGTTGATGATAACAACATCAAAGACTCCATCAAGCAAGCAGTGAAGACACCCGTGTTCAAATTGGGTGCAAGTAGAACCTCAAAACTAGCATGCACATTAATATTATTAGAAATCAAGTCACTATTTGGTTGGTCAGACAACGGATTCACTACCCTACTGAAGTGAGTTGAAATCTATTTCTTAATTTGCATTATCAATTGGTGTATATAATTCGTAAACATTCATCAACTTCATTTATATTTCTTTGAGGGGATTTTAAAACCATATATTGTATATAAACAACCCTAGTATAGATTGACATATCAAACATGTTCATTATAAGTCAAACATTCAATTGATTTAATCTCTGGCAATCTTACAGGGCAAGAAAAACTAAAATATTCCCTGAAGAGAATGTGTTGCCATCAACTTGCAGAGAGGCGCATCTGTTGTTGGTTGAGTTGGGGATTGAATACAAGAAAATTCATTCATGTAAAAATTATTGCATTTTATATAGAGATGAATATCAAAACAAGGTAGAATTCCCTGTATGCAAAGAGAAGAGATATCGTATAGATGTACAAGGTCCTACAGTTCCAAAGAAGGTTTTACGTCACATGCCAATTATACCTAGACTTCAATGAATGTTTTGTTGTAATTCACTAGCACAATTGATGGACTGGCATGCAAAGAACAAGAGTAAAGATGGATTCATGCAAATTTCGGCTGACTCCAAAGTAATGAAACACATAGAGGAAAAATGGCCAATAAAATTCAAAGATGAACCTCGTAGTGTTAGGTTTGGTCTTGCAATTTATGGAGTGTGCCCATTCTCTTTCCTAAGCTCAAATTATAGTGTTTGGCCAGTCAGATTGATAGTATACAATATTCCCCCATGGATGAGTGTTAGAAAGGAGCACCTTATGTTGACTCTCATTGTTCCAAGAAAACATCAAGTTAAAAACATGGATGTTTATCTTGCGCCTTTTATTGATGAGATGCAATTGCTATGGAAAGGCATAAGAATGTATGACATATCACATCCTCCATCAGATATGTCCTTCATGTTGTATGATGTGCTATGTTGGACTATTCATGATTTCCATAAAATATTTACGTATTTACACTCATAATTTATTTTCAACCCAATTTTCATACTTAGTTTTATACTATTTTTTTATGTTATTAACATTACTTATTGAATTGTAGGGCTTCAAACAAAGGGGATATTTGCATTTCCAAGATGTGTGGAACAATTTCAAGGGCGGTATTCTAAAGATATACATAACTTTATTTATGCAAACAACAAGTTTTTTCTACCACTAGATCATAGGTTTAGAAATCACCTCAAGAATCAATTTGATGGAAAATTTGAAAATAGAGGCCCTCCCATGATTATGGGTCCAGGTGATTGGCTTAAGAAGTATGAAGATGCTGAATTGAAAGCTTGGGAGGATTTTTTTGATCGGGGTGATTCAATTGATCTATATGATAAAAAGAGAAAAGAAGTGTTAGAAGCAAGGAGACAATTTAAGAGATCAAACCCAAGGAATACTCCACTTCCTACTCATCTGCTTGGGGAATGGGGCAAAGATTGCACACTAGAATGGGTTACTAAGCAAATTCAAAATCAAATAGAAGATGTAAGTACACATTCAAACATAATAGAAGATGAGATCAACATGTCTAAAGGATGTGAAAGAAAGGTACAATTGGAATTTTACAAAATGTTGTTTCCTTATAGTTTTTATAGTGTTAACTATTTTAATATTCATCATTATATTTTTTTTCACTAAAATAAATGGTATTTAACACATGAGGAAATATCCAGCAATGTGGGCATATGGTCGACATTATCATGTAGAAAGTGTAGATGTAAAGATACAATCCTTTGATTGTGGCATCATGGTTGACTTCAAGAAATCCAGTCAATCAAGCTCAAAAGATAAGAATATAATTGAAGGGAATCTATAATATGTTGGGAAAATACAAGAAATTATTGAGTTGGATTACTGCTCTTTTAAATGTTGTATTTTTAAGTGTAGATGGTATGAAGTGTTTGAGAGGACACAAAGACATGATACCCATAGTGGATTATTTTCTATAGATTCCTCATCATTCCTACCGGAGGATAAGGATCCTTACGTTCTACCAATTCATTGTGAGTAGGTATTTCTTTAACTCAAACAAGAAGCGGTAGTGATCATTAATCTATTAAGTCATAGCTTATTGTGAATATATACATGTGTTTATTAATCAATAAAATTGTTATAACATATGTCTAATATATGTATGTTGTTCATGTGCAGGTATTTTTCTATGAAGATATTTTGGACTCGAAATGGATATTTGTCTTACATTATGATCCAAGATTAAGGCATGTATTTGACGATGCATTAGTGGATACTGAGAAAAACAATGATGGCCAACAAAATGAGAGAGGGATTAGAGAACATCGAATAAATTGACATCCATGATGATGTTGAAGATGGTTATGTTCAGGCACAAGAAGACACCAATCTAGAGTTAGATGATGTTATGGAAGACAATAATATGGATGGTATAGAAAATGATGATCCAAATACATCTGGTAACAATATAGATGGTCTACAGTCAAATTTTAATGATGATGAAGATGATGTAGGTCAAGATGAGGATGATAATAATATTAAATACTTCAAATAACATATGAAAATTGACAATGATACACTAGATGACATTGTAGCAGACAATAATTTTAATGACCAAGAATTCTAAATTTTTAGAATTATTTGCAATCCATGTTTAAAAAAGGATGATTCTTATGGCCTAAACTTTGAAATGCTTCAGTAATATTATGTTGTACTTGGACAATTGAAAACTTGTTTTATTCTCCTAGCAATCTTTTTTATTTTCCATTATAATTCTAGACCAAACAACATTTAAGAAAAGTAAAGTAGTCTCTTTCTAAGGGTAATCCACATGCAAAAAGTAAAAAGCACATAAAAAAAAATTTGTACAGTAGAAAATCAGATTCAATCAGTTATGTCTTATTTCACTTACACATTTATCTGAAAGACATAGGGTATTCACCATACATTTCCCTTGACAAAGAAAACATTTTCTTTCATTTATTTTTACTGTATACCTCAAAAGTAAAATTTTTGTTACATAATGATGCACTGAGAAAATAATATATACAAAAAAATGCAAAGAAAATGTTTGAGATTTAACATGCAACCTACTGTGTTGTCCTGAAAGGAATAAAGATTAACTAGGACAAGAAATAAAAATAAAATTTTGAAGATTGTACTTAAAATTGAACAGGATATGAAAAGTGTGGACAATGATGGTGCTGAAATTGAAAACCCTAATTCTGATGACATTATTATTTTATGTCATTAGAGATAAAGAGCACATACAATTTTATATACATAGAAAATGAAGATTTGAAACTAGTAAAATGAAAATGTAAACACTGTAATATTTTTCCTTAAATAATAATTCACATACTCACTTACAAAAAAGGGTGAAGCATTTTTTATTCAAACTTTGTTTTCTTTAATAGACATAACAGTAAAATAATATTTACAAGTACAAAAATATATACACTGTTTCATAGAAAATAAGGAATGTTTCATAGAATATACAAGTACAAGAATATATACAAGAATATTTACAAGTACAAAAATATATACATTGTTTTATAAAATATATACACTGTTTCATAGAATATATACACTGTTTCATAGACTTCTAAATTTTCAGAGTTATTTGCAATTTGTTGGGTCTCAAAAACGTAGGTTTTTAGACCATAAGAGGGTGCCAATATCTAAGAGGACTTTAATCCTTAATACCAACCAATTAAAGTAAATTATTTGAAAGGAATTTAATTCACACCTAACCAGAAACCAATCAAAGCATCCACACAGTAACAAAAAATGTGCCCTGATAAATCTTGTAGATTTAAACAACTTAAAAAGACCACTTTGGAGACAACAAAGCAATAAATAAGCATGAAAATCGACACAACAATTGAACACTAAAAATGGATTATGAGTTATAATGTATCTGCTCCATTATATTGCTCAAAATATAAACATACATAACATGAGTTATTTTGATATGAATAAGTGGATGAGATGGTCTAGCATTTATTCTAATGGATTGAAATGATGATGATATGATGATCAAAATCGGACCTTGGTTTCCCTATTTTTATGGGAAGAAACAAGCTTCAGGTCCATTCACAAAAGTTACATTGCTTCTTAACTAAATCATAATTAACATAACATAGAAACTTAAAAAGAGTTTAGTGTTGGATGCACCACAGTCCGTTAATCATCAACAAGCACCAGTCTGTTCAAGGCTCAAGCACCCATGACCACCTAAGATCTGTTCAAGGCTCAAGCACCATGTTAATGCATCCACAACAACCAGACTCTGACTACCTCCTCATATAGCTCGTGCAAGGAAAATTTTAACCTTTGACATGTGATCAATGTATTTATCCTAGGCATAAGTGTTTGCATTATGTAGAGTGTATGTCATTACATTCTCCAATCCAACAATCCTCTCGAGCTTCTTATGTGTTTTCTTGAGTACCGCATCCTCATCATTGATGTCATCAAGGATGCTTGGCAAATATTTTGATATCTCATTTTTCCAAGTTTCCTGATCCTTCAAATTTGTTTCTTCAAAGAAATATGGCATGGCCATACATAGTGGCTGGCTGAAGTCACTCAATTCTTGTGTCAAGATATTCTTGAAGTTTTCATGTGTATTCACGAGGCTCTGAAATTCTTGGAGCAAAGCATTATTATCTCCATCTTTTTCCTTGATATGGGATTCCATTTCATTCATCCTATCAAGCAGTTTTCCATGCTCCACAAAGGCCTTGTATGTTCCACTATGAGCATTCCAGACACCATCTGCATGTTGGCACATATCTTTGAATTTCATACAAATTATCCCTGATGCTACTTCAAAAGTAGTAGCCTTCAATTTTCTTTTTAGTTCTTCCTATTCCTTTTGAGCCTTTTAAAATTTATGCTTCCATTGAACAGTCTCAGACATGACCTCTAACACTTTTCTTTCATGTTCAATTAAAGGAGAGTAAAGCCTTGGAGAAGCAGGCAGCCTATCTTTGTAGTTGGTTAATTCTTGTTTCAACCTGTCATTTTCCTCTATCAGCCACTGGTTATCTCTTACTAGCTTTTGGATCTAGTCTTTGGTGAATTTCGCTACATTCACATTCAAGTCAGTAGTTTCCAAGGGATCTATCTCCCCTACTCTTTTCACAACCAGATGTCCAAAAATATGATCATGGTCAATAAGAGAAGGCTTCTTGCTTGGGGGGTAAAGATCCTAGATTTGCAAAGTGATATTATCGGGATTGTACCCTAACCTTGTATAGACCCTGACACTTGATCCATCCATTATTTGCAGAGTTTAATTCTTTCTCTTCAAAAAGTTTTCAAACACAATGACTAAACTAATATCCCACCCAGAAAGGAGCATAACTCCAACTTCTTGCAATAATGCTCTTCCTCTCTCAACAGTCATGTTTCTAATTTCCCTATCAACTTTATGTTGCAACTATTTCAAGGCATAAGCCTCTTTCTCAGGGTCAATTTCCTTTAACCTTTCTCTTATTATTCTTCCTTTATACTCATATATAAAGGACTTAAATTTAGGGGTCTACACAAACATATCAGCTGTAGCAAATTTCTGACTTGCACGATGCCTCACATAATCTGATAGCTCATCAGAGGCTTCAAAGATGAGCACACTTCTTTCCAATGGCATCTCATATTGGGGTATAACCGGAGCATTAAATTGTGAGACTTCTTCTTCCTCCTTAGTGTTATCCATAATAACCCTCCATTTTAGCTTCTTGTTCAGACAACGTTCCTTGCTTTGTTTTAGTTTTAGTTACTGTGATACTTTGCATACTTTATCATGTGTGTTATCTGATTGCTATTTATAAGGTGACGGACTATTTGTGTGATGTGGTGTATCTTATCTGATGCTTTATTTGACATGCTTTATTGGTGTTAAAATACTTGTTGCTATAACATGTTTATTGTACAAGAGATATTTGAGTATTATAGAAATATCAGTTTATGATGAGTGTATTGGTAAAGGGGACAGGATTGCATCACTCGCTTGCGAGCGCCCTGCGATTCCATGATTTCATCTTCACAGTGTGTATTTTATGCTTCTTATATATATATATGATCCTTGTTATCTCATTTACAGGTTTGTAGGTACATGACATCGACTCCACCTGGTTTCATAGGTTTGAGCGTGTCGACCCAATGGTTAAGTTGAATGGGAGATAGTAGCTAGGTAACATGTGTCGGGTCTACACTCTAGTGGTGCAGGAGCACCTAGGCTAACCTCCAAATTTTACTTGTTATTTTGGCTTGTATCTGAACTTAGCCAAGTCAGAGAGTTTGAGTGTTTCAGACCTTAGATGGTCTTGTTTTTGTTTGGACTACGTGAATTAGTCATTAGGACTAAGGTCACAATTACTAGTCATTCGTTAGTAGTTTTACCTTGCTTAGCTTTAGTAGCTTATGTTGGAAGTGAGTCTTAAATGTGTTCTAAACACATGATCGATGTTAGAAAGATACCATGAGGCCTTTAGTGGAGTTGGTTGCTCAAACTACAGGAGATAGAGGTCCTAAGAGATAGGAAGGAGGCATAATGACAAGTTGCCTATTATTTTTACCAAACTGTCATAACAACATTTGCCATTATGGCAAATGTTGCATGCAACTCAGATCCTTAGGATTCCCTAAAGGATAGGAGTGGGGAATCATCCAACATATCATAAAAACATGGTGAATGGCATCTAAGAAGGAGGAGGTTCGAATGCAATGGGAGTTAGTTGTTTTTGTAATCAAATTTTTGAAGATAATGAAAATATAGCTCTGCAATTTTTGTGTTTTGTGTGCATACCGAGTATATGGAGTGACAGTGATAGAATACTGGTTATTTATTTTGATTTGATGTTGGATTTTTGTTCATAGGATAGTAATAAGGCTTTTCCATTCTGTAAGTAGGTTGATTTGTGTTGAGTTAGTGTCTAGGTTAAATAGGTTAGGGTTAAGGGTTTTACTGGTTTTGTTCTAACCAGTTTGTCTTTGAATGGCTTCCCCATGAAATCTAGTCATAGGATTTTCCTGAGGATGGATGGAAGTGTTAGGGAAGCCATGGGTCTATACATATTTAGTGTTAGGAGTCTTGAAGAGTCGAGAAAAGAGTTTAATGTCAAGTTCTAGGCGAGCTTAGAGTGCCCGGTTAGAGTTTTGACAATGAAGAATTGAGTAATACAGGCAGGGGATTAAAGTACAGTACGAAACAGGTAAAATTCCAAGGAGGGTATGGGTATATCCTCTCATGCCATGAGGATTGAGGTTCAAAAAATCCATTTGACTGAGTTGTAAGGTGAGAAACCAGTGAGGTCTTACAAACTAGATTCATTAGTCCTATTTACCCTAGATACTAGGAAGCCTATGTATAGAAGACCTAGGAGTCTAAGAGTGGGTGAATCTTTTAGAACATCCAAATAAGGTACTTGAATGTGGGATTAGGTTGTTAGGTTGTTTGGGAAGTGTTGGCAAAAACAAGGAAAAGAACACTTTCAATGGTTACATAGAATTAGGCCTCCTCAAGACAAATCCTGACACTCGGTTGGAGAGAGATTTGGAGATCCTCCAAAATGATTTCAAATGGAAGCAAATGACATGATTTCACTATGTTAGACACCCCTGTAATCAACTCAATGATTTATGAAATGATAACACTTAGAGTCTTCTAAGTGTAGGAGAAAGTGGAAGTAAACTAAGGGTGGCTGTCCTTCAAGGTTAAGCACAAAGAGTTGGGCTCTTAGAAAAGAGTCAGACAAGGCCTTAGTTAATCATCTAAGCCTTTTCGGAGATCCTAGAGGAGATTAGGATCCAAGAAGAAGATAAGGAAAATCTTCTTGACACTTGTGCAAGCACTCCTTGAAGCTCATACACCACCTAGTCATAGTGTGTCGCCAGTCATATTTGTTGTGTCATTGTTTGTCTTGTTTTAATATTATTATATTCTAAAGGGTTCTTGATTATGGACCAGTCATATTTGTTGTGTCATTGTTTGCCTTGTTTTAATATTATTATATTCTAAAGGGTTCTTGATTATGGAAATAAATGTTTAAAATTATTGCATTAAATAATGTTGATTTTTATTTAATTAGAATTAGACATTGTGATAGAAGCTATTTATTTAAATTAATTAATTAAATTTAATTTATCTAGTAAAGTAAATTTAATCTATTGGGTTAAATTTATTTATTAAGTAATTAAAATCGATTAATTAAATATGTTTATTTAGAAAGTTAAAAAAAAAGGGAATTAAATTTATTTTGGAATTAAATTTGAATTAGAAGTAATTACATTTAATTTGGGAGTTAAATTTGAATTAGAAGTTATTAAATTTTATATTGAGAAATTAAATGTGATTGTTTTAGATATTTGTTAATTGTCAGCATGTTATAGTTAAAATTAATGAAGAAGTTATTGAAAATTTATCCACTGAGAAAAATTTGGGTTTTTGGTTGAAAGAAGAGGAAAGCTTCTTCATGGGAGTGTGAGGATATTTTTTGAAAAAAAAGAAGATATTTTTGGAGAGGAATAAAAAATTGAACAAAAACAAAAGATTGTAGTGGTTTTTGGCTATAGGAAATTTAAGAGAATTTTTTTAGTATAGTTGTTGTGAAATTGGATACATATTTTATTCTGGAAATATTGTGGTTGCTAGGAAGAAGCTATGAAAGCTTTGGAAGAGGCTCGGCATCAAAAACTCAACTCATCAGAAGCTTCTTGATACAAGTTCTTTTCTTATATAATTAGATTTCTTTAAAACTTGTATTGAAATTGTATTGTTGCAGTTATTTGTTGTGCTAGATCTATTCAGGAAAGCTATTTTGTTTTAGAAAAAACAAATTTAAAGCTTTTGTGATTGCCACGAAGAAACTTAGGAAATTTTAGTTACAGTTAAAACCAAAGAATATGAATTGTGTTATTTGAGGAATTATTAGATCTCTACTATGAAATAAATCTAGAGGAAAACAAATTTAGATTTAGAGAAAATTAAACCTCTGTAATAAAAGAAAATTGTGAAACCTATGTGTTTGAAAATTTTGTGGTGGAGAAACCCCGAAGAAATTAGAAATTGATTGAAAACCACTAAAAGAAAATAGTAGATTCCTTACCTGTGTTTAAATTTGAGAAAGCAATTTAGTTGATTTATTGTAACATTCTCTGTGAATTTTTTTATACTTTTTGGAAAATTGCATAATTTCACCTGTAGGTGAACATTTTGAAAAAACTTCTCCAATTTAATTGTTATGTTGAAATTCTTTTTTTAATATATATATGTTTATATATATATATATATATATATATATATATATATATATGTATATATATATATATATATATATATATATATATATATATATATATATATATATATATATATATATATATATATATATATATATATATATATATATATATATATATATATATATATATATATATATATATATATATATGTTTATATATATATACATACATATATATATATGTAATATATATATCTGCATATTTTTTAAGTAATTTTATTTTAATTCTATGCAAAAATCGTCGTACGACGAATCGCTTTAAGGAGTTTGTAATTTTTAATTTTCATATTTAAAAGAGGGGGGGAATTATGTTTATAGTGGTTGGTGGGGGTAGATACATCCCCCACTGCCCACTTGCTTACAGTGGAGCGCTGCACTACCTATGAGGCAAGGTGCCCACCTCATAGGGGGACGCGCTGCCCCATAGGGAGCGTTGCCTCCCCACAATTATTAAGGCTGGTTGTATTACAGGTACAATCCGGCAAACCTTTTTGCAACTGAGCATTTATGATTTCATCCATTTTTTTAAGTTACAAAAATTTTGTATATTTATAGATTCGTTTTCTTTTAATAAGAAAGATATACATAATACATTATATGTATATGCACTGTATATATATATTATAAATATACATGTATATATATAATATGTATATGCATAAATATTATATATATATATACATATTATATGTGTTTTTTCTTAAATAGTAGTTATATATATATATATATATATTTAAGGAATATATATATCATAAGTATATATACATAATTATATACTAAAATTTAATTATGTATGTACATTTTATGAATATATATTAAATATATATATAGATATATTTTATATTTAAATTGTTTTATTTCAAAAGATATTATGTTTTATGTTTAAAATGGGAAAATTTGAAGAAATTAATTGTAGAAGGGATTATGTTACTTTTAAAAGTGATTTAGTGATTTGATTTTACTGAAGAGGCAATTATTTGTTTTAATCAATTATTTTGATAAGGCAATTATTTTCTTTCCTGTGAAATGGATTTAAAAGGGAAATGGATTTAGTATATCCAAAAATAGATTATTTCCTTGCAATTGCTTTGTTGTAGTTATTTACTTTGTGTCCATATTTTGGGAAATGGGTTAAATGGGTCTTTAATATGTAAGTCTTCCAGAGGGTTCTAGAGGATGGGGGTTGTCAATTTGTTAGGTCAACCATTTGTATTTCCCTTGGGTAGTAAATTGTGTCTTGTTGCCTCTAATTGTTTGGAGTGAGTCTCATTATATGTTTCCTCCTAGAGTTGGAGTGGCTTTATCTTTTGTATGCACTTGGGATTACCTTGGTGATTAGTTTTGTATGGTATGTTGTCAAGTAGAAGAGTGGCTTATGTTAGGCACCAGAGCCCAAAGAGGTAAATTGAGTAACCTTTAGAGGTGGTTTAATCAAGTGATAACTAAATTAATGTACTTAGAAGATTAGGTAGAATTTCACACTAATTGAGATAATTTAACCTCACTCATATACAAAAGCGCTCGTTTAGGCTTGGGATGAGTGGGAAGGCATGGAATGGAAAGGTCATCTATCTTGTCCTTATGAGAGTTATTTGATTCTGCATGAGTGAGTATGGGGGCCTGGATTCGGTTGAGGTCACTAGGATTACTGGAGCCTATGAAGATTCCCAGAGGAGATCCCATGACGAGTTGTGCAATGACACTCTATCTAGGACAACAATTGGTACATGATTTTATGTGTATGGTTTTCTTAGCATACTTGATCTATTTTATATCTAGAAGCAATGTGACCATGTTAGAGTTGGACTTGTGTTGTACATGTGATTGGTTGGGTCAATATGAGTCATCATGTGATTAGAGGTTGTAGAAATTGTCCTATCATGTTGTTACTATCTCCTAGAATGGGGGGTGGGCCTTCGGATACCACTTGGTTGGGTGGAACATGCACCATACACCATTGGGTCCCCCTTTGATCTTCAGTACTTGGTGACGAGATATCCAGTTGGAGAGCTGGTAGTTCCTATTTATAATTCAAGAAATGTATTTATTTCAATTTGAATCATGTTATTTTACCCCTCATTTGTATTCGAGGTGGATTTATGTATATTGTAACACATTTGTATTATTTCCTCATTCCAGGAATGAGTGTTGTAACCTTTTGATTAAGTTAATGAATATGGAGTTTGGTTGTATATCTCTTTATGTTATGTTGTATCTTTGTTTTGTTTAAGTACTCAATTCATATTGTCATTAAATGTTATGGTTGTATATTGATGTATGTATGGGTTTAAGTAATCTCGGTTACGTAGCCTTAGAGTTTGTTTTCAATTGTTGGTGAACATGTATGTTAATTACACTTTAATAAAAAAAATTGTGCACTTTTGTATTGAATTACAACTTCCTTTAGGGTTACATGGTGGGGCATTACACATGGTATCAGAGCTAGGTTTAAACGTTGGGTGCTCTGGGATTATGTTGTACCCATTAAGCTTAGTTGCGTAGGTTTTCAAGTGTTACCTTGTCTAATACCTTTATGTGTCTGTGTAGGATTATGCCTCCCACACGTGGAAGAGGAAGAGGATGAGGACGTGGCTGGGTAGGCGATCGCGATGGGAGTCAACATGACTCTCTACCTTATGTTACGCATATTCCAGATCAGGAGGAGCAACAAGAATCATAGAATGGCCCAGGGGGTGGTGATAAACAGTGGGATCCTCCAGGGATCGAAGCCGCACGTAGAGCATTTGAGGAGGCATTATCACTCCTTGGTCTGAGACAGGTAGATGCACAGGGTGATCCTGGTATGAGGGTAGTTTTGGCATAGATAGAGACGTTAGCCTCTTCATATATGAGAGACTTACTCTGGGCACAACCACCATGGTTTGATGGAGTAGGCAGTGGATTAGAGGCTGAGACTTGGCTTATAGGTCTCGATCGGTGCTTTTCTATGCACTCGTATGACATTAGTACTAAAGTGCGGTGCGCTATCATGCACCTGCGGGGGTTTTCATCCACATGGTGGAGGATGGAGGAGCAAAAGCTCCACATTGATATTAATATGGTGTCCTGGGAGATATTTGTTGAGCAATTCAGAGCCCGCTTCCTTTCCGACCATTGCCATCAGCGTAGAGGCGATGAGTTTCACTCCTTACAATAGCTAACCATGATCGTAGACCAATACGAGAGATGTTTCTACAAACTTAAACAGTTTGTAGGAATCGGTGATGATGAGGGGATGCTCGTTCGACACTTTGTTAGGGGCTTGAATTCCCGTATTAGTAGTGGTGTGAGGGTCTTTGAACCCAAATCTATGGAGACAACTGTGGAGAAGGCACGACTTATGGAGGATAATTTGACCATGGCACTGGGAGGCTATACAGGTGTATTTTTATGTAGTGGTTCAGGAGCTAGGACTAGTGCATGAGGGGGATAGACACAAGGACCTGTGCCTCCCAAGACATAGCAGGGACCAGCACAGAGCGGTCAGCAGCAGGTATCTCAGGGGAAACATAAAGATTTCCAGCAGAGATAGGGCAACAAAAACTGGAGGCACATGAAGCATTTCAACTCTAAGCAACCCACTCAAAGCTTTCAGTCCACTTTCAGAGGTAGTGTGTAGCAGTCTAGTGCACCAACTGGAGGTAGGGTTTATGGTAGAGGCACTGGTTGTTTCACATGTGGCCAACAAGGTCATATTGCTAGAATGTGTCCTAACAAGGGCACATCTTGTAATACCCCTCCATTTTGCTTCTCATTTCATGTTGTTTTATGCTTTGATTGGATTGCAGCTACTGTGATACTGGACACGTTTTTATTATGATGTTTTGATCGCTACTCTTGAGCGACAACTATTACTATGTGATGTGATTATCTGATTTGATTTTACATGCTTTGATGAATGAATGCTGACAGTAGAATTATCATGTGATTATTTATGAAACTATTGATATGACGTTAGTGTCAGTCTTTGATGAGTGTATTGGTGAAGGAGACGGGTTCGCATCACTCGCTTGCGAGCGCCCTGCGAATCTGAGATTTCTTCTTCACGGTGTGAATTATATACTGCATATATCATGTTGTTTATTTGATTATAGGTTGCAGGTACATGACATCGACTCCACCTGGTTCCACAGGTTTGAGCGTGTCGATCCAACGGTTAAGTTGAATGGGAGATAGTAGCTTGCTAACATGTGTCAGGTCTACACCCTAGCCTTAGTGTGTCGTCCGTTCTGATGATTGAGTCATGTTGTATCTTATTGGATGTTATGTTATGTTTTGAAATGTGTTGAACCTTTAAACAGTTCTTTTGAAAATTGCATTGGCTAGAAGAAATGTTTATTTTATATTATTTTAATGTTATGCTCATTGGTTATATTTATAATGATTATTGAAATTAAACTTAAATTATTTATTTAATTAAATTTAAATCTCAAGGGATTAAATTTAATTATTAAATAATTGTAAGTAGGTTTATTAAAGTTGAATTATTTAATTTATTAAATTTAAATCTCAAGAGAGTGAATTTAATTATTAAATAATTGAAAGTGTGTTAGTTTAGTTAAAGTATTTATTTAATTAAATTTAAATCCCAAGGGATTAAATTTAATTAATAAATAATTGTGAGTAAGTTAATTAAAGTTAAATTGTTTATTTAATTAAATTTAAATCTCAAGTGATTGAATTTAGTTATTAGATAATTTAATAATAATTAAGTTAGTGTGTTTGATTGTTAAATTAAATTAAATCAAAAAGGGAATTGGAGAAATTGAAATTTTACTTTAAAGTCAAAGTTAGGGCCTTTGAAAATGGGGAAATGAAATTAACATGTAAATTCAACTTTTGCATTTGAAAGTGAATTAGGGTTACATTAGGTTATTTTGGAATTGTTGTTTTATAAGTTTAGGGCAGAAAAATTTGGGGATTCTTCTTGCTTCATTTTTTTTTGACAGGCAGGAAATTTGTTGGAGAAATTTTGATGAAAGTTTAGGAAATTATTTTCTGGTTGAGGAATTAAATTGAAAAGGGAGAGAAATTCTATGAAGAAGGTGGAGCTAGTAGATTGAAGCTTGCTGGAAATTTCTTGGCATTGTGGGAAAAGAATTGTGAAGAGCTCAAAGGAAAGTCTGCATCAATAAACTTGGTGACTGCAAATAACCAGGTTTTCTTTTATTTTCTTGTTTTATTGCTCTTAGTTTAACCTATTTTGTTTAAATGAGAAGAAATTTGTAAATGGGGAATTTTCTGGAAACCCTAGGTTAAACTCCAATAGTTGATATTCAGATTTATTTGTTTTTAAAATGCAAACCCTTTTAGAAAATGGGGGAAGAGAAAACCAGGTCATTGTTTCAATCTTCTTGTGTTTAGAATTTTTGAAAACACAAAGGAAAGGGAATGGTTTCATTTGTTATTCTGAATTTAATCTTTGTTTGGAAAGATTCCAATGGTTGCAAAAAAAATTATTTTCTAGTTGTTTATATATTATTTCTTCGATTTCTCTAGCAAAGAAAATTCTGGAAAAAAAAATTACATATATAATAATATACATTGCATATACTATTTTCTGGAAATAATATATGCAATCTATATTATTAGATATATAAAATTTTATATTTTTTTAAAACTAAGTTATGTTGTGTTCGGCCGCTGTACGGACCTACGTCCATCCGTACCGGCGAATGTTGTTTCTTGGAAATTTTTGTTTTATAAAAAAAAATTCGAAGTTGTGGGGGGGTTCGGCCCCCCATCGGTTGTATTGACTATGCAGTGGGTACGCAGTACCCACTGGACAGTGCGCCACCCGTAAGGGGACGCACTGTCCAATGAGGACTGTGGCCCCCGTCACTGTACCCGCCACATATGGTAGCCGGCCGCTGTACGAAGCGTACAGTCGGTGTAGGCGGACGTAATGGTCTGCGGACGGTGACAGTACCTATCACGTCCGCATAAACCTTTATTTTAATTTTTGTTTTTTTTAATTTTGTTTATTGAATTTTTTGTTATTTAAAAATTTCCTTTTTTTATGAAATTTTCCATTATGTTATTTTTAATTTAATTTCGTTTTTTAATTTTATTGAATTTAATTTTCAATGTCAATTTTAATTCGGTTTAATTTATTTTTTTATGTATGATATTTAATTAATTTTGTATAATTATATATGTATTATTTGTATATTATATATTTAATTATATATAATATTTAATAGTTATAAATATATATATATATTATGAATTTAATTAATATTATATATAAAATTAGTTAACCTTATTAGAATGAACTTTTTATATGGTTGATTTACTGAATCATGAAGAGGGGAGATAATGCTTTTATCGAGTAGTAGGATTATGCATGATGCTTCGTTGTGGAGTTCATAATTAAATGTCTTGTAGAACATGGAAACATCTCCGGTTAAACAAATAAATTATAGTGAAATTATTACTCTCACGATTTGATCCAGTTGGGAAGCTTAAGCTTTTGATGAAGAATTTTATTGTTCAATGTATAGTATAGAAAGGAATAATTCGTCCATTGTGTGAAACATCAGATTTGGAATATGGTTTTAGAATAACCAAATGTAGTATTTTCTTTTCCAATGCATGAGTTCATTGATGTATCCTTAAATGAATATTTTGTGATTGATTATTGTGTAGTTGGGTTGTAAAGTCTTCCAGTTACACGTGGGTCATTCCCTTGTTATAATATTGTTTTGATTTCCCTTGGGTAGTGTTACATTTATCTTGTCCTCCTAGTATTGGAGTGGAATTCTTTGTGTTGCCTCCTAGGATTGGAGAGAGTTTATTGTTTCAAATTCCGTAGCACTTGAGTAACCCTTGGAGTTAGTTTTGTAGTGTGTTATCCAATTAGAAGAGTGGCTTTTGTTAGGGGTCGGAGCCCAAAGAGGTAAACTGGGAAACCTTCAAAAGTGATTGTAACAACTGAAAACTAAAGTAAATATACTTAGCATATTAGGATGTAGTTCACATTAACCAAGATAAGTTAACCTCACTCACAGGCACAAGGGTTTGTTTAGACTTGGGGTGGGTGAGAAGGCCTGGAATGGCAAGATCACTATCTTGTCCCTATGAGAGGTAGATGATTTCGCTTGAGTTAGTATGAGTGCCGGGATTCAGTTGAGGCCACCAGGATTTCCGGAGCCTATGAAGAATGCCCATAGGATATCTCATGACAAACCTTGCGATGACACTCTGTCTAGGATAACACCGTGTTTATGTTGTGCATATATTTTCTTTAGCACACTTGATTATATTATGTCTGGAAGCAATGTAACCATGATTAGAGTTTTGACTTTATTGTGCATATGTGTGGTTGAGTCAGTTTGTATCAGTATGAGTCTGCCTTTGGTTTGAGGTGGTAGGTTTCTCATCCATGTTACTTGGTTACTATCTCCTAGCATGGGGGGTGGTCCTTCGGGTACCACATGGTTGGGTGGAACATGCACCATAACCGTTGGGTCCCCTGGATCTTCAGTACTTGGTGGCGAGACTTCTTGATGGACATCTCACTTGTCTTACTTTTGGATTCTTGTATTTTGTATCTCATAATGTAATGATATTGTTTTACCCCTCTTGTGTATGAGGTGGACCTTGTAATAATCGCACTTATGTATTTGTACTCATTTCGGGAATGAGGATTGTAATAGACCCTTTGTAATTGATTTATGTAAATAAATGCTTTATCATATCTCGTTTCTTTCTATGATGAAGAATGTTATTACTTGTGTTATTTAGTTTCTATGTATTTTAAATGATGTATGTTATTGGGGTTTAAGTAATCTCAGTTGTGTAACCCTAGGGGAGGTTGTCAGTTTAGTTGAACATGTGGGTTAATTCACTTCTTTTAAATAAAATAAAAAATTAGTACGCTTGTTTAGTGAATTGAAACTTCCTCTAGGGTTGCGTGGTGGGGCATTACACATCTGGATTCACATAGAGACCAATGGCAATTGAGCCGATAGTAGGGGATGCAGGCAGAGGCCATCGTGTTTTTGTAGCAGTTGATAACAGTTAGGCAAAGCATAAGGGTACCATCGTGGAGACATATGGTATGTTATTGGGTAACCCAATTACCATTCTATTTGATTCTGGAGCGTCATAATCCTTCATTTCTTCTTCCACAGTGTCACGTTGAAAACTAGGGGCCATAAGGCAAGCTGATAGGTGGTAGGTTGAGTTAGACTGGGGTGCAAAAGTCGCATCGCATTCTTTAGTACCAGAGTGTAGATCAGAGGTTGGACCTCTCCTTACTACATTTGATCTCTGAGTTATAATCATTGGGTTCTTATGACGTGGTCATAGGTATGGACTGGTTAGAGGCTCATTGAGTAGTTATAGATTGTCGATGTAAGTTGATTCGATGCATTAATGCATCTGGTAGTGAGGTGGTGATTGAGGGGGTTCAAAGGCCGATATCCTTGAGGATTATCTCATCCATGTAGTTGAGAAGATGTGTACGACAAGGATGTCAGTTATTCGCTGTTATAGTGGAGGATTTGGGATTAGGATACGGAGAGGAGAAAGTCTCTCTCGATAGTCACCCCATTCTTCAGGAGTACTCAAATGTTTTTCCAGATGATATTCTAGGGATGCCACCACAAAGAGATATAGACTTCAAGATAGACCTAGTACCTAGAATGGAACTCATTTCATGAGCTCCTTACCGTATGAGCACTCAAGAGCTGAAAGAGATTTGCTTGAAACTTGAGGAGTTGTTAGAAAATGGTTTCATTCGCCCTAGTGTTTCTCCATGGGGAGAACCAATTATCTTTGTGAAGGACAGTTCACTTCGGTTATGCATTGATTACCAACAGTTGAACAAAGTGACTATCAAGAATCAGTATCCGCTTCCTAGGATTGATGACTTGTTTGACTAGGTCAAGGGTGCTACAATATTTTTGAAGATTGACCTTAAGTCGGGATATCATCAGCTCCGTATTTTTGACTCAAATATCCATAAGACAACGTTTCAAATACGATATGGTCACTGCGAGTTCACAGTAGTACCATTCAGGTTGACGAATGCGCCTTATGTTTTCATGAGCCTGATGAATGGAGTATTCCACACATACTTAGATAGATTTGTCCTTATGTTCCTAGATGACATTTTGATATACTCCAGAAAAGTGGAGGAACATGAGGAGCATTTGCGACAGGTATTATAGTGTTTATGGGATAATCAACTTTATGCTAGCTTGTCAAAATGTGAATTCTTCAAGATTGAGATCAAGTATCTTGGTCATGTGATCTCAAGGGAAGGTATATCATTGGATCCTTCAAAGATCCAAGTGATCTTATATTGGCCTATGCCCATGAATGTGGCAGAGATCCGTAGCTTTATGAGGCTTGCAGGATATTACAAGAGGTTTTTTCAGGGCTTCTCAGGGATAGGACATCCTATCACCTCCCTTCAGAGGAAAGAGAAGAGGTTTGCATGGTTAGAGAAGTGCGAGATGACATTTCAGAATCTTAAGGAGAAGCTGACCAGTGCACCAATACTAGCGATACTTGATCCTACAGGGGACTTTGTAGTCTGTACAAACACATCCTTGGAGGGGTTAGGAGCAGTGTTGATGCAAGAGGGTTGTGTTATAGCATATGAGTTGCAAAAGCTCAAAGATCATGAATTGAATTACCCTACACATGATCTTGAGTTAGCGGAAGTTTTCCATGCATTGACTAGATGGAGACATTTTCTTTTTGGGCACAGATTTGAGCTACACAGTGATCACATGAGCCTTCAGTACATTTTCACGCAGCCGAACCTTAACGCTAGGCAGAGGCATTGGATGGAGTTTCTCTGTGAATATGACTTCGAAGTGAATTATATTTAGGGAAAGGAGAATGTTGTAGCTAATGCACTCAGTAGATGTAGGCACGAGATATCTAATTTGACTCTTGTATTGGATCTGCGGAGTCAGATTCTTACTGCTCTTCCAACGGACAGTTGGTATCAGGATATTAGGGTAGAGATTGAGGCAGGAAGACCTCTGGAGGGAAGGTTCTTAGGATATTCACTTGATACAGATGGTTTACTGAGACATACAAAATGCATTTACGTTCCTTCAGTAGGTGATCTTTGCACTATATTTTTGATTGAGGCACATTGTGCACCCTATTTAGCCCATCTAGGGGTGAAGAAGATGCATGCAGATTTGCATCAGTTGTATTTTTGGCTAGGGATGAAGCATGATATTGCAGATTATGTGGTGAGATGTTTAGATTGTCAGTGGGTGAAGGTTGAACACCAGCATCTAGTAGGGCTTCTACAGTCGCATCTAGTGCCAAAATGGAAATGGGATATGATCTCATTAGACTTCATTGTTGGTTTACCCAGCTCCTTGTGACGACATGATGCGATTATGGTGACAGTCGATAGGTTGACGAAGGTAGCAGACTTCTCACCTATTCGCTCTTCCTATAATGTGTCATTTGTTGCTAGAGTGTTCATGGAGGACATAGTGAGGTTGCACGGTATTCCGCATCGGATTATTTCTGACAGGGATCCAATGTTCACCTTAGCTCTTTAGACTTCATTACAACATGTGATGGGGACACAATTGAACTTCAATTTAGTGTATCACCCAAAGACAGATGGACAGACTGAGAGGGTCAATTAGATCCTTGAAGACATGTTGTGTATGTATGTAATGAACTAGTAGACACGATAGGAAGACTATCTCTATTTGGTAGAGTTTTCTTATAATAACAGTTTCCAGAATTCTATTGGCATGCCTCCATTTCAAGCTTTATATGGGCATCCATTTCGTACCCCCTTGAGCTAGGATCGACTAGAGGATAAAGCATTATTGGGTCTGGAGATGTTGCAGGACATGGAGTAGTAGATGGTTTGGATTAGAGAGCATTTGGTAGTAGCTCAGGATAGGCAGAAGAAGTATGCAGATGTGCATAGAGTGTTCTTGCGGGTGTGTCCACAAAAGAGTCCAATCCGTTATGGAAAGGGTTCTAAGTTGGTGCCTCGCTTTGTCATACCTTTCGAGATACTCGAGAAGATTGGTCCAGTTGCTTACCAGCTTGCTTTGCCACCCAGTCTTGCACGTATTCATGATGCATTTCATGTTTCTGTTCTTCGGCCATACTATCCAGATATTTCTCACGTCCTTGATTGGAATTCCTTACAGGTAGAGGATGGGCAACTGGCTTTGAAGCCCGTGGTCGTAACAGAGTGCAGAACGCTCACTCTTCGGGGGTGAGATATTGATGAGGTTAGGGTTCAATGGGATCCTAGGGATGATGCTTCATCCACCTAGGAAGATGCAGCTAGGATGAGGGAATTATATCCCTACTTGTTTGTAGGCTTCCAGGAGTAAGCCTGACCCTAGGGGGGAGGATGTAATACCCCTCCGTTTTAGCTTCTTGTTCAGATAGCGTTCCTTGCTTTGTTTTAGTTTCAATTATAGTGATACTTTGCATACTTTATCATGTGTGTTCTTTGTTCGCTATTTATAGAGCGACAAACTATTTGTGTGATGTGGTGTATCTTATTTGATGCTTTATTTGACATGCTTTATTGGTGTTAAAATATGTGTTGCTATAACATGTTTATTGTACAAGAGATATTTGAGTATTATGGAAATGTCAGTTTATGATGAGTTATTGGTAAAGGGGACGGGATCGCATCACTCACTTGTGAGTGCCCTACGATTCCGTGATTTCCTCTTCACGGTGTGTATTTTATGCTACTTATATATATATGATCCTTGTTATCTCGTTTACAGGTTTGTAGGTACATGACATTGACTCCACCTGGTTTCACAGGTTTGAGTGTGTTGACCCAACGGTTAAGTTGAACAAGAGATAGTAGCTAGGTAACATGTGTCAGGTCTACACCCTAGTCACAGTGTGTTGTTAGTCATATTTTTTGTGTCATTGTTTGCCTTGTTTTAATATTATTATAAACTGAAGGGTTCTTGATTATGGAAATAAATGTTTAAAATTATTGCATTAAATAATGTTGATTTTTATTTAATTAAAATTAGACATTGTGATAGAAGCTATTTATTTAAATTAATTAATTAAATTAAATTTATTTAGTAAATTAAATTTAATCCATTAGGTTAAATTTATTTATTAAGTAATTAAAATTGATGAATTAAATATGTTTATTTAGAAAGTTAAAAAAAAAGGGAATTAAATTTATTTTGGAGTTAAATTTGAATTAGAAGTAATAAAATTTAATTTGGGAATAAAATTTGAATTAGAAGCTATTAAATTTTATATTGAGAAATTAAATGTGATTGTTTTAGATATTTGTTAATTGCCAACATGTTATAGTTAAAATTAATGAAGAAGTTGTTGGAAATTTATTCACGAAGAAAAATTTGGGTTTTTGGTTGAAAGAAGAGTAAAGCTTCTTCAAGTGAGTGTGAGGATATTTTTGGGAAAAAAGAAGAAGATATTTTTGGAGAGGAATGAAAAATTGAAAAAAAATAGAAGATTGTACTGGTTTTTGGCTTTAGGAAATTTAAGAGAATTGTTTTAGTATAGTTGCTATGAAATTGGATACATATTTTATTCTAGAAATATTGTGGTTGTTGGGAAGAAGCTGTGAAAGCTTTGGAAGGGCCCCAGCATCAAAAACTCAACACATCAGAAGCTTCTTGATATAGGTTTTTTTCTTGTATAATTAGATTTGTTTAAAACTTGTATTGAAATTGCATTGTTGCAGTTATTTGTTGTGTTAGATCTATTAAGAAAAGTTATTTTGTTTTAGAAAAAACAAATTTAAAGCTTCTGTGATTGTCGTGAAGAAACTTAGGAAATTTTAGTTACAATGAAAACCAAAGAATATGAATTGTGTTATTTGAGGAATTATTAGATCTCTACTATGAAATAAGTCTAGAGGAAAACAAATTTACATTTAGAGAAAATTAAACCTCTATAGTAAAAGAAAATTGTGAAACCTCTGTGTTTGAAAATTTTGCAGTGGAGAAACCCAAAAGAAACTAGAAATTGATTGAAAACCTATGAAAGAAATTAGTAGATTCCTTACTTGTGTTTAAATTTGAGAAAGCAATTTAGTTGATTCATTGTGACATTCTTTGTGATTTTTTTTATACTTTCTAGAAAATTGCATAATTTCACCTGTAGGTGAACATTTTGAAAAAACTTCTTCAATTTAACTGTTATGTTGAAATTCTTTTTTTAATATATATATATATTATATATATATATATATATATGTATATATATATATGTATATATATATATATGTATATATATATATATGTATATATATGCTTATATATATATACATACATATATATATGTAATATATATTTGCATATTTTTCTTAAGTAATTTTATTTTAATTTTGTGCAAAAATCGTTGTATGGCGAATCACTTTTGGGAGTTCGTAATTTTTAATTTGCATATTTAAAAGAGGGGGGGACTTATGTTTATAATGGTTGGTGGGGACGGATACATCCCCCATCGCCCACTTGCTTATAATGGAGCATTGCGCTGCCTATGAGGCAACGCGCCCACCTAATAGGGGGATCAGCTACCCCATAGGGAGTGCTGCCTCCCCACAATTATTAAGGCCGGTTGTACTACAGGTACAGTCTGGCGAACCTTTTTGCAACCGAGCATTTATGATTTCGTCTATTTCTTTAAGTTATGGAAATTTCAAATATTTATAGATTTGTTTTCTTTTAATAAGAAAGATATACATAATATATTATATATATGCACTGTATGTATATATTATAAATATATATGTATATATATAATGTGTATATGCATAAATATATTCTATATATATACATATTATATGTGTTTTTTTTAAATAGTAGTTATATATATATTTAATGAATATATATATCTTAAGTATATATACATAATTATATATTAAAATTTAATTGTATATGAATATTTTATGAATATATATAAATATATTTTATATTTAAATTGTTTTATTTCAAAAGATATTGTGTTTTATGTTTAAAATGGGAAAATTTGAAGAAATTAATTGTAGAAGGGATTATGTTACTTTTAAAAGTGATTTAGTGATTTGATTTTACTGAAGAGGCAATTATTTGTTTTAATCAATTATTTTGATAGGGAAATTATTTTCTTTCCTATGAAATGAATTTAAAAGGGAAATGGATTTAGCATATCCAAAAATAGATTATTTCCTTGCAATTACTCTGTTGTAGTTATTTCCTTTGTGTCCATGTTTTGGGAAATGGGTTAAATGGGTCTTTAATATGTAAGTCTTCCAGAGGGTTCTAGAGGATGGGGGTTGTCAATTTTTTATGTCAACCATTTTTATTTCCCTTGGGTAGTGCATTGTGTCTTGTTGCCTCCAAGTGTTTGGATTGAGTCTCATTATATGTTGCCTCCTAGAGTTGGAGTGGTTTTATCTTTTGTATGCACTTGGGATTCCCTTGGTGATTAGTTTTATATGGTATGTTCTCAAGTAGAAGAGTGGCTTTTGTTAGGCGCCAGAGCCCAAAGAGGTAAACTGGGTAACCTTCAGAGCTGGTTTAATCAAGTGATAACTAAATTAATGTACTTAGAAGATTAGGTAGCATTTCACACTAATTAAGATAATTTAGCCTTGCTAATAGACACAGGCGCTCGTTTAGGCTTGGGATGAGTGGGAAGGCATAGAATGGCAAGGTCATCTATCTTGTCCTTACGAGAGGTATTTGATTCTACATGAGTGAGTATGGGGGCGGGATTCGATTAAGGTCACCAGGATTACCAAAGCCTATGAAGATTCCCAAAGGAGATCCCATGATGAGCTGTGTGATGACACTCTGTCTAGGACAATAGTTGGTACATGATTTTATGTGTATGGTTTTCTTAGCATACTTGATCTATTTTATATCTAGAAGCAATGTGACCATGTTATAGGTGGACTTGTGTTGTACATGTGATTGGTTGTGTCAATATGAGTCAGCTTGTGATTAGAGGTTGTAGAGATTGTCCTGTTATGTTGTTACTATCTCCTAGCATGGGGGGTGGGCCTTCGGGTACCACTTGGTTGGGTGGAACATGCACCATACATTGTTGGGTCCCCCTTTGATCTTCAGTACTTGGTGGCGAGATATCCAGTTGGAGAGCTCGCAGTTCCTATTTATAATTCAAGAAATGTATTTATTTCAATTTGAATCATATTATTTCACCCCTCATTTGTATTTGAGGTGGATTTATGTATATTGTAACACATTTGCATTATTGCCTCATTCTGGGAATTAGTGTTGTAACCTTTTGATTAAGTTAATGAATATGGATTTTGGTTGTATATCTCTTTATGTTATGTTGCATCTTTGTTTTTTTTAAGTACTTAATTCATATTGTCATTAAATGATATGGTTGTATATTGATGTATGTATGGGTTTAAGTAATATCGGTTACGTAGCCTTAGAGATTGTTGTCAATTGTTGGTGAACATGTATGTTAATTACACTTTAATAATAAAAAAATTGTCCGCTTATGTAGTGAATTGCAACTTCCTTTAGGGTTACGTGGCGGGGCATTACATTATCTTCTTCCATGGATGGGGAACCAACTGAAAAACTCACTTCAGGAGTAGACTAAGGTGATAAGTGATCTAGTGGTGTGATATTTTCTACTTTCCTCTTAGGACTGATGCCCCTTCTTCTTGCAAATGCCACAAGTGGCACATCTCTTATCAGTTCTTCTTCATGGAGGATTAACTATTCAATTATTTTTGTGGGACCCTGTACCTGGGAAAGCCCCTATGTATCCTGGGTTATTATTCACCTTCCAAGCCTCAGCCATCATAACCCTACTGTAGGCATTCATTCTCATCATGTTTTGTTTTTCTTCATAATTTTTGATGACATCTTCTAAAAGGAAACTATGCTCATACCCTTTCAATTTCTGAAAGATTTTGGCATCACAAATGAAGTGGTCAGGATCACGCTTTTCCCTTTTGTTACCAATCGGAAAGCCATAATAATACAGTTTACCACTAACCAAGTCATAGCCTAAATCAAAGATAATAGTGAAATCACCAAAGCATAAAGTGGAAGGCATGAAATTCTACCTCACATAGCTCTTTAAATGCATGAAAGCTGAAAATGACAATTGTCTTATGATCTATAAATAAGAATTTTTTTTTGGCACAGTCTTAGGAAGCAAATAAGGGCACTAGCTTCAAATCCATAAACCCTGATAATAGTACAATCCCCAAACATGTACCAATCCCCCCAATTGTGATTTATCCCTGCTTCATGATCCATATCTTTTGGTCGAAGAAATATTAAGATCTTTGGGGAGAGGTTGTAGTCACACTTGTGGCCTACCAACTTGTATAATGGTTTGACAAAATATTCCTCAAAATATAGGTAGTGGGACCTCCCACACCTGTTGTCCCACACAGATGTCCACATTTGTATAGGCCTTAAATTTCCATCATTATCTAAGTCTTTTATTCTTAATTCCTCACCCCATATCCCCATCACCTACCCTTCATATAATATCATGTGCATGAAAAGAGAATAGTGCTTGAAATTAATGGATTCACTGTCATTCATGATGATATTGAGGGCATTATTGATGGTCTCCAATAAATACTCTACATAATCATAGGGTCGAGAATTATGTCTCTGGATGTCTATGGCTAAAACCATCGGACCAATTGTCATGTTCTCAGGAACATCAATTCCCAGTACTTGACCAGCTAAATAATAAGTGTATTGAAAGTGTTCTTCAAACAAAGCCACAGAGAATGGGGGCTTATCTTCACTAGAGAACCTCATAGTTTGGTTACCCGCACCTTTAACCCTATGTAGAGGAAATTTCCACCTCTTGTAACTTGTGTCCATGGTGTGGTATTCCTCCAACAAGTCTCTGATTCATTATTTTTTTTCATGGAAGTGTCTAGTTGAAAAATCATGGAAATATAATTTGGCTTTATGACCATGAACTGTGACCCATCAGGCAAATGAATTGCTCTCATCTTTAGATTTTAATTCTTTGCCAACACCTTGATTAACTCTACATTCACAAAGATTTTGGGTACTACAAGTTTACCCAAATTCAAATTCCACGGATTTTACACTGGGATATGCCATAATTTCTTCCTATAATGATAAATAAAGAGGTCATAACCCCTACACAGAGTCCATACATCTCCCAGATTTTTCTGTCTATCTTCTAATTTCACACACAATGGGTTAAATTGTGCTATTCTTCTAGATTTTGTCCTAGACCTAGGACACTGATCAATTAAGTCTTGATTCAATTGCCTAGCTTTAGTTTTCTATCTTTTTGTTTTCTATTTGCCTCGGATTTTTTCCATCTCAACCCCACTCATGCAATTATTTCATCTACTTACTGAGAAAATACTCTGATCTAAGTCTAGACTACTTACTTGGATAAATGTTGCAAATTTCCAGCTGCCTGCCACTGTCCAACTTGGTTATCCAAATCCTTCAATTACAATTCACAGTGATTTCAACTTCTTTGAGGCCGTGTTTATCAAATTTTGGGACACTTCATTGTGCCACCTTTATGATCAAGTTCTTCATTAATAGTGGTAATCTCATCGATATTTTTGTTAGTCACATCAATTAGACTAATCATCATTTCATAACTGTCAAAGAGATTTTTAATTAAAATTCTCATTGTTTCTTTGATATGTCAATATCATGGTGTTTTTCCATTCCCTTATGTTTTTTACTGCACTCCTACCTTGCTCAAGGCTTCTTGCTATGGGGTTGCAGTGTATACCATTCTACCGCATATGTTGCTTACCTTCCTGGCGGTATAGCGATGTATTATTTTGATCATTACTTGAAGAGTGTTGATGAGAAAATCTTATTTGTCTTACCGATATCTCAATGTCTCTTCGACATTAGATCTTATGTTCGTCCGATGTTGATTGTCAGTGTCGATGAGGCAAGTTAATGTCTCTTGCCGATATGTCACTGCTCATCGAAAATTACTTCATTATATCCAAGAGTTGTGTTTCGTTGAGCACTTGTAGATATACCTTTTCGATGTGACATAAGTGATTCTCTCCTCGATATGCCTGTATCTTGTTGATATTTCATTGTTTTACATTATCGATGAGATATATAAATAAGTCTCTTCGACATAGAGGTGTCTCATCTACATTTCTGATATGTGCTTTGTGCTAATGTCAGGGAGACTTTGGAGGGGCTCTCATTGACATGGTGTTGTCTTGGCGATATGCTATGAATAATCATAGGAGTATTTCAAAGGAGGAATCCACTTTGATGTTGTTATCAAGGGTTTCATTTGGAAGCTCATGTGAGGGATTTTATTAAATTTAAGTTATTATGATAGGAATTCTATGCATATGGTGGATGTAAGAGATGAGTGAAAATGGAAGTATGCAAAAATAATTAGGATTGAATTTTGGCTACAGCACAATCCATGTTTAAAAAAGGATGATTCTTATGGCCTAAACTTTGAAATGCATCAGTAATATTATTTGTGTCGATACAAGTTACCTATTGCAATATCCTTAAATTGTTCAATCTTTGGTATGAATTGTTGGTAGAAAAAATTAGGATTACTTGGATGCTTCTTCCATTCATTTTGTATCAACATATGTTCGTGAAGACAAAAAAGTTAATAGCTCAATCAGGTAGAGCTTTTGTGATTTTCAAATGAAGAGTAAGGTACATTTTTATTTCTGCTACATTACATTCATGTGCATAAGCAAAACTAGAAGATTACATTACTAGATTGCACTTATGCAAATGCATATAATATAGGAAAGATTACACAATCCTTTCAAAAATGTAGTCTTTATTGATAATGTAAATGTATGTTGTTCCACACAAGCCGTGGAACTAACTATTTGAATGCATATAATTGAAAAACTATACATTTATAGATACAAAAGAGAAAAATGCACATAAAGAGAAAGGGGACCCATCATTGCCTCAATGATGATTCCTGGTTGCTTTGTTCTGCATCATCTTCAGTCTTCCCACTTGTCTAATCCTCCAAGTTGATGTTTTCCTTGATGCTCCTAGGTTCCCTACATTTGTGTGAGAAGAGTTTTGTTAGAAAAATGAAGGATCACTAGTCAAAATATGTGCATACATCTATAAACATATAATTTTATCATCATGTGGATTCAAATAACTTGCATACCATGTAGATGTCCAGGAAAACAAGAAATATATCAAACATATGATCTATCATATGCTCGGTTTTATCTAACATGTTTTCTCATTATGCAGATATAGATAAAATTAGGTTGTTTTTTTGTTTATCTGGTTACAACATGTGGGGCGAAATGTGGCTCCCACAAGGGCTGAGCCTAGCCTGCTACCCTATTGTTTCATTTGAGAAGGATAATCACAAGTAAACCATCCATGAAGCATTAAAGATAAATCTTTGCAAGGATAGTGGAGTATGTCGGTAAGGGGTAATCTCCTTATTGATAAAGATTTATCCTTATTAATAAGAACATTCCACTATAAACATGGCCATGATTCTGACAAAACTGATTATCAAGGATTCCAAGATAGTTTTCATTAACAATCTGGTTAAAAGTAAGCAGCCCCAAGCATCATAATAGTCACAAGAATTAAACATGAGGGGCAGTCATGTAGATTAAAATCTTGCATAATAGTCATCACTTGCAAAGACAGAGACAACATGTTTCCACATAACAAATTAAATTGAATGCATGAAAGGTACAATGATGAAGTCCATAATAGTGAATGTTGCTTAAGAGAGATTGAAGGAAAACATTTTGTATCAAGGAGAATAAGGTAGCCTCAAACTTTGTTGTACCTGACTATGATAGTTGTTGAGCTTGTGGTGTTTCTAGATGGAACTTGTTAGAGTAATTGGACATTTACTTTATTAATTAAACAATATTTGTTTAATTACGTAAAGTTTCCTTTTAACTCTTTTTCACTTAATCTAACATTAGGTACATAATAATTAATTACTTTATTAATTATTATTGTGCAAGCCTAGGGTTTTCCTTTTTTAGGGTTTTCATCTATATGTAGTTGAAAACTATCTTTTGTATCATAATTCATTTTATATTTTGTGTGAATTCATGGCTCCACATTCTTGAGCATTTCCTTTGTTGCTTCTCTTTGTTTCTCCTTGTAACAGGTTATTTGCTTGCAAAGATCTTTTGGGCTTCTATGGTGTTGTATCTTCTCAACTCCAACATGGTATCAGAGCTTCAAATCTGCAGTTACTTGTTCTTATTTTGAAGATTTTTGGAACTACAAGGGTTTGTTGCAAGCTGTTTTTTATTGGAGCCGTCATCATTTTTGCTTCAAAAATTCAGTTTTCACTCATTTGCAGGAAAAATGATTTCTGGGTTTTGTAGCCAACGTTGAAATCTGAACTAGGTATCTTTTAAATTTTGCATATCTTGCACAGATCTGGAGAAAATCACTATTGAAAAAACGATGTGAGTCATTTTTCTCTTGGCTGAAAGTTTAAAAAAAAATCATTTTCTCATATTCTGCTTGTTGGATCAAGAAACGATTTCTGGGTTTTGTTTATAGCATCAAAATATTTCTGGGTTTTTATTTTTGTCTACAAACAATGAGTAGATTTTCTAGAAATCAAGTTAGAAATAAATGTTTTTTGCTAGAAAATTCATTTCCTACAAGCTAAATTCAGTTTTTTAAAAATTCATTACTTTTGGCCACGGTGTCCATTTTGCGCAAACAAATAGATGTTGGAAAGGTGTTACAATGCTCTTTCCAAATCTACAGTCTATTTTATCAGAATATTTACCAAGTATTTTTTATTTAGCTTTTGTGTTTTTACACTTTGCTCAATTACTTGGTCATTCTGGGTTCTTCATGGGTTTTGTTTGCGTGGAATGGGTTATATTAATTTGATCTAAATGTTGTAAGGTCAAATTTCTTAGTTTGTTTTTTCATTTGAAGAGTTATCATGGGTTTCTCTACTCACCCTTCAGTTGTTCTTCTGGAACGGGGTAATTATGAGTCATGGGCAAAGGGTATACTTACACATTGTAGGTGGCTTAATATTTTTCCTTATTTGTATGATCTCATACCTGAACCAACAACTTTAGAGGGCAGATTAGCATGGGATATTATTAGAAATCATATTGCAGGAGTTATATTGTTTAGTGTTGATCATGACACTGTGTCGGTTATATCGGACATTGATTGTCCTCACCCACTTTGGGCACGTCTTTGGGAGATCTATGGAGACCCTATTCTATCTCCATTCCCAGAGGATCCTGCTTTAGATTGTCTCATACCCATTGCTTGGTGAGAGAATACACCATTTGATCATGATACTTTAGAGGAGCTTGAGTATTTAGACACCCTTACATATTCCGATGGATCAGAGGTTTGTCTCATAGTTCCTACTCTTCAGACTGAGACTTCATTAACATCTCTTATTGTTCTTAATTCAGTGCAGCAGAGAATCATACATCTTCTAGACATAGCTACTTTGGACTCTTATGTTGTAGACATATCTTTCTTGTTTGTGGAGTCCTATATTGCAGATTTGGAGGATTATTTTGAGGACATTCATCTCCTCTACCTTGACAGTCAGGTTATCACTATTCTCCCACCATTATTTGTGCATTCAGAGGTTGCATTTCAGTATTCTCCACATCAGTTTGGATTTGACATTATTTGTTTCCATTCAAATAGTGAGACTCTTCAGCATCCTATCATGGCACACATCTTGAGACAGATTGGTTCTTCCTTCTTCACAGGGTTTCTTCGGTACAAGTCCATAGATCCGTTTCTTCCCAAGGGGAGGAATATCATTTGTCATTTCAGGATCTCTTTTTGGATTCTACATCAAGTATCTACCATTGTGACAGGATTTTCTTCATTGTGGGGGGGCCTTCTTCTCTCTTTCTATCTCTCCTATGGAGACCATTGTACATGTACTTATATGATAGAAGTTGTCTATAGGGGGTATCATGTTATCCACCTCCTATCCTTCTTTCATTAGTGCATTGCATTCCTTTCTTGCATTCTATTTTGGGGAGGAGTTTTGTTCCCACTAGGTTTTCTCCTTTAGCCCATTTCATTTAGTTTGCATTGATTTTGTACTTGGGTACCTGATCTAGCCTTGTTGTTGGGACCCATTGCTTTTGCTTTCAGTAGCTTCTTCTAGGTTTTAGCTTCTCCCTATGTCTATCTTAAGGAGGGGTGTTAGAGTAATTGGAAATTTACTTTATTAATTAAACAATATTTGTTTAATTACGTAAAGTTTCCTTTTAACTCTTTTTCACTTAAGCTAACATTAGGTACATAATAATTAATTACTTTATTAATTATTATTGTGCAAGCCTAGGGTTTTCCTTTTTAGGGTTTTCATCTATATGTAGTTGAAAACTATCTTTTGTATCATAATTCATTTTACATTTTGTGTGAATTCATGGCTCCACATTCTTGAGCATTTCCTTTGTTGCTTCTCTTTGTTTCTCCTTGTAATAGGTTATTTGCTTGCAAAGATCTTTTGGGCTTCTGTGGTGTTGTATCTTCTCAACTCCAACAAAACCTATAGCAGAAAAGTGTAGTCTCCATCTGAAGGAACCATCTTTGGAGCTCTTCCGTGAAATGAGGGTTGAAAACATTAGAAGAAAAGAAATACCATAATTCTAAAGTAACAATTTATATCAAGAAAAATGTGAGAAAGTATAATTAAAAAGACAAATCCTTACAATTATACCTCAAATTGGACCAATCATATTTATGATTTTATCTTTATAATGTAGCAACTTTCTCTATCAGAGCTTCACGACTTGAAATTGGATCTCAAATTGGAGCGATAAAATTTATGATTTTATCTTTAGAATATAGGAAATTTCTCTATTCGATATTCACGACCTCAAATTAGATCAAAAGATGGATAAGTAGATTTGTGATTTTATCTTTAGAATGTACAAACTTTCTCTATCAAATAGAAAAGATGTAAGGTTGGATCAGAAACTGGATAAGAAGATTTATGCTTTTGTTTTTAGAATGTAGGAGCTTCCTCTATCGAATATTTGGAAATTCCTACACACAAGCTCTACTTCAAAATGAAAACACTTGGAAGTGTTTCACACCGGCTCAAGGTACAATCCAACCTAGTTATGACACTGATAGCAATCCAATTTAAACTAAACCATCCATACCCAAACATTGCATCTCAATCTATTCTTCCTGCACATAAAAATAACACATATTAACCCCTTCTAAATAAAACTCAAAACACCATGAAACAATGAGTCCCCTATATTAGTAAGTAAGTAGGAAGTCTATAGGGCATAGTTTGATTTTATACAAGGATGCTCATGAAAGGAATCTTCAAGTGATAGTGAGAGTTGTTTGAGATTGCAGCTGATGGTGCAATATCCAATCTTAAAGGCAGTTAGCAAAGCAGTAAATGTGCAAGAAAATTAAATTGTACACAACAAGCAATTAACAATGTTATCCTGCATAATGCCTTAAGTTTGAAGATAAAAATCTCATTGTATCTTGATGAAAGTAGTGACCTTAATGGTCAATCATTGGCAACCATGATTTTAAAACATGCTATTGTGCTTATGGAGGCAGTATTTTAAATAAGGCAATGAGTGGTGGTTTGGAACAATGGCAGGTATGAAGGACTTGCTTTATGTGCATACTATGTAGTCTAGCTTAAGAAAACATTCTTAGAAGAGATTGAAGTGGATTATGGAACTCAAGGGTTACCATGATAAAGATTAAAGGAAATATTGAGATGTATTTAAAATCCACTATCATGAAGATATTAAAGATGTCAAATGCAAAACCCTAGAAGCTGGAGTAATGAACACAGTGTGAAAGAGGACAGTGTGCTAAGGAAGATTTAGGAGATCTCCACATTGTCTAATCACATGAAAATACATCATTTATTTATTTTTTATATAGGACACATTGATATTCCAAAACAATCTTATTTATTTTTTTAAATTAAAAGAAGTCATTCTAAACCCTATATAGGATACATTGATACTTCAAAAGCATCTAAAGGAATTTGAGATTATGAAAAAATATGTCAATTAAATACCTAGATTACAAACAGTAGCGCCAACATTGTAACCCTTGTTGATCATAGTAGGAATGAGATAAACAACAATGAATCATATGCCTCCTATCACACAAATATCCTTACCATTCTTTGTCATTATTTACTAAAACACTTCTCCATTTTGGTAGGCTATGCCTAAAAATAAGGTTTCAACAAAGGTTTTATTGTATTTTTATTAAAATGAAAACTCCATTCTGGTGGGCTATGCCTAAAAATAAGATTTCGACAAAAAATTTAGAGTATGTTTATTAGAGTTTTAGAGTATTTTGGCGGGCTATATTCTTGATTCCTTAAATGATTTATTCAAATGGATTGTGACTAATGTGATTTGCTGCATTTAGTGTTGTAAATTGTAATGATGCCACGATTACCATACTACCACCATCTCTTATTATACCGGCTACGGTATGGTGGTGTTTTTCACCTCCCTTTTGTTGTTTACCACACTATCGCATTGCTCAAGGCTTCTTGTTGTGGGGTTGCGGTGTATACTGCTCTAACACATATGTTGCTCACCTTCTCGGCAGTATAGCAGTTTATTCTTTTGATCATTACTTGAAGAGTGTCGATGAGACAATCTTATTTGTCTTACCGATATCTCAATGTATCATCAATATTACTTCATTATATCCAAGAGTTATGTTTCTCCGAGCACTTGTAGATATACCTTGTCGATGTGATGTAAGTGATTCTCTCCTTGATATGCCTGTATCTTGATGAAATTTCATTGGTTTACATCATCGATGAGACATATAAATAAGTCTCTTTGACATTGGGGTGTCTAAATCAGTGCTAAACCCGAAGCTAAAGTTAAAAATAAAGTCAGAGCTAAAAGTGGCGATAAACTTAGAGCTAAACTTGGAGCCAAAGGTGGCGCTAACGACGGTGCCACACTAGAATCCAATATCAATGCTAAAGGAAATTCTAATTTTGGCATAGATTAGTGCCTAAATTAGCACTGAATCATCCTGATTGGTGCAAATAAATGCCAAAAATAGCACCATCTTGATAAATAGCACTGACGTTTTCAAAAAATTGGCAAAAAATACATTAAAACAGTGGGTGGAAGAAAAAAATGGAGCAAATCACAAGGATTTTTTATAGTGAATCAACTTTGCTTGGTCTTTGTCTGATATGTCAGGTTTAGATCTAGAACTCCTGATGCATCATCTATCTCTACCTCTTGGGGTGAAGCTAGTAAAACAAAAGCTAAGGAAAATGCATCTGATATCGCCTTGTTGGTGAAGGAAAAACTCAAGAAATTATTGAATGTTGGTTTCATTCATCCAATTGATTATGTTGAGTGGATATCAAACATCGTAACAGTTTCTAAGCTAGACAATAGCATTAGGATATGTACCGACTTCAGGGATCTCAACAAGGCACGTCTAAAGGATGACTTTCATTTACCAAACATTGAAATTATTGTAGAATTGATAGTTGGGCATGCCATGTTATCATTGATGGATGGATTTTCAGGTTATAATCAAATAAAGATAGCACAAGAGGACTAAGAGAAGACATAGTTCACCTGTACATGGGGAAAAAATTGTTAGAACGTGATGCCTTTTGGCTTGAAAAACATAGGGGCTACACATCAAAGAGAAATGACCACCATCTTCCACGACATGATGCATACTTTTATGGAGGACTATGTGGACGATCTATTGAAAAAATCATATACCAGAGAAGAACATCTTGAGATCCTAGAAAAAAATTTCACTCGTCTGGAAAAGTTTATCGTTAGGTTAAATCCCAAGAAATGTGCATTTGGTGTAACATCGACGAAGCTCCTAGGGTACATAGTTTCAGAGAAAGTTATTGAAGTGGATCCCGCCAAGGTCAAGGCTATTATGGATATGCTACCACCTAGAATTAGTCAGGTACGGTCTCTATAGGGAAGGCTTCAATCAATTTGAAGGTTCATTTGTTAACTAGTAGACAAGAGTCATCTGTTCAATCATTTGCTACATAAGAATGTCTCTTTCAGATGGGATGACAAATGTGAAACTACTTTCATGATATTTGATGTCTCCACCAATATTGTTTCCACCTACAAAAGGAAATCCATTACTACTTTATATAGCAACAATGAAGATTTCACTGGGGATTTTATTGGCACAAGAAGATCCTACAAGAAAGGAACAAGCTATTTATTATATCAGTAGAACTTTGAATGGTTATGAGATAAATTATACCTTCAATAAGAAAGCTTGTTTGGCAGTAGTATTTCTACTCAAAAGTTGTGCCATTATATGCTGACTCACACAATTAAGCTCATAGCAAAGATTGATCCACTAAAATACTTACTCAACAAAGCTGCTTTAACAAGAAGGCTAGCCAAATGGGTTATGATCTTGAGTGAGTTTGATATCCAGTATGTGGATTGAAAAGCCATCAAGGGACAAGTGATAGCTAATCAGTTAGTTGAAGCACCTCTACAAGATGATCAACCAATGAGAATTGAATTTCCTGATGCAGACGTTCTTGCCATCACACCACAAAAATAGATGCTATATTTTGATGGATCATACACACAACATGGATCAGGTGTTGGGATCTTATTTGTCACACCTCAAGGACACACCATTCCAAAGTCCTACAGACTCATCTTTCCTTGTACTAATAATATAGTTGAATACGAGGCATTAATTATTGGCATCAAAGTAGCAGTAGAATGAAATATCACTGAGCTGCAGGTCTATGTAGATTCAAAACTGGTCATTAATCAAGTAAATGATGATTATAAAACAAGGGATGAAAATTTTCATCCATATAAGAAAATTATGGATGATTTTAAAAAGTACTTTGTGTAGATCAAATTTGAACAAATACCAAGGGTGGATAACAAAGTTGTTGATGCTATGACTACAATTGCTTCTCTCTTGTAGATACCGGGACAATGAAGATGTTATGAGTTTATGGTGGAACAAGTGTCTAGTCCCACCTACAACAATCCCAAATACCAAGTAATATGCCATATTGTTGACCCTAAAATCTCCATCTATGATAAGATATATACTTATTGAAGAAGTTGATAAAACTCAACCTCACAGTCCCCAAGAATCACCTCTGAGCAAACACCTATCACATGCAACAGATATTCAGAACAAAGGAAGAGATGTTCTGTAAACCCTTAGAGCAAAAGTATGTGCAAGCATAAAACCAGCATATGATTATTGAATGAATTGTTTTACAAATACTACAAAAGCCTTCAAAAGGGAATCATGCAAAAAGCAAGACATGCACAACCCTAATCTTATCTTGAGCAACAAGATAGCTCAATAAGATAAAGATTATTAATTAATCTAGGAACTAAAATATGCCTAAGTAAACTTATGCTAAAGTGTAATTAAATAAATAATTAAACCAACACCCCCCCATAAGTGCAACCTAGGGAGAAGAAAATTATTATGCAAATATGAGTCCCGGCAACAAGGCCTGATCAGGTACCCATTTACAAATGCAATGCAAACTAAATCAGATGGGGTAAAGGAGAAAACCACATGGGAACAAAACTCCTCCCCAAAAAAAGAATGCAAACTAACTAAGTGATGAAAAATGGAGGACTCCATAAGACCCCCCAAGAACACCATCCATCACAAAGATACATAAAATAACCCCCCCAGAAGAGAGGAAGAAGAAAACCACAGATCCCCCCCAGAATGAAGTAGCCCCAAAAGAATTGAAGAAACTGCATCTCCTGAAAGAAGTGAGAGGGAAGAGGCCAAATGAATGCAATCTCTGAAGGTGAAGTAGGTGTAGCCCAAGATGTCTCCACAGAAGCAGGTGTGACCTCAACAAATGAAGAAGTCAAAGTAGGTGAAGACTGAATAGGAACCTCCAAAGATGGATGAACAACCGGATCCTGCTACACTGAAACGAAAGAAACCACATCTGTAGTCATAGAAGTATCAGCAACTGCAACAGTAGGTGGAGGAGATGGAATGGATGGCTCAAGAATAGGATCTGAAGTGAGAACTCCAATGTTCAAGAAGCCAAATTTCTCCTCTGAATGATGATTCACACTAGAAGTGTGATGAATAGCTGTAGGAACAGAAGCACCATCAGTAGCAAAATCTGCAAAGGAATACAACTGAGATGAGTGATCCACCACCCCAGTAGCAATAACTACTCTACTCTCCAAGTCTCTGATGATAACTGAATCAGGTGTGAACTCCACAGACCTCCCATTGCCTCCATGTGTGATCTGATATATAGAAAGAAGGTTGTTCGTCAAATGAGGAACACACAAGACATCCTGAAAAGTGTTGTCCCCAAAACTAATAGACCCCTTCCCTGTAACACTCATGTATGTATTGTTTCCCATCAAAATAGGAGACATAGTGTGAGACTCAAAGGAAGTGAACATAGTCTGTGTAGAAGC
The DNA here is from genome assembly GCA_007115665.2 of Sequoiadendron giganteum. NCBI lineage: Eukaryota > Viridiplantae > Streptophyta > Pinopsida > Cupressales > Cupressaceae > Sequoiadendron > Sequoiadendron giganteum. The sequence continues at coordinate 606,927,735 of CM021108.1, read as the reverse complement.
CATATGATGAGATGCTCCTGAATCTAGAAGCCATCTCCCTGATCCAAGACTCGAAGAAGCACAAAGAGCATGCCCCCTCATATCTGATGAAGTGTGTAAACCAGCTATGCCTGAAGAAGAAGAAGAAGAAGAAGGAGGAGGAGGAGGAGAAGGAGATGATGCAGACATCCTAGAAGGCAAATCAATCTGATGTTTCTGAAGAAGATTCTTCAGCTCATCAATGTCCTTCTTGTAGCAATTATGTTCTGCATGTCCTTCTCTCTTGCAATATGCACATGGGCCCTTCTCCTTCCTAAATGATTTCCCCTTAGAAGAGGATGATGAATATGAGGACTCCTTCTGCTGCTCATAAGATTTGGAATCCTTTTGTTTTTGTTTCTTTCCTTTTCCTGTAGAAGCCTTCTGATCTCTGGGCTCCTATGATGCAATAAGTGCCTGTGATGAAGAGGGCTTCAACTTGCCCATATTAGCCAACTTGGCCTGCTCTCGAGTGAGAGAAGATGCAAAATCATCAAAAGAAGGCATAGTAAATCTAGTACCAAGTGCATCCCTAGTAGCATAAAAGGTAGAAACAAAAAATGAATAATCTGATCCAAGCTTAGAAAGAATGGACAATATCAACTGAGAGTCTTCCTTCTGAACACCACACTGTGAAAACTGAAATCTACGAGACTTGAGTTTGGTGAAAAACTCCTAGATGCTTTCAAAATCCCTAGAATTTAAGCCAATAAGCTCATTCTCTAACTGAAACCCTCTCATAGTATCCTGCTGCCCAAACAAAGACTGCAAAGTAGTCCAAACTGCATGGGGTGAGGTGCAAGACTCAATGTGAAAAAGAAGGTTAGAAGAAAGAGATAGACATAATATACCATAAGCTTCATCACACCTATTAAACCACTTTCTCTTTTCAGCAGCACCTGTAGGTTCGATTTCTGTACCCATGGTTACCCTGTACAACCCTTTGTGTTTCAAATGAATCTCCATTTGTTTTTCCCAACCAAAATAGTTGAATGGAGTAAGGGGTGTAATATTATGTGTATCCATGATAGAAAATAGCAATATATACTCTCAAATAAAATAACAATGCTCGCTGATCTCAAAAAAATACCCTGATTGCACGCTTCCCAAGAAAATAATTGAAAAACTAAAGGCTGAGAACAAACAGTAATATCAGATATCTGGTAAAAAAATTGGAAAAATAGGTCTAAATTCTGTGTAGAGCACTGAATCAGCTTTCCTCCGCCTATTTGTTTTCACAAAACGGAGTCCGGACGCAAAAGTTATGCCACCCGAACTGAAAACAGCAACTTCTAGCTTTGACAGGCGAAGAAGGCATCAAAACCCAAAAATCAGAATACCAAACCTCCACCACTAGAAAGAGTGTCAAACCAGCTTTCCGCCAATATTTCTTTTTCGAAAAACGGACACCGTATGAGAAAGTTATAGCCGATTCCGGAAAAGTGCTCCAATCTGCTCAATAAGGCCTCTAGGAGCCCTCAGGGGCTAAAAGAAATAAGGCCCTGGTCGTATGGCGACCAAGGGGTTGGTGGCTGGGGGCTGGATCTGAAGCTCTTGGGCATCCATGTGACCACGGCTAGGGGCTAAGGACCCAGCGGGGGCTGAGCGAAGGCTCCTGGTCACAGATATGACCTTGCCGAGAGTCTCCAAAGCCTGCGGGGGCTGAGCATTATGGGCGGTGGGCCGGGTGGTCCCCTGGTGGTGCGGCGGTGGCCGCTTGTTGGTGGGTGGGTGGTGGTGTATGTCTGCACTAGCCGTGCAAACTCTGACATTTTTTTATTTAAATTTTTTTTTTATTTTCGTAATTTTTCGCCTCGGATTGCGTGTTGGGGAGGTCGTACGGCCTCTCTAGCAAAAAAAATTTGCCTTTTTTTTTTAACAGGTCCAAAATCAATGAAATGAAAGGCATTTCTAAGGTTTTTGGGCATCCTGAACGCGATGGCTATGTTTGTTTTTCCCAAAAATGCACAGAAAATATGCCTACCCCTAGATGCACAAAAGATCAGCCTAGCTTGAAACCCTTGCACAGAAAAAAATGCTATGAGAGAATATATTAAAAACACGAATAGGTAGCTACAGATCTAGAGCTCTGATACCATGAAGAAGTTGATAAAACTCAACCTCACAGTCCCTAAGAATCACCTCTGAGCAAACACCTATCACATGCAACATATATTCAGAACAAAGGAAGAGATGTTATGTAAACCCTCAGAGCAAAAGTATGTGCAAGCATAAAACCAGCATATGATTATTGAATGAATTGTTTTACAAATACTACAAAAGCCTTCAAAAGGCAATCATGCAAAAAGCAAGACATGCACAATCCTAATCTTATCTCGAGCAACAAGATAGCTCAATAAGATAAAGATTATTAATTAACCTAGGAAATAAAATATTCCTAAGTAAACTTATGCTAAAGTGTAATTAAATAAATAATTACACCAACACTTACTTGAAGGACAATACCCTTCCTCTCGATATTTCTTGAAACCAAAAATGAAACTTCATTCACCAAGCCACACAACATACCTTGATTTCTGACATACTTTATCATCGAGGTCTTGATGGTACTCTCCTACAGTGTCTAGAACGTAATGAAGCTAAAACAATATTGCATGAAATTCATGAGGGTATCTATGGGACTCACTCAAGTGGTCTAACTCTAGCAAAGAAACTCCTATGTTTTGGGTATTACTGGATGAATATGGAGAAGGATTCTTTTTAGTATGTAAAGAAATGCCAAAAATTTCAAATCCATGGCAACCTTATACATGCACTAGCATAGGAATTACAACCTTTCACAACAACATGGGCTTTTTATCTGTGGGGACTAGATCTGGTAGGTAAAATTCGCCCTTCTTCATCCAATGGACATAAATTTATTATTACAACCACAAAGTACTTTACAAAGTGGATTGAAGTTATACCCCTAACCACAGTCACAAGAAAATAAATTTCATCTTTTATCTTAAATTACCTTATCTATCAGTATGGTGTTCCTCAGTCCATTATCACCAACAATGGCAGACCTTTTAAGAATCAAGATGTCCAAGAACTATGTGATCGGTTTCATATCTAGCATCGCTTTTCAACATTGTACTATCCTTAGGGAAATGGCCATGTAGAGGCCTCCAACAAAACTATACTAAAAATATTAAAGAAAATGGTCAACGATGTTGGACGCGATTGGCACGTTCAACTAAATCCTGCTTTGTGGGCATACCGAACCAGTATCAGAACACCTACAGGAGCTACACCATATGCCTTGGTATATGGATCAAAGGATATTCTACCAATAGAGGTTGAAATACCATCCCTTTGTGTGTCACTAAAAGGGATCATTTCATATGAGGACTACCGAGTGTCTAGACTTCAGGAGCTGAAACTATTAGATGAGCATCGTCAACAAGTTGTGGATCACTTGAAAGCATATCAAAAGAGGATATCCAGAAGCTACAATCACAGATGTAAATCAAGGGTATTTCAAGTAGGTGACTTGGTATTAAAGGAAAACCCTCACAATAAGCAAGATTATAAAAAGAAGGGTAAGTTTGAACCAAATTGTCTAGGTCCCTTCATCGTCATATCAATCTATGGATCAAGATCTTATCATTTGTCCACACCTGAGGGGGATTTGTTCGATGAACCTATCAACATTATCCACCTCAAAAAATTCTATACTTGAATTATCTAGTGCATGGTGAAATTTTTGCAAAAGATACAAAAAAAATCAAAATATAAAGAAAATACAAAAAGAAGAGAAAATAAAAAAAAAATAGTTTCCATGATGAAAACCTGGCAAACAGGTGTCTTGGTAACAACAAAAAATTCATAAAATCTAAAAAATGCAATAAAAACAAGTAGTGAAAACTTGGAAACAAGCATTATTTGTGGTAGACTAGTTGTTCCATCTATTTGAGCACATCTTGACTGATCATTTTTTCCATCATTTTGCTTATCATCGAAGAACCTCATATACATATCATAGCAATGTGGTCGTGTCTCACCCTAGCTTGGGGGAAAAAATCCTGAACTCGCTAGGGGAAATAAACTATGGGCATAAACAAACGAACAAACAACAGTATGACAATGCAACAAACACAATGATCATAGGGAAACTCAACATCAAGCAATCAGCAAACATCAGAAGATCAAACTATCCAAACCAAATAGCTCGAATCAATAAACCAAATCAAATCTAAATGGATGATATTCTTTTGAATCACAATTTTACTGCTTTAGCTTGAGTGTTCAAATGTTGTACTTTGATTTTTGTTATCATATCTTTGGAGCATCTCGATGATGTATTGAACTAGAGAAGCAAGGAAGGAGTATGATTTTTTCTTTGTCTACTATGTATGAATTGATCATTATTCCTATGTGAATTATCGTGAGACATGCTCTACCAAGTATCACCGATGACATTCAAAATTTGCATAGGAAAATCATTGATTCTTGTTTGTTTTACACAAGAAATGCTCAATTCATCTCGGTTTAATTATACCTAGATGCCTGTGTTAACTTGCAATATCAAAAAAAAAAAATCAGGAAAGAAGTACTCAGGTCATCATGGTCTAACTTATGCCATCGATGCTTGTACTCACTTTCAACATTTTAAAGGCTCAATTATGATAAAAATCACGATAAATAGATTGTTAAGATGAAAAATTTTGCATATGTAGATTTTCATACTTAAATTAGATTGCATTCATATTAGCTTTGCGTCTGTAGAGTAGATTTTTTCGAGGTTGGCAAAGATTTCAAAAAAAAAATGTTATCTCTATCATTTAATGGACTGAGTATACTTGACATATACAAAAACTATATCATTCTCATGTAGTTGCATAATAATATACATTATCATATCAATCATTCATGTATACATCACATCATATATTTGCATCAGAAAATACCAAAAAAAAAAATCATGCATAAAGGGGAATTATCATTGACATTATCATATCATACATTTATTCATGCATTAGATCATACATATTTGCATAAGAATTTTTTTTTTTTAAATTACATTACATATCATTTGCATCACCATAAATCCATTTTATATCATAACCACATCATTCATAATGCATATAAAATCATTATCCAAGCATCACATATCATTCACATTATCACATTCATCTCATGGAATTTTATATTAACATCATTTTACCATTGCATCCATACATAATAAATCCATCAATGCATATTCATAACATCATCATCATATAAGAATCAAATGGCATATAGAATGGAAATTTAAATGCATATATCATAGGCAATCATCATAAGAAACATATAGAACATATAAATCATTAATCTGTTGCATATCATATAATCTCAAAAATCACAATGACAAGTATACAATGATGTCTCAATAAATGTCAAGAGATACAATATCAAGATGGAAGTAAGTCAAAATCAGAGTGTACATCATCAATAGTCTCAAAATACATCAAGTATAATCATGAAGCTATGAGGTTCTCCCCTCATATCTCACTGGTCTAGCTAAGCCTCTAGCAGCACTACCTATTGGATGTGCATCGGGTGCACCTGTACCTAGGTCTGGACCTAGATCCTTATGTGGTGGTTGTAACACACCCAGGCTGGTGGTCTGAGAGTGGCTACATGCTGATCTAGACTTGGCACAGCTGACTCTCTACTCTACCAGCACAACTGCATGATATCGGCCCTTGTAATACTTAGCCTCTCTAGCAACTCATGTGACCTCTCTCATCATGTACCCAATGGTGTTCCTCTCAGCCACTCTCTGCAATCTGTTAGATAAAGCCACTTCCTGCTCGCCCACTTCTCTAGTTGCATCTCTCTCAGCTGTCAATGTGGCTACCTGTGCCTGTGCCTGAGCTAGTAATGTCTGCACCTATGATAATTGCCCCTAAAGAGTCTGGACCTGTACCTATAAAGCAGTAATCTATGTTTGTTTTTGCTATGAGGGTAGTCCAATCTGTACATGTTGCTAGGTCATAGCCACCAAATACCTCCTCCACCGAGGCACCATGACATCAATAAAAGTAAATGCTACTCTGCCACCACCTCTGTCACCACCTCTACCACCACCTATGCCATCACCACTCCCGTCTCCATCATCTCCATCGTCATCATCTATATTGGCATCATCACTACTCTCCATCTCCTCCTTCGCCATCTCCTCATCTGCCATCTCCCCATCTACCATCTCCTCCTCCACCTATGACCATGTACAACTTCCCTCTCCCGCTCATCTAAAAATGGCACCGCATCATCTAGGTTGAATATCCATGGGAATGGATTTAGAAACAAGTATTGAGCATACTCCTCAGACATCAGAGCATCAATGACCTTTGGATGGTAATCCTAAATGATTGGTTGTAACTCTTGATACTCCTCAACTGTTGCATCATAGGACATGGTGTGCCCCCACTCTGAAGCATCCATCTGTCACCATGCATAGTGAGAGACACCCTGCAACATACCCTATAATCTACCATACTACCACATAACCATCCTCAATAGAAATCTCTCAATGACAAATTGGGTCCTCCCAATCAAGTACATGGACTGGCACAAAAATGAAATCTCGATATCATCATCTCCCCATGGCTCACCACCAATGTAGGGCCACCATACAACAGACTCCAAATCATCCAACATCTATCTCTAGTACTCCAATTCTCCTAACCTATGTTGGACAACTGGACCTATGTAGCCATGGATGTATGGTCTCCCAACTAGCCATTGTCTATCTACAACAGGATGCATGATGACAATATTCTCCCATGCCCATATCTGTAACAATGTCACTTCGGCTGAAAAATTGCATCCTCTAAGATAAACAACCTAGTATAAATCATGGTATAAATGTGCTAACATACACATGCCCCAAGCATATCTCGTACCCTACATGATCATCTACTCCAAAATCCGACCCCATCCAACTGAAATTCCCTTTGACCTATGATCGGGACATAGGAAACCACTAATAAATCTAGAAAGCATAGATGGCAGTGTAGCATAAGCATCAACCATCTCCCTCCAAGGAATCTCATAAACACATATCTGGTCATCCTTAAACACTCTATGCAAGGCATATGTACCTCCCTGCTCAATATGATCGTACAAAACAAGCTCTCCCACCGTAGGTATCCTAATTATATGGTATACATCCTATGGGGTCACTGTCATCTCGTTGGTAGGTAAGTGAAAGGTGTTATGCTCACTATGCCACTTCTCTACTAGGGTTGTCAAGAGTCCCCTATTAATTCTAATCTAGGGTATATACAACAAAGAGGATAAACCACAATGTGATATAACACCTATCTCGGGTTGTGTTTGATGGGGTATCAAATCCCATGTCTAAGGAAAATGCTCACCAATTTGCAGATTCGCCAAAGGTTCCTATCATCACAAAATATCGCAAATCAGTAATCTTTTCAATCAATTGAAATCAATCAGCCTATTAATCTAATCAACTCTAGTGAGAATTTGATCAAATCTTGTGAGCATCAATCTATTAAAAAACCTCACCTATCATGAGGTTAATCAATCAATCTATCATTCAACCTTGCCTATCATGAGGTTTATCAATCGATCAAACTATAATTAATCCTCGCCTATCATGAGGTCAATTATCATCAATCAATAATTGAATCTCACCTATCATGAGATCAACAATCATCTAAATCTATCAGGATCATCAATCAAAATCACATCAAAGGCTCACGTGATCAAATAACGTCAAAATCAAGGATTTTATTGACAAACACATATTTCTAACTTGGATGTGCTAAAAAATTCTATCAAAGTGCTAAACAAGTCAATGCGCCATTTCAAGCATTCAATGCACCAGAATAGATAGTCAATGCACAAAATATATCAATGCGCCAAAAATTCAATGCGCTATTTTAACCTATCAATGTGCTAATATAATCTATCAAAGAGTTGTTTCAGTCAATGCGCTACAACCTTATACATATTCGCTAACAATCTACTTCTATACGTAAAAATAGGGAATGCGCTAAAATAGTTGTTGCATGCGCTACATCGGGCTTTAAATGCGCTAAACATAGGAAATCGGAATTGAAAAGTAAAAATGGAGGGAAAATTGAATTGCAAAAAATATGAAGAAGTTTATCGAGGTACGTATCGAAGGTCCATACACTGTCGGGTGGTTGTGACATTGCACGTGCTCAAATCGGTGTGTGTGGTATGGAATCACCATCTTTTTTAGAAGTTGCTAAGTTGCTCAATCACTCTCAAACTTCAAAATCAAAATGCACAAATGAGCTTCTAAATCACCTTTTCAACCTCTTAAAGGCTAATTAAGTGGGATTTTAATGGCATTGATTTATTTTATTTCTCAAAAGAGGGCTTAATCCATTCATTCATCACAGGGGCAGTTTCAACATCATTTGTCGGGAGATAAATCGCTTCAATTTCAAATCATCATCAAATCATAAAAATTTCAAAAATTTCAAAAAAATCATAAAATTTCAAAAATTCATCGATCTATCTCCCGAGGGGGCATACATCCGTTATCACTCAAAAATCAGCGTCTGGGGCATATCAGATTTTTTTTGCCAGTACTAGCAGCAAAATTGATTCTTTGAAGCAATATGTAAACACATCACTTCAAAGAGGAGCAAAATGTATACACCTAAAAATGGTCTGGATAAATTTGATTAATTAAATACAATTATTTGATTAATTAACCTTTAATTCATCTATTTATAAATAAATAGAAATATCTATTTATAAATAAATAGAAATATCTATTTATATGATTCACATTCTATTTTCTTCTATTAAATAAACAAATTCAATAGTTTGTTTTATTTAATTATCTATTTCTTCTATCTTAATTAAATAAACAAAATCACATAGTTTGTTTAATTATCATCCCTTTTTATTAAATAAATAAATTTCAATTGTTTTATTTAATAATATATCTTCCCTCCAAAATTGAATAAGTCAAATTTTCAATTGAGCACATGTCTACATATTTTCTCTCAATAAAGTTGAAAGCTTTAAGTTGCATTCAATTTTACTTTATCTTTCCAACCAATTTTGAAACAAACTTTAATAGTTGGAAATAGTTGACTTCATGGATCCACAATTTCTTCCTAATCACTTGGCACAATGTTTTGCTGAGGGAAACCATTTCCCCTTCTTCCTCGCCAATTTCTTCATCTTCTACCATTGATTTATCCAGATCAAATCTGAACTATTGCTTGCTACCACATCATAATTTTCCTTTGAAAATATATAAAAGCAACCTCTTGCTATAGGAAATAGATCCCACTTTTATGCAATTTTACTTTGCAAGAATCACACTAGAGCATTCAACATACAACATTTGAGCAATCAGTAATCTAGAATCATATAGCAATCATATTAGCATTCATAATCATAGCGTATCATATCAGTTGTGTCTTAGTTTACAATAGTTTATCATATCATACCATATCAATATCACAGTACCATTATCATAGCTTTCATTATCAATCATTTCATCATAGTGTATCATTTAGTTTATTATTCTCATTCTCTAGGCTGTCATTTTAACAATCACAATGCACACAATCTAAGAGCCACTTTGATTTAATAAATCCTTGGAGTTAGAGAGAAATGGAACAATTTTAGAGATTTTATTATGCTTCAAATAGATTAAATCTGTCATTTGAATTCTCTAATAGTTTTTCATTAAAGTGTGTTGTTATTAGTTCATTTACACATATTTCCCAAACACAATAGGAATTCAAATTCAATTCAAACATTTGTAATAATTCCTAAAGTTGTTGTTGGAATCAGTCAATGGTCTAAGAAGAGGTTGTAAAAAACACAATTCTATTAAAAACATATTATGGAGGCAATAGGATATGCAATAGGTTGTGACCAAACCATCAAGACTTAGTCAATAACTCAAGATGTTGAGTGAAGAGAAAAACGTGAAAAACATATGTTGACTTAGTCTTTAAACTTAAAACACTAGGATAGGTGTGTGGATGATGTATGTGGCATCATGATCAATAGAAGTCTGAAGCAATAAGAAATTTAATCTACATTGACTCTTCAGTGTGTGAAGTAAATTAGAATGTGTGAAATAGTCAAATGTGAAGCTAACTAGAAAGATTTGACCTGTGAAACCAATAACCTTTCATTTCTGAATGTTACTCTTGTTGTCCATAAGAATGAGCAACTCATTCTTTATGGAGAAATTTGGTTGTGCATGTGTTTATTGTGCAACATTTTTAGCTACCATATTTTCTTCTTCTTGCTAAATTAAACCTTCTAATTGAGAAACATCATCTTTGATAGATTTGCATAAACAAGCATGATAATTTCTACTCTTTTGTGCATTTTATGTTTGAAAAGATTATGTCTTTGTTTTCCTCTTTTGGGAAACTTTTTTTGGATTCTAGTACATGATTGTTGTATATATATTCCATATTATGGAATGGGTATTTTATATTAACATTCAATACTATATTAAGATAGAGCTTATATAGTTGAAGCTTTAATGGTGAAGGAAGAGAGATTCATAACCCTAGGGTTAGGGTATAAACTCGATGGCTATATCAATATTCATCGGTAAGGTGTTGAATTATATTTTTAGATTATGTTATTACCTTGTGCTAATTAAGAGTCTATTCCTACTCACATAATCCTAAAGAAGGAATCGTGTATTAGTAACTCAAATCCATAATGTGAAGAGGACTATGGGTGCAAAAGCACCAACCCCTCACAAGTTGATATTATCCTTCGAATAATATATAATATAGTAAACATTGTGAACATATGACTATTTGAGTCTTACTGAACATAGAAGTTTTATGATGTATTTATGATCATTTGATTGATACATTACTTTTAATGGAAACCCTAGGTTGGAAATAACCTATTTGATAAGGTTGTTTATTTGATTATTGACTGAATCAAATAGGTAGGAAATTAACCTATATGATCTAGCTAGTCATTTGATCGCTGATTATACTTTTGACTGAAGTCAATTTAGTGTTGAGACCATGCTTTTGAATGTAGTCATTTTATTGATACGATTATTATTTTGATGGAGGTTATTTATTTTTGGAGTCATACCTTTGACTTGAGGTAATTTATTGATGAGACTATACTTTTAATAAGAATCATTTATTTTTGTGATATGCTTTTTAATGGAGATAATTATTGATGAGTATTTATTGTATTATATGATAAGATGAAGCTATATGAAGTTATGTAGCTATACTTTTGATTATGACATCATTTATTAGGATGTTATTTGTAAATTTAGAGTCATGAATATTTCATAGGTTATTCTTGGGGTTAGATAATTCAATGAAGGGGATAGCTTATGCATGAAAATTATCAAAAATTTCATAGTAAATACAAAATGAAAGTAGGTTGTTCCTGGGGTCAGGATAATCCTTGATGAAGGGGATAGACTATGCATAGGATATGAATGGTCAAATAAAAATCAAGCTAGGAAGGTGGGTGAGTGTGTGACATCCATTTTGAATTAGGGGTACTTTGGCCAAAGTGGTGTAAGTTGCCACTATTTACGCTGTTAGTTCACTATGATCTGGGTTTACATACTAGGTAGGTAGTGTCAAATGGTAGGTTTTAGCCATTGTGTGACACATCTAGATATGTAGGACACAACACCAAGCTCAAGGAAGGTCACTTTTATTATGGGATTACCAATCCAATATCTTTGTTGAAGGGAGGGCCATCTTACCAGTTAGGTAGATGTGTGGGGGACCATATTAAGTCCATGGTTGGCAGAAAAGAAATTGAGTGATGCTTCTCCTCATTAGTTGGTGAACAAGATTTAGAAAGGGGACTACTTGGACCATTTGTATACCTAGTTCCATAAGCTAATGAAGCTATGCAAGTTCTTATGTATCTATTTCTATGGAAAATTATACAAGAGAAATGTTATCATGAAATTATGAAATCAATACATTGGAAAGTTGTAATACTTTTTTGTAATGCAATGGGTAATTTTGGAATGATGTTTACTTCAAATGTGCATATTATTCTTATATATGAAAAGAAAAAATATATTTCTAAGTGTCGGCATCATAATTTATTTACTTGTGGTTAAAAAATAGTAAAATTTTTGGGTTGAACTGGTGCAGGAGCACTTGTTTCATTTCTTGACTCCATGAGGCCATTTGTAAATAGTTGCTCTATTTTATGTATTGGGTCTTATAATAAGGTTTATAAAACCATTTTATAGGTTTTTGAGTCTTAGGAAGTAATATTTGAAGTCATTTGTCAAATAATGTTTAAAGTTGTTCTATATTGTAAAAATTGTAAAAGTTGCTCAAGAAAGTTGTCAAACAACTTGTCAAAAGTGTCATTAAGGTGTTTTGTCAACAAAATAACTAAAAGGTGGTTGAAAATAGTTGGTTTTGGTTTTAAATGTATAAGTACACCCTCCAAAACTCGAATTGGGAGGTTGGAGACATTATTTGTGAAGTTTGATGAATGGCAACCTCAAGTTTGTGTGCATTTTCTGATTTTACATTGTTTCTAGGTTGAAGTTGTGGTTTGTATGGCCTGATATGCACTCAAATAATGGATTATAATATATGGATGGAAATATATATATTTCTATTTTCCAATTCTTTTTTTCTCATTCAATTTTATTGAGTTTTGTGGAAGATATGATTATTTTGGTGAGACTGCCTATTTTAACAATATTGTGCGGAATTTACAGTCTGAAAGAATATGATTGTACAGATTCTAAAGTATATATTTGGGTCTGAAACCAATTTTATGTTGTTACTATATGAATCTACTTTCATTTTCTTCAAGTCTCATCAAATTTCATTAAGATTTGAATAAGTTATGATCATTTTAGTGAGGGCAGGTTTGAACCCTGTCTAGGGTTTGCAGTTTTGGGAAAAATGAAATAACTTCTTTTGGGCTACCATGGTTATGTTTCCAATGTGACATAGAATGAAAAATAGCATGTGTTATAAAAAGATTTATTTGGATTATTGTTGAAGGATTGTGAGATATTTTGTTGAATCCTCCTAACTCTGCATCAGATTGGTATCAGAGCCCAGAAGGTCTGGGCTAGTAAGTTGGTTTGTGGTATGTGGTGTTGTGTTGGTTGGTTGCAGGTTATGTGAGAACCTGATTGCTGCCATTGAGAAGGCAGAGAGAAAAGTGAGTTGTGAGCAATGAGATACTTGATGAGACCATCTATAAAAGATGGAGAACTTGAGAAGGCATTTGCAGGCAGAGGAGGAGAGAAAGAAGAGAAAAAGACAAGCAAAGATGGATAGGGAAATTGCTGAGTTGAAGCAAGAAATGAAGAGGTTGGATAAAGAATTCCAAGAATCTATGAAGAGGATAGAACAAATGATGAAACAAGAGACAAGTTGGAATTTGAAATTTAAAAGGAAGATGGTTTGGCCTATAAAGAAGATTGTGAAAAGAAGAAGAAATGAGAAGATGAAAGAGGAAGAAGAAGCATATGAAGATGCACATGAAGAATTCCTAGATGAAGACAAAGATGTTCCTAAGCATGAAGATGAAGAATTTAAAATTGTTGCAGACATTCCAAGGCAAGAAGGTGAATGTATCATTGAGATAAGAAACCTGATTTCAGGACTTGAAGACGTTGAGTTGATTAAGGGAATGATCATGGATGAATTAGTCATAGAGGTTTGCAAAGGATTGATGAATGATGGAGGTATTATGGTAGAAAGTTTGTTTCATTTCATTATGTTACTAATGCTTTAGAAAAAGAATAATTTTCAGGTTGAAAAGACAAAGGAAAAAGTGCAAAGGAATTGGAAGATCAAGAAGAATGCAATTCAAAGGGGCTTGAATTCTTTTGCCCTCAGGAGTTTGGTGCAGGGGCACTTGTTTGATTTCTTGACTCCATGAGGCCATTTGTAAATAGTTGCTCTATTTTATGTATTGGGTCTTATAATAAGGTTTATAAAACCATTTTATAGGTTTTTGAATCTTAGGAAGTAATATTTGAAGTCATTTGTCAAATAATGTTTAAAGTTGTTTCATATTGTAAAAATTGTAAAAGTTGCTCAAGAAAGTTGTCAAACAAGTTGTCAAAAGTGTCATTAAGGTGTTTTGTCAACAAAATAACTAAAAGGTGGTTGAAAATAGTTGGTTTTGGTTTTAAATGTATAATTACACCCTCCAAAACTCGAATTGGTAGGTTGGAGACATTATTTGTGAAGTTTGATGAATGGCAACCTCAAGTTTGTGTGCATTTTCTGATTTTACATTGTTTCCAGGTTGAAGTTGTGGTTTGTACGGCCTGATATGCACTCAAATAATGGATTATCATATATGGATGGAAATATATCTATTTTAAGTTTCCAATTCTTTTTGTCTCATTCAATTTTATTGAGTTTTGTGGAAGATATGATTATTTTGGTGAGACTGCCTATTTTAACAATATTGTGCAGAATTTATAGTCTGAAAGAATATGATGGTACAGATTCTAAAGTATATATTTTGGGTCTGAAACCAAGTTTATGTTGTTCCTATATGAATATAATTTCATTTTATTCAAGTCTCATCAAATTTCATTAAGATTTGAATAAGTTATGATCATTTTAGTGAGGGCAGGTTTGAACCGTGTCTAGGGTTTGCAATTTTGGGGAAAATTAAATAACTTCTTTTGGGCTACCATGGTTATATTTCCAATGTGACATAGAATGAAAAATAGAATGTGTTATACAAATATTTATTTGGATTATTGTTGAAGGATTGTGAGATATGTTGTTGAATCCTCCTAACTCTGCATCATGAACAATGGGCATGTTACATGTGGTATCAAAGCTACCAGGTTCATCTCTGGAACCTATGAGCTCATTACATAAGTGATGTGTGAAAACACTATAAAGAGATAATGGTAGAAAGTTCTTATACCGAGATGGCATGAGGAAAAGAACAAAGGGGAAACAAAAAGGGAAGTTGAGATTCTTGAAAACTTGCTTAAGTTTTGGACTAGGAAAGTGTTGGTTCTCAAAAATGCAAGTTTTAACCATAAGAGTTTACCAGGCCCTTACAACATTCTTGGACAACATACAAGGTCAATTATACACTTAAACCTTCTACTCTTTAGGTTCTGCAAGACCTAGGTGGGTGAACCTATGTGAAATATGCAGATTTGAAATGAATTTCCTACTAAACAGTCTACCCACAATGGTAGTTGGGAATGGATAGACAAAAGGATACTGCAACTAATCCTACTACACAAGTGAAAGGTTTTGAATATATTGATTATTAGGAATTCTATCCTCTGGGATATGGCAGATCAGTTCCTTCTATCTGTTGGGCAACAAAGTCAAAATAACAAGGATTCAAGGTGCTTCCCTATCCAACTTAATTCAAATTGTTAAGAATATTTAAGGTATGAAATTCTATGACTGGCATATCATTTCACCCAATTTATGGCTTGCATAAATTACTCTTGAATATCTTCCTACCAAGTTCTTCTTTAAACATCCAACCAAAATTCTAAAATAACTGTGACTTGCTTAAAATAATTTAATTCTAACCTTGCAGACACCTATTAATCAAACCACACAAAGTGAAAATTGCACCATGATAAACCAGATATATACTTGTTGTCCTAATTTAATTGATTTAAGAAATTTTAATTGGAAGCAACTTGATATGAAATTCAGCAATTATGTCATCTTAACAAACAAACTCAAACAATTTGCACCAGTTTAAAAATGTTTACTCCATTACATCCAGTTTCAAGAAGGACTCTTCCTTGCTCTTATCCCAGTTCTATTATTATAGTGGAAAAAATCCCACCTTTCTCGAACCTCTATGACTGATTTTTTTGCAAATATTTATATTACAGTTCAACAGTCATGACCTTTCATTTTACCCGCCATAACCACTTGATATTCTAATAGAAATAAAAAATTTAAATAAGTTGCCTTATCTGAAATTTAAATGTTTCTGACTATAGTCGAGCTTTTAAATTTTTACATTAATATTTCTTGTGGCTGTCATAGCTTGTACCGCTCTACCGCAGTCATCCTGTTGACTGACCGCGGTATAGCGGTGACTATTTTGATACTGCCTTGCCGGTTATCTCATAGACTACTACACCCACCACGGTCTATGTTTTAGCAGCTACGGTAATGCGGTTCCTCCTCTGTTGCTGACCATTTTTCATTGCCTTCACTGTTACCACATTACTGAAGTCTTCATTTTAATTGCTACAGTATAGCGATATGCACTCACTAACTCCCACCCTGCCGCATCGCTATCACCTCCATTGCTTATCAACCATTTACCATAGTCACCGCGGTCATTGTTTTAGTGGCTACGGTATCCCGTTAACCAATACCCATTAGCCACTTCGCTACCTCATTGGTTGCTTACCCTATCACCGCAGTCACCATGGTCTATCGGATGACTGTCCGCGATAATGCGGTGGCTCCCCCTTTGCCATCTGCTAACCGCTACCATGGTCACCGCGGTCACTAGCCTAACTGCCAGTGGTACTACGATGACTGTCTTCTGCCTACTTCATTAGCTGCTACCGCCATACCATGAGCTCATTATGGGAGGCCACGGTAAAGCGGTGAAGGAAATATGAAATGATTTCTAAGGGAGTGATAAGCATTTGAAGTGTATGATAAAGTGGACAGGGAATGAAATGAAGAATTTTTATGAAAAGATAGGAAAATATGGGCTTAAATGGATAAAAAGGCTTAGTATTTTAATTGAATTTTTTTGTTCTAATAGTGGCTCTTGTTGGGGATGAGTGGTTATGCAATCACTGCAAGAATCCAGAATGCAATTGGGAGAGCAGACCAAGACATGAATGGTCCAGAATATGACAACAATGGAGGATGGAGGGAATGAAAGAGTGAAGGAGACGAAAGATGGAAAGTGGAGAATGAAGAATGGAAGGTAAAAAATGACCCTAATCTACTGTACATGGAAAAAAATCAAAGCTTTCAAAAAGGGAACTCTTGAGAATATCCATGTACTGGCAAACCCAGACCCTCCAAAATTTCCTAAACTACTGTGCATGGAACTAACATTAAAAGAGGGTTATTAAGAATTGTCCATGCACTAGAAATCCTTGACCCTCTGTTGATCCTTAAGAGAAGAAATGCTTCAGGAACTGCCCATGTACAGGCAACTTTTGCTCCTCTCCAGACATGTTCTGTAGGAAATATGAATCCTCACCTCCTTTACTAGTTATCACAAAAGGACCCAGCCATAAAGCTTCAAACTTGCCATGCTTCCCCTTATCCTGACACCGAGCATTCCACACCAACACCAAGTCATCTTTTTCAAATTTTCTCTTCTTAGCCTTTTTATCAAAAAGGTACTTCATTTGTGACTGCAATTTCACATTCTGCTTTTGAGAAACTCTTCTCACTTCATCAAGCTCTGCAAGTTTTTCCATTCTTTCCTCCATTGGATCAAAAATATCCAAGTCTTCTTGCAAAATAAAGTTATATACTGGCAAAAGATCCTGCAACAGCATCCTAACTTGTGTCCCATATACCAACTCAAATGGAGATTTTCCAATTGCCCTTTTTACTGTAATTCTGTCTGCCCATACAGCCAATCTTAACTTTGAATCCCATGCCTTTTTGTTTGTATCCACCATCCTCTTTACTATCTTCAAAATATTTTTATTACTTGACTCTGCCTGACCATTGGCTTATGGATGATATGGGGTAGAATAATAAATACTAATTCCATATGTTTTCTAAAAAAATTTAAACTCATATGATCTAAAACACATCCCATTATCTATGATCAATTTGACGGGAGTGCCAAACCTAGTCATAACATTCTCCATCAGAAAATTCACTACCACTTTGCTCATTGCTTGCCTAGTTGGAACAACCTCCACCCACTTAGTAAAATATTCAGTGACCACTAGTGTCCATTTGTTCCCTCCACTTGATCTATCCTGTATTTCTCCAATGAAATCAACTCCCCATTGGTGAAAAGGTGCTTCTACTTGCAAAGGTCTAAGTGGCTATGCTCCCTGATACTTCAATTTTACTGAAAATTTCTGACAAGCCTCACACTTCCTCACATATGCAAAGGAATCATTGAATACCCTAGGCCAATAATAACCAGGCCTAAGAATCTTGTGTGTAGTAGTCTTAGCAGAATAATGGCCTCCACACACCCCTTCATGCATTTATTTCAAAACATATTTTGCCTGGGATTCATCTAAACATAACAGCAATATACCATCCCTATTTTTCCAGAATAGATCCCCTTTTAAAAAAACATATTTAGAAGCCTGCAACTTCAAGTCTCTCCTTTGATTATCATTCAACCCTTCAGGGCACTTCATATGTTTCAGATGATGCATTACATTTGTATACCATGGAGTATGCTCAATACTTGCTATGATTTCACCCTTACCTTCCACATTGCAGATCTGGTTTGCTTCAATATTTGTTTATGCCATCAACCTAGCTAGACCCTATCCTCTTACCAACTTGGTAATCTTAATCTCCATGTTAAATTCTTGAATTTTGTTAATTCATCCGCATCTCTTCCTTGTCACTTTTGTTTGCACCATAATATCCTTCACAACTGCATGTGGGACATAAGCAATGACCTTAGCTCCAACGAGGTAAGGTTTGAAATCCTTTGCTACTTTGACCAATGCATAAGCTTGTTCAATTCTGACCCCTACAAAGATTTACTGAAAAAAGAAATAGGCTGCTCATAACCTTCATCATTTTTTTATAACATGAGAGCAGCTATGGTATGGAATGAAGCAAACGAAAAAATCTGAAATGGCTTAGTAAAATCAGGGGACTTTAGGATAGGGGCTTCTTTGATAGCTCTTTTTATAGATATGAAGGCATCCATAGCTTCAGTAGTCCAGTCCACTTTTTCTCCTTTTTTCAATATTTTAGATATAGGTTTAACAATCTCAGCAAAATTGGACACAAACCTCCTAACAAAATTTATTTGGCGGGGGAAAAATGATTGGATTGCTTTGACAGTTTTAGGAATGGTAATTTTATCAATGGCCTCTACCCTTTCAAGATCTATCCTAACCCCATATTTTGATACAATATGCCCCAAAAGTTTACCCTCTGTGATAGAAAAATGATATTTTTTAGGATTAAGACTTATACCATACTCCAAGGCTTTGATGAAGATCTTCTCTAAATCAGCAACATGATCCTCTGCCCTTTTGGAATAATCACCGAGGTCATCTTGATATACCACTATTATAGAATTCATTATATCTACAAAGGCCACATCCATGGGCCTTTGAAAGGTAGCTCCTACATTTGTGAGACCAAATGGCATTGTTATATAAACATAAGTTCCCCATGGCATAGTGAATGTTGTTTTGTATTGCTCAGATTCTTTGACTTTGACCTGATTGTATTCGGAAAATCCATCCATCATTGATAATAGCTCACACCCTATCACTTTGTGCAATATTGCCTCCGTGTTTGGAAGAGGATAATTATCTTTCAGGGAAGCAACATTCAGATTTCTAAAGTCCACACACAGTCTTATGTACCCATTTTTGTTCCCGACTGGGACCAAATTTGAGACCCATGTTAAATGCCTAATGGGTTTTATGATACATCCATCTCTAAGCTATGCTAGCTCCTCTTGCATCTTAGGTTCTAGAGTTGGGTTGATAGGCCTTTGCTTCTGTCTGAATGGCTTTGCGTCAGGCTTAAGTGGAATCTCATGCTGAAAAAGATCTCTATATGCCTTCAAATCCTCATAAGACCAAGCAAACACATGCTTGTATTTTCTCAACAATGTAATCAGCATTCTTCTGATGATTGGGCTTATTTTCTTTCCAATATAAACCCTTTTTGGTGCTAATTCAATTCCCAAATTTATTTCTTCAATATCTTCTTTCTTAACTAGTGTCTAATTTATGAGGGAACGATCACTCCCATCATACACTCTCTCCAATGCCACAAGCCCTTTGGGAAGCTTGTTAGTTTTAAGCTGCAAAACTTCCTTCCCAAATACAATCTGTTTCCCATCCACTTCTTCCACAAAAGCATTGAAATCAATCTCTTGTGTGTCATACTTATCTATACAATGAAGAAACTTCAAAAGGTTAGTATCATCATCAAAAACTTGCCAACTATATATATTGTCAGGGACTACTGGTCTTGTTTTAAATTCAACCTGAGATAGTCCTGCCAAAGCGATATCATCTTTCTTCAAGGCTACATTAGCCAAAAAATCAGCCACCTAGTTTTCAGATCTATCTATCCAATCAATTGAAAATGCATCAAATAGTTCAACTGTATCCCACACAACATTTCTATGTTGTCTTAGCCTCTTGTTCTTTGCAGCATATTTTGATCTAACTTGTGACACAACTAACTCAAAATCTCCCAAAATAGACAACAATTTAATCTTATGCTTTACAGCCATGTTCAAACCAATCAACAAAGCTTCATACTCGGCCACATTATTTGTACATTCAAAAACCAACAAAAATGAATGTTTAAATGTTGTACCTTCAAGTGATATGAAAACTACCCCAGCTCCATTACCTTCTTGACTACATGCCCCATCAAAATACATTTTCCACACACCCTACTAATTTCTAGAGACAAGCTTATCAATTGGGTCATATTCACTAGTTCTGGCTGAGATAATTCTACTCTAAAACTCCTCAAATCTACATCACAGAAGAAATTAAGTTGTTCTTGAGGAACACACTCAACAATTTGATTCACCCTTGGTTCTCTACATAGTTTTACCTCTTCACCATTAACTGGTATTGTGTGATATGATAAGTCAAATTGCACATTACCTCCAACTGTTGCAGTCCACTATCTTGACAAAAGCATTCCAAATTGAGGAGGTGTATCAATCATAGTTATATCAATGTTATAAGCTACTTGTGGGTAGGCTGCTAATTTTACTTCTACATCTTTCATAATCCCCACAACTGGGACAGGCCTACTATCCATAGCATAACATTTACCACCCTCAATATCTATCCACATGCCAAGTTGTTTCATTACCCCTACTGGCATAATATTCATAGAAGCACTTGAATCTATCATGTAATTTCTTACCAATTTACCATTTACGAGTAAGGTAGTGAAAAATGGGTCAATTGTGGTGTGTTTATTAATGCATCATTTAAGCCAATTTCTGAAAAAATTATCTTTCCTTTCTTATCAGCAATTGCAGGATTCTCATTTTGTTCAAAGTTCACAACATGATTCCTCCCACCAAACATCAATTGAATAGCACTCTCCCTATACTCTTTAATTTTCATCATTTCAAGTAACAGGACAAATATTTTTACCTGGGATAAAGCTTGCACAAAATCAAAAGATGCACCTTCAGCTCTTATCAACTTATTTTGCTCTGTTGGTTCACCTTTGTACTCCTCTTTCTACCTCTTTGATGTCTGATCCATTTTTTGTTTATCCTTGGGGGATTTTTTATTTTCTTCTTTGGGAACATAGTTAGGTTCCTTGTTATGAGGGGGATCATCATTTTTCCTTTTTGATATTTCATGGGACATCTTTTTATCTTTCAAAAATATTCCTTTTGGAACACCTTCATTCTCATTCACTATTCTATTCCTCAGCCGATACTTGCTTTTAGCCAGCTCAACTGCTGCAATAGTCAATCGTTTAATTTCTTCCTCAGTTGGTCTCTTCATATTTCCCTTATTAGTTTGATATGATGCAGCAGGGAAACCTTGTTCATCGTCACTTTCTTCATAATCAGAAAAAATATGTTGCTCTTCCATGTGAACATTATATTTCTGATGATCAACATCATATTCATATCCTCCCTCTTCTGAAGATGAATATCCCTGCTCTGCTGAGTGAATAATATGAGAAGTCAAATAAATGTTATTGTCTTCTTCATTATTTTTTTCTACCATATCTTTTCATGGCATTGATTGAGCTACAACACAATATTCTGAAGAATGTGGCAAGTCACAAACTGAACACCAAGGACCATTACCAACCATGTATATCCCTCTTTTATTCAAAGGGTCAGGTATCTCTTTATTTCTTGGCCCATCCATCATTGGCTTTCCATTTTTCCAATTTGTATTAAAAGGCATGTCATGTAGTCTTGGCCTCTCATTCCTATATGTGTTTTCTTGTTTATTTGGAGGAGCATATTGGGGAACCCTAGGTTTATCCCTTTTGGAAATCATCCCTATAGCCTTCCTATTATTTTCAATTGTGAGTGCTATCCTTTGAGCTTCAGCCAAATTCCTAGGACCCCTGTTCCTGAGCTCATAACCTATCTTAGGATCAAAATCTTTTAGATAAATACTCAATGCAGTGGGATCATCCAATTTAGATCCAAGAGGTATCTTATTATGTAGTTTACAAAATATCTGGTTGAAATCATAAGACGATTCATTTTGATGCTTCTGAATAGTCACCAATTCATGCAATGTGAATTCAGGTGCATATTGATTCCCATACTGCTCAAGAAATTGTTCATAAAATACATGAATAGAATTAATAGAAGTTGTTGGCAGACTATTAAACCAATCTCTGGCATCTTCAATCAATGACATCATAAATAGTCTCATTTGTATATCTTCATACTGCATATCTAAATCTTGCATAAAAGCATTAAAACTCCTTAAATGCTCTTTAGCTGCAGTAGCACTGCTCCCTGTGAATTTTGGGACCAAACTTCTCCAACTGTTGTCCATAGGGTAAGGGCATATTTGTAGTCTAGCCAAGTCAAACTGCCTAATCATGGTTGCATATTATGGAGGAGGATTTTGGTAATACTGACGCTAGTACAATGGATTATTATTTGCCACATATTGCTGACTTTGTGGGGGTACATGCTGCTAATAAGGAGGTGGTTGAACACCTTGATTTTGTGGTGGAACATTTTGATATCTACCTTGATTCCTTGGCTGATTCTGGTAGGCCTATGAGAAATTTGATGGGCCTGCATTATTTTTCCCTTTCCTATGAGGTGGCACATATTTTTTCAAATTAGCCATTTGAGTACTGATCTGCATTTTCCTCAATTTCAATTCTTCAAGTTCTCTAATTGCTTGGAGCCTCTGCACATATTCTATTCTTTCCCTTTCTACTTCTTGTCTCTCATGTTCCAGTCTTGCATTTATTTCATCCCTGGCCATAAGTTCATAATTCTCCTTAGAGGTTGCTTCATAGCCAAGTCCATCCTGATTTTCTTCAAGAAATGCCATTTTCTCATCATATTCATGTTGTCTTCTTTCTCTTTCAGCTTCACATTCAGCCATGAATTCTTCCACCTTCTTAGGATCTGGTTGATAAAAGGGATTCCTCTATTCCTTAGGAGTGTGAGGTTATCTAGAAGGGCAGTCTTCATTTGCTAATGTGCCATATGAATTATGTATCTCCAATGATGCTTTCGATGTTTTATTTTTGTCCGATGGTTCCATGTCATCAGTCACCTTTTTACCTTTATCATTCTTCTCTGTCCATTTATTTTTGGCATTAGGACCATCACCATCTTTGTATAAAGACCTTCTTCCTTCCATTTTGGGAGCAATTGTGATGGTCTGAACTCTAGGAAGATTTCTTTTTGATATATATTTCAATTTATTAGTCTCAATATATTTATTCATTCAGAGTCGCCACTCACTTTCCAAAAGTGAGAAAATCTGCAATTCTTTATTCCCAACAGAGTTTTCTACAAGATACTGACTCTATGACAAGGCTAATTTTCAGATTATGATTCCCCAATAGAGCCGCCAAACTATTGGTTCTCAAAAATGAAGGTTTTAACCATAAGAGTTTGCTAGGCCCTTACAACATTCTTGGACAACATACAAGGTCAATTATACACTTAAACCTTCTACTCTTTAGGTTCTGCAAGACCTAGGTGGGTGAACCTACGTGAAATATGCAGATTTGAAAGGAATTTCCTGCTAAATAGTCTACCCATAATGGTAGTTGGGAATGGATAGACAAAAGGATACTACAACTAATCCTACTACACAAGTGAAAGGTTTTGAATATATTGATTATTAGGAATTCTATCCTCTGGGATATGGCAGATCAGTGCCTTCTATCTGTTGGGCAACAGAGTCAAATAACAAGGATTCAAGGTGCTTCCCTATCTAACTTAATTCAAATTGTTAAGCATATTTAAGGTATGAAATTCTATGACTGGCATATCATTTCATCCAATTTATGGCTTGCATAAATTACTCTTGAATATCTTCCTACCAAGTTCTTCTTTAAACATCCAACCAAAATTCTAAAATCACTATGACTTGCTTAAAAGAATTTAATTTTGACCTTATAGACACCTATTAATCAAACCACACAAAGTGAAAATTGCACCATGATAAACCAGATATATACTTGTTGTCCTGATTTAAATTATTTAAGAAATTTTAATTGGAAGCAACCTGATATGAAATTCAGCAATTATGTCATCTTAACAAACAAACTCAGAAAATTTGCACCAGTTTAAAAATGTTTACTCCATTACATCTAGTTTCAAGAAGGACTCTTCCTTGCTCTTATCCAGTTCTATTATTATAGTGGAAAAAATCCCACCTTTCTCGAACATCTGTGACTGATTTTTTCGCAAATATTTATATCACAGTTCAACAGTCACGACCTTTCATTTTACCCGCCATAACCGCTTGATATTCTAATAGAAATAAAAAATTTAAATAAGTTTCCTTATCAACAATTTAATTGTTTCTGACTATAGTCAAGCTTTTAAATTTTTACATTAATATTTCCCGTGGCTGTCATAGCTTGTACCGCTCTATCGCAGTCATCTTGTTGACTGACTGCAGTATAGTGGTGACTATTTTGATACTGCCTTGTTGGTTATCTCGTACACTATCGTAGTCACCATGGTCTATGTTTTAGCGGCTACGGTAATGCGGTGCCTCCTTTGTTGCTGACCATTTTCCATTGCCTTCACTATTACCGTGTTACCGTAGTCTTCATTTTAACGACTACGGTATAGCGATAATCGCTCATTGACCGCGACCCTACCGCTTCGCTGTCACCTCCACTGCTTATTAACCATTTACCACAGTCACCACGGTCATTGTTTTAGCAGCTACGATATCACGGTAACCACTACCCATTAGCCACTTCGCTACCTCGTCAGTTGCTTACCCTATCACCGGAGTCACCACAGTGTATCGGATGACTATCCCCGGTAATATGGTGGCTCCCTCTTTTCCATCTACTAACCACTACCATGGTCACTAGCTTGACTGCCAGTGGTAGTACAGTGACTGTCTTCTACCTACTCTGTTAGCTACTACCGCCATACCATGAACTCATTATGGGAGGCCGCGGTAAAGCGGTGAAGGAAATATGAAATGATTTCTAAGGGAGCGTAAGGATTTGAAGTGTATGATAAAGTGGACAGGGAATGAAATGAAGAATTTTTATGAAAAGATAGGAAAATATGGGCTTAAATGGATAAAAAGGCTTAGGATTTTAATTGAAATTTTTTGTTCTAACAGAAAGAATCATCCCTATAGTTAGAAACTCCTAAATCAACAAATCTTAGGAGACACCCTTGGATTGCAAAAGGTTGTGCAACCAGGTTTGGTATGGAGGATTACTTATGAGTGCCTTCACCCTACAAAATAGTTTAAATGACTCTAAGGGATAGAAAGATTGAAGTAATCCTCCTTATTGATAGCAAACTATAGATGTGAAGAGTCAATGATTCTGGAATAAATAGGGATATTATGAATATATGAGTATGCTTTATTGGAAAAGAACTAATTGTTAGAATAAATTGGAAACTTCATTTGAAGTAGGAAGTCAATGTTTTGTGGATCAAAATCAACTAGAGCTCAGTATCCAAGAGGTTGGATAACACTTAACAAATCTGATTTAGAACAAGGTTAAAACCTTGTATAGATAATTAGAATCAAGAGTGAGAGTTGACACTTCAGAATAAAGGTTAAATACTAGATTGGTCAAGAAATGGAAACAACTTAAAAAGATGAAGTTGAAAGTCAACATGATTCCACCAACTGGAATAGGAAAGTTAAAATTAGAGTTCTAATTAAAATGGGAAAAAGAAACCAAGCAATTTTAGAGTATTTAAGGTTATGAGAAAATAAAGTTACCAAGAATTGGGACGAAATCACTTGGAAAGATTATTGCAAGATAGGAACTAAAAGGTAAATTAGACTAATCTGACAAAGGCTCGATCAGTATATAGTTTGGTAGGAAGTGAAAAATGAATTTATCAACTTATCAACGAAAGTAAACTTATGTTTAGATGTTCCAAATGGGAGGGAGACTCGGTGTCAAATCGAAAGAATAATTTGGAAACAATGCACTAAGGTGAAGACACATTTCTCATAAGGGATCCTTAGGAAAGGTCATTAACACATGAATAAATTGGTCTCTTTGGATATGGGAAAATCCTATTCTATGGTTTAAGGATATTAGTATACATGGAAAAGAGAATTGGAATAAAACATTAGAGTACCTCTTAGCTTGTAAAGTTGTTTATTCATTCAATCTTATTATTCGGGATCCAACTGTTGAATCTAAGAGATTGGAAGAATCCAATTTGGAAACACAAAATTATAGTCAAGGTATACCATGAAGGGTAAGAAAGGCAAGAAAATTTCATTCAAAATCCAACAAGGAATGATAAAACATTTCAATTTGGGGAAAGAAAATGTTTGCTAAGAGTTCAAATTTAATATGATCTAATATCATGGAAACACTAAGGGGGAAATAAGGAGAGTAGTTAGACTCAAATAAAGTACCCCATACAGAAAAATCTTATACTCCATGACCAAAAAGGTTGAGGTATTGGAATTATTAGTGAAAGGTATTAGAAAGGTCAAAAGCTTTTGACTATTAAGAGAAATATTCTTGACACAATTGTTTTGAAAGATCAATTTGATATTATCATTAATGTCTGAAAGAGGTAGACAAAATACTTGATCATGAAAGGAAAGGATATCACCTACGAATTAGGGAAGGGAAAATTCATGCACTCATGTTTGTGATTTATAGAGAAAACATTCATTCTTGGAAACTAGATATGAAATGATTATTGAAATATTTTGGAAGATAATGTCAAGTCAGCATGATTAAACAATAATTATTACTTGAACCAGTATAAATGCTCATTGGAAGAGATATATTGAGCTGAAAATCTAATTACAACTTTGGAAATGATCAAAGGAAAACAAGAATCGAAGGTATGGATATCCTAATATGACAGAGTTTTATCTGCATGCAAAATATCTAATCATTATACTTGAGAATTTAATATTGCATAGTCCATGCAAGAGGTTTCACTTAGTTGGGATGGACTATTATGAATCAAAGAAGGAACCTATGTAGCCAATTTTGGGAGATTAAAAGAATGAATGAGGTAAATTGATATCATATTTAGGATACACTTGAATGAAAAAAATATTTGATGAATGGGAAACCACTATAATCTGGAAAGGGATAGAGTAAGATGTTGCAAGGTATGTAGCAAGTTGTCCTCCAGTATGCTAGAGGATGAAGATAGGCTATCATCATCAACAGGATTTGTATACTCTTAAGAAATTCTAAAGAGGAGGTGGTAGATCATTAAAACAATTTGAAATTTCTATGTCGATGGAACTAACATAATTTTATGGTGGATAGACTCGCCATGGTAACCAATATAGATTGGAAAATTTTATCTAAAGGATATCAGTCTTGAACAACATATTCTATGAAGCGGTTTCTTAATGTTCCTGAGAATTTTATCTTGGATGGGAACAAGCAACTAATGATAAAGTTTTATGAAAACCATGATCACCTTGTTGAAAAATTTAATTGAATGTATGATCAACTCATTACCTAAGTCAGACAGTTTGTCATGTATTGATTTATCATGTATTTAATTACAATTATTAATCATAAGATTTGTATGTTTATGTTAGATGATTATTGAAATTGAGATTTAAATGCAAATGAAATGATTTGTAATTCATTATTATGAAATTCGGGGATTGTCATTATTGATGAGAATTTGAGTGCAAGTGAATGCAAGAACAGGTGAACGAGAATGAAGGTGAGAACATTGATCAGGTAGAGTCATTTTAGCCATTAGACATTAATGAGGATGATGAAATCTCACACAACACTTAGTTAATTATAACGTAATTTGTATGATTAAATGGTTTAAATTTTAATTGTTATTATGGCTATGCATTTGATTGAATGTAATTGGAAAAGGGAATTTGTTTTTTTTTAAATAGCAATTTGATTATTGTTGTCAGAAAATGGTTTATTTATATATAATGTAAAATATGTGTTATTGGTTTATTTGTTATTTTTGCATATAATAAATGAAATCTTTATGAAAATATAAATTATAATTGTTAGGATAAAAACTATAAGGAAATTTAAATCTTAGGCTTTTTGAAATAAATGAAAGTGGAAAGATATGTTTAAATAGATAAATATATTAAATTTAGTTATTTAAATGAAAATAAGAAGCAATATGTTTTAAATTTAAAATGAATTCAAAACAGTAGTAAACAAATGAAAAACAATTACCTTTCAATCAATTTCACATGCAAACGAAGAGATAGAACTCTGAGTTATGGCCATCACTGAATGGCACATATTGTGGATCCAAATTTCTTGTTTACTCCACTATTTTGCATGAATTGGTAAGGGGAGAAATCCGTTTTTACATAGAGGAAGAAGAAAATATCCTCTTATGACATGCGCATTTGAGACAGGAAGAGAAAATCCATTTTTGACACAAAGGAGAAAAAGTAAGCATAGGAACACAAATTTTTTGGTTTGTGAATGTTGTTTTAATTCATGTGCAAGGAGAAGACAGAGGGAGGCACGACTAGTGGAGAGAAAAGAATTCTCTCATCTCCCATGCGCATATGAGAAAAGGGAGTTAGTGTGAGGCACGTGGGAGGAAGGAAAAAGATGAAGTGCATAGGAAGGAGGAGAAGAGAAGGGAAGTGCATAGGAAGGAAGTGAAGGAAGAGAAGGGAAGTGTGCAGGAAGGAAGTGAAGAAAGAGAGGCGTGGCTAGCAGGGAGTTTACAAAATATAGAACAGAATTGGGAGATTTTGTAATATAGAACAACAAACTCTCCACTTCACGAGTGTCAAGATAAGGTGAAGTGCGCAGGCAGAGGAAAGAACAAAGGAAACACAAACACAAATAGAAATAGAAGATTCATCTCTAGATTTAAGAAAACACACAGATGCAGGAGATTAACAGGTTAGTTTATTGATATAAATCATTTACCAGTCTTAGAAACAATGAATGTATGTGTTAATTATTTCTTTCTTTCACAAAAATAGTAAAAATGAGAACATATTGTTGTTTTGTCAAATTTAGAAAAAAAAGATCAAACACCAGATTGCATTTTCCTGTAGATAAAGAACAACTTGAACAGAAAATTATTGAACTTGAACAAAAAATTATTGAACAACTTGAATAGAAAATTATTGAACAACTTGAATAGAAAATTATTGAAAGAGACAATAAATTTCTTTATTTATGAAATTTTTATTTAGTATATTGAAAAGATGCACACGGAAAATAGTTTGTTTTAGATCTATTTAGATTTAGAAATGCTTCAGAAAAATCAAAACTATCAGAGAGATAAAATTTTCAAAACAAAAAGAACAGAAAAGATAGTGAAATTATTACAGAATTAAACAACTGAATGTTCTTGGTTTAAATATAATTTAAAAGGATAAGATTAAATAAATTTTGTGTATTTAAATATGTTTGAAAAGTAGAACTGAAATTTGATAAACCTCTAGGAATAAGACTAAAATTGCTGCGAAACAGAATTAAATATGAGGTTTTATGTTTTTGCAAAGATATTATTTTAAAAGGAAATATGAAAAACAAAAAAGAAAGAAAGTGAAATTAAAAATATAAATTACTTTGAAATGAAATGAATTAGAAAAGGATTATTTTGAAGTGTAGGTAAATTTTATGATTAAATGAACCAAAATAAGGTGTGTTCTTTTATTTTAATTTAAATATGAACTTAATGTTATTTGTGATTTAAATCTGTGAAATTACTGCAATAAAACTGTGTTTGCTTAAAAATAAAAGTGCAATTCATGTGATTGGGAAAGATAATCTTTATTTTGAATGGAACCATGCATGCTTGATAAATGAATTTTCATGACATGTGTTTGGAAAGTTACCTTCCAGGACGGGTGTCGAATATCGGTTTATAGAGAGCATAGTTTTTCTTTTCCAAAACTACTATTATTTGTCATGCATGACATTTTACTTGGCCAAGTAACTTAAGGACCATTGAAATAGATGGAATGAAAATAACTCTCTATCATATCCTGGTATCGAACTTGCTTGTTTCTTAAATGAATTAGAAAAATGAAAATGCTTGTGAATTTACTAGTTATACTAGGAATGCATCAAATTCCATCCTGCTTGTCGACTTCTTTTTGCTAAGAGATTTGTGAAGGGTTGGGTATTCTTTGAATGACTAAGGAATTTTGGGGAAGCATAAGCTTCAAGGTTGGGCAGAAAAACTGCCTGAACCTTGTTCTCGTCTTCATGTTTGAAGATAAGCTATTGGATTGAAGATCAAATGAAGATTTCTTCACATATCTATTATATTTCATTATTGTATAATTATTGTACAACTTAAAGCGACAGAATGCATAAGTCTTGAATTGTAAATTTCTTTTACAATGTTTATGTAATGTAGATTTTATGAAAGATGACATGTTTTTTAATGTAATTGGAAGTATTATGAATCTTATTGTAGAATTTAAGTTGATGTTTTGGAATTTTTTGGATTAAAGTAATTTATTTGAATGGAGTTATGATATTTTATGGAATGGAAATTAACTTATTAAAGGACTTATAGTTTATTTGGAATTAAAGAGTTTTGCGCTTTACATTTGCTATTAGAGCCCTAGGTTTGAACACTAGGGTCCTTTTTCCATTACGCTAAAGAAACATTCCTTGATGCAGGAATTGTTGATACATAATGGGTTTAAGAGGAAAAGGAGTTGCTGCAAGTAATGAGAATGATAGGTTGGATCAGATTCTCAATATTTTGAATCAGCAAGGTTCTAGAATGGATAATCTTGAACAAGAAGTTTGAGGAGTGAGAGAAGGACAAAACCCTCGGAATGAATTTTCCCAAAATTAGGAGCAACCCACTAATGAAAATCCAAGGGTTGAAGAACTACAAAATCCTCAAGCTAGGATTAAAGGGGAGTTGGCAAAAGACTTGAAAACGGTAGCTCCACCCAAGTTTGATGGTAAGACCATCAATGATGGATCTGAAGCCTGGGTAATTGAAATGGAAAAGTAATTTGAGCTCAGGAATATGTCTAATGAGACTAAGGCAGTTTGGGCTGCATATCAACTTACTGGATAAGCTGCTACTTTGTGGGATAATGAGAAAACTGAGAAGAAGTTGTTACCAGGTAGGACTACATGGGAAGTATTTTTGCAAATTTTCAGGAAGAGATGGCTTCCACAGTTGTTCTTTGATAGAAAAATGATAGAGTTTCAGAATCTGACAAAGGGTGGTTTGACAGTTACTCAGTACTGGGAGAGGTTCACTACTCTCTTGAAGTACGTACCACAGTATTAGATGGATGAGCAGTTTTGTATTCAGAAATTCATCCTAGGATTGAGGCCATAGATAGGAGATGATGTGGAAATTCATAATCCATTGACTATGGATTAGGTATTTGAGAAAGACATAAAACATGAACAGAAGTTGCAACAGGTAGCAAACTACAAAAAGAATGTGAATTCTAAACCTAGATTTGGAAACAAGAAGTTCCAAATCTGTAATAACCAGAAGGGTAACAACAATCAACAAATAAGGAACCTAAAGAGAGGAACAAACTCTCAAGAAAAAAGAGAAGGAAGCTATGGTGGAAATTGTTGGTTGTTTTTACTATAACAAGGTTTATCTTCTATTCTACCTATAGAATTGCCAATTCTAATCAAGGGCAGCTCGAAGGACCTAGACCAACTGACGAGGATTTTAACAATAAGCCTCCTACACTTTGGGCTCTGCAAAACCCAGGAGGGTGGTCCCCTTAATGTGTTTATAATCTTTGCACCAAACTTATAAACAATCATTAACAATTAACAAATAATCTCATTTAATAGCTCAAAAGAATAGGATAATACTTAATTGAATTGGCTTTTCATCAATAGTATCAACTACTTGGAGCATGAGATGGTTACAAAAATACTTCATTACTTAAGATAGTCATTTGATTTACAACTTTGTAGAAAGATCTAACCAAAGACAAGCAGACACAGAACCTCACAAACAAATACAGTTTAGACTAGTGTCGTATACCATTGGGGAGTCAGATTCACAAACATTTAAAATTCCATGATAGATTCAAACACATAACATATAAGATCTCTGAAAATATTGCATTACAACATGATCAATCTATATCCTAACCCAATACTTCTTACCAAATCCCTTCATAAACATATCCATCTATAACTCCATTCAAGCATTTTAATTAATTCTTTGAATTAAAGCCAAAATGAAAATCATACACACCACAACAGTGAGATGAACAAAATAACCCTTGATTATATTATTCAAAATTGTGATATGCTTATACAAAGGAGAGACATGAGTTTGAAATGAATCATTATAACTCAAATGCTAGTACCGTCATGAAAAATCAAACCTTCATAAATCCAAAACCCTACTATAGAATGACACAAAACCTAAATTGCATTTACACTGAATTAACAGACTTTACAATTTGCTTTGCAACTATGCCTACACTCAACCTAAAACTATCTAACTTGCTAACCCCTTATTTTGGGCCTTGAAATCCTTCTTATAGAGAATGAAGAAGCAAACAAGCATCAAACAAGAAAATACACATGTCACCGGTCAATTGGATTGCTCTGTGACATTTCAAAAATAGGATTACAATCACCAAGTCCAAGAGCATCTTCTTGTTAATTCCACTCATTAGAGAATAGTCACTGCATTGGCCAATCCTCAAAACCTGCACCAAAAACCCTCCATGGAGACAAACCTATAATCAGTATAACCATAACCACTGAGCTGTTAACTGCCAGTAGTAGATACCATCTTACTCCTCTTCGGTTAAGTACTTGTCCACCCACCTCTGATACTCTTCATTCATTGGCCAATCAAAATTCACCACCTCATTCACCTTAGTATTGTAAGGTGTGTATTTCACTACAACCTGATAGGCTTCTCTTTCAAAAGACTAAGAATGTGTTGATGTTAATTATTTTATCCATGCTACTCACCAACAAATCATAGTCTAAATCATCACAAATCAATTTGATTTGTGCATTAATGAATTCTTCTACCCTATCCTACCACTATTGCAGTGATTTAATATTTCCTTGTGCATCAATGATGTTTGGAAAAAATGTATCACTCCAATCATCAAAGCTCTTTACCAGCTCCCTAATTATCCTACTCAAAACATCGGGTAGGGCCTGGAAACCCTTTAGTGATTTCACAAAAATTTGAGTAGGCCTCAATTATTGGGGCCTCTTATCTGCATCAAATCTAGAGGCCTTATACATAATATCCAGATCATGAGCCCTAGGGATCCACTTCTCAGCCAAAGGCAAAACTATTTCCCAATCCCTATTTATGTTTCTTATTCCATCTAATAATAAAGAATATAAAGAATGCACGGATTGTAATCTACCATCAACCTTCTCATTTAGATGCCTCAAAACTATGTCAACCACCTCATTTTTCTTGGCAATGGCACCATCCTCCCTTGCCTTTAAGGCAACCTGTAATTCTGTGATCCTATTCATTATTTGATTCTTAGTGGGATCCACAGAGTATTCAACTTCCTCTTCAACTGGCCCATGTGTAAGACTAAGAGTAGGCATCTGGATGGGGGATCCTGGAGTAGAAATAATTGGAGAAGTAGGGGGGACTGATCCTGAAGCAGAAGGTAATGCCCTGATACCAGGAGCACTGGAAGATTCTCCCACCTACCCATATTTCAACCTATCTACTTTAGATTGCAGCTCAACATTCCTTTGTTGCATCCAGCTATATTCTCCAATTATGATATTATATTTCTCCATCAAGCTCTTCTTTTCAGCTTCTTCCCTTTCTGTTGTCTTTTGGGCCAATTTGGCCACATTTACTATCAGGCTTGTAGCTTCTATAGTTGAATTTTTAGAAGCTCTCTTGATTATTAACCCTCCCCTTAGGTTTGGGATAATACAGTTACATTTGGCTTTTTGCCCTAGGGTGCCAATGCCCATATTGCCAGAGTTTCATACTCCTCACAGAAGGTAGAGTCCTATAGAGCTGCCTTAACCTCTTCTTCACTATTTTGTATAGGGTGCTTGGACTGTAAGATAGCATTGAATGCTACAGCATCGGCTATGTCCCACTTAGGAAAAATTAGGACACCATCTTGAGTCATAAGTCTCTTTCCCTCCTTAGGAGTGATGTTTTTGAATTCTTCCATTAGTTGGGTCTTAACCTCATCATCATTCTCTTGCTCAGACCTATCAAGTCTTGATTCTCTTCTTCTCTTGCATTTGTCCTAGTATTCTTCTAGCTTCATCCTCCTAACTAGTTGCAAGAATACAAGAGTCTTCACAAAGGAATCATCATCCAAGAATGCCTTGCAGGCCTCCATTCTGGCATCTTGTACACACTGCCCCTTTACATCCATATCATAGAGCACCAAATGTGTTGATCTAGGAGGGGAAGGGATACGAGCTTGCATGTCTTGAATTGTTACAATTATCTCATCCATCAGAGCCTCTTGTGTTTCCTCAACTTTCTGCCTCTTGGGGCTTGGCTCTGATGGTAGCACTGCAAGATCACTTCTCGATGGTGAATCTAGATCAACAATCATTATCCCTCTAGGTGCTCTAATCCTTGGACCTGGCTATGATGATTCCTTCATTATTTTCTTTCCTTTCTTATCCCCCTCATCCTCATCATTGCTTTCATTTCTCTTTCTTTTGTATAGAGTTCAATCAACTGAGGGTTGATAAGTTGGCCTTGTTTCCTCAGGCCTTGATTATGATCTTTGAATTCCAAAATCTAACTCCAAATTGACCCTGTTGGTCATCAAGGTTCCCATAATCTCTTTGAAGTTATCCAAAAAGAAGGAAATTCTCTTATGGAATGGAGTGAACTCCATTAATGGATCATATTTTAGATCCATTTTATGCACTATGGTCAACAGATTCTCATATGTAATCCATTTTTCTTTATTCAATTCCTACCTATTCAAATCAAATTTATTTATGATTAGGCCTTCAAGAAGATTAAATTCATGTGCGAAATTGCCACCTTTAATTTGTTTCCTGACCAAGGCAAAGAATCCCTTAGGGTCATGTTGCCTGCTAGATCCACTCTTCAAATGAAAATCATCAAAAACCCTTCCAAAGTGAACCCATCCTCCCTTGGAAAAGACAAAATATGAAACAACAGTGTAGCCAGGGAGCAAAGTCCCTTTTCCTCTCCCTGTCAGGTTGTCCAAATGAATACAACCTATTTTCCACATGACCTCAGCAAACCCCATTCTTGATGGTACATTAAATGGGAGAATATGTGGCAATCCCTAGAAACCATATACCCTTAAGAAAATGCTTATGGGGTACAGGATGATGTCACCCCAATTGTGGCAGACCTTCAAATCAAGCTTCCTCACCTTTGGTCTAAGGAAGTCATGTAAATATTCAGAAACTCTAGGCACATTTACCACCAATCGAGCCCTGAGTCTAGAGGAAAATCAATTATCAAATTGCACAAAACTAGCACCTCCCCTATTGTAAGATAGGTCTGCACTCCAAACCTATACTGGTAATCTTTCTCCATTCACTTCTTGCCTCAACTCCATCTTTTCTAAGAAGAAGTTAGCATTCTTGTACAGGAACATATGCATTAATAGGGAGTACCAAAAGAAAGGAGTGCCAACATCCCCCACATGCAACTTCAACAAACCATCATGTATCTTTTCTGTTAGAAAAGATGCATAGTCATACACCATAGAGAAATTGGGATGCTGAATTTGAGCCCCCATGAACATATATGCGATTGGCATCACAATGTTAGGGTTGAATCCCAAAATCTGGCACAACGAATAAAATGCTGCTAAAAAGTGATTGGCAAAACAACTCGGCCTGAAAGGCTCCTGGTCACTTGGGCTAATATGAATTGTTGAACTGTCTGCCCTGGCTAGATGAGGAGGAAGCAACTTCAATCTAAAGAGAGGCTTTGACCTTGCATATTCCTCCTTCATCTCCTCAAGATCAATTGGGACCAAGAATGAGTTAGACTCACTCAAATCAAAAACCTGTTGAATTTCATCTGCACTTATACTTAGTAGAATCACACCATCATTATCCCTGATTACCCTTGTAATAGGGACATATCTTGTTGCCACTGCTATGAGTAGGTCCACATCAGGAAAACACATTTGGCACTGCTAGTTTCTCCATTTCATATCTCTAGCCATTAGAGAAGGGGTGAGGTAAGTTTCATTGTCCATACCACAACCAAAAAATTTCTAGACCAGTTATAGGAACGCTAGCATCTGCAATATTATAATTCTTGCACACTAGTCCCTCACCTAGGGTTCTTCCACTCATTAAAACCAAACCCCTCTTCCTGTCATTTGTTGATAACAGGAGTTGATCTAGGAAGTCGTCATATAAATTCCTCTACAAATAATCAATATGGCTAGAGTGTTTCTTCAGTGGTGCCATCTCAAGCAACTAGGGCTTCTTGCAAATTCAAATTCTTGAACAAACTAGGGCTACCCAGAAAACGAAATTACAACAAAACCTTGCAATTTCCAACAATTTAAATGAACCAGTAACCCTACAATAATACTCAACAAACCCCTTGACCAGCACACTACAACCCTTCACAAAATCACAGTCAAATTAACCAAGCATTCCAAAAAATAACTCACAGGATTTCGCACCTTGTAGACAACCAAACTTTCATTGTGATCACAAGAAAAACTTTATCTCTGGCTCTGAACTACTTCAAAAATACTTGAATGCTTTTATGGTGAAAATAGAATGAAATAAGATATTTTATTTCGATCGCATTGAGCCAGTAAACATCTCATCCACCATTAAAGCTTATTTGCATGTTACGCCAATAACTCAAATCACATTTGATGCAAATTTAAATTCCAGCCGTCGATGTTTTGTTTTTGTCAAATCATCAAATGGCCATCTTGAAAAAGCTTGATTTAATGTCCATCTCAGCACCAAGGGCCCACCACAATACATAGTGCCAAAGGAGTACATGTGGTGCCCACCCGTGATATCACAATCACTAAACATCTTGCATATTTGGATCACGCAATGGTGGGCAACCATTGTTTCCCACCATTGGTGATCGTGTTCATTCACAGCCATCACCAGCATTGAACATAACCGTCGAGCAACTTTTTATCAAGATTATAACACCACCATTGATCTCAAGCATGTGCATCTCGTAGTTGTTTTAGTAACCCACTTTATAACATATTAAATCCCGACACAAAAATTAAAGTAGTTTATTAATCCTTTTCGGCATCGACAGCTAAGACATGTGGCGCTTGCCTGTGATTTCGCAATCAGTTGAGACCCAGTGGTGAGCTCATCACGAGATCATGGGGAACGGTCAGGATCAACCGTTGGATGATTGACGGTCACTAAAAAGCATTCCTTGCAAAATAAAACAATTATTAAAAGGGGAAAGGGGACATCACCTAGGCCAATGACAAATGATGGCTCAAAGTTGTTCTTAAAACATGGGGCACGGGCCGACCTAGACTTAGGAAATAATAAAGTTAGGAAAAATTGGTCTACACGAGTCAATGGGACATAAGTCATTTTAAAACGTCCCTCAAAAGGTAATGGTGAAATAGATCCAGCCCAAGGTTCTAGATAGAACATTAGGATTTCATGAAGGCAAAAATAAAACCCCAACCTTAGGTTTTTTCCAAATAGCACGACAGACCGGAAATATGGAAAAATAATAATGAAAATCAAAGAAAAAAATTTGAGGCTCCATCAGTGGTTCCAGTTGGGGACGTTCATTCCAATGGAATGAAGTGAGAATAATAGAATCTCAGTTAGAGCATACTAGTTGCAGAGACAACCAAAAACGATTGTTCGCACAAGACAATCCAACAAGAAGGAAACCTACAACTAACATATTTACATACCTAAGCTACTGTTCATGGAAAACAATACTTCAGCTGAAGTATAACTTCAAGAATTGTCCACGAACTGGAAATTCAAGAATATCACCTGTCATTTCTTGGAGGAAATATGAATCTTCCCCCCACTTATTGTTCACCAGGAATGGACCCAACTAGATTACATCAAATTTACCATGTTTTGGACCTTTATCTTCCAACCTAGCATTCCACATCAAAACCATATCTCCATTTTGGAAACTCCTTGCAGTTGTCTTCTTGTCATACAAATTCTTTACCTGTAAGTGCAAATTGGCATTTTTCACTTGAGCTTCCCTCCTGGTCTCATCTAATTCTATGAGAGCTTCCACTCTCAACTGCATTTCATCTTTTATCTCATTATCATACAGCTGGAAAAATTTATACATCTCCATCAGGTTATTCTGGGGTAAACTTGCATTTATCCCATAGACTAAGTCAAATGGGGCACAACCTATTTCCTTCTTCACAGTCACCCTATTTGCCTAGACTGCTAATCTCAATTTAGAATCCCATGCCTTCTTATTTTGATCTAGGATTCTCTTGATAATCTTCATCAAGCTTTTATTGCTTGATTTTTCTTGTCCATTTCCTTGTGGGTGGTAAGGTGATGAGTAAGAGACTTGGATATGATGCTTCTGACAAAATTCCATAAATTCTCTAGACTTGAAGCACATTGCATTATCTGACACAATCTTCTCAGGACATCTGAATCTTGTCACTATATTACTCATTAAGAAATAAATTACCACCTTAATAGTTTATTTCTTTGTTGGAATTGCTTCCACCCACTTGGTAAAGTAATCAGTGGCCACCAATACCCATGAATGGCCTCCACTTGATTTACATGCTATCTCTCCTACAAAATCAATACCCCATTGTTGGAATGGAGATGGCACTGCAACTAGTTTTAAAGGTAAGTTACCAGAGAATTTTAACTTACCAGAGAAATTTTGACAAGCACACATATCTTTAATAATTGGTATGCATCCTTAAAAATAGTAGGCCACCAAAACCCAACCCTCATTACTTTATGTGCAGTTGTTTTGGCCATATAATGCCCTCCACAAACTCCAGTATGCATTTCATTCAAGAGTTCTTTTTCTTGATCTTGGTCTACACATTTCAACATAACACCTTCTCCATTTCTCCACCAGAGCTTTCCTGTTATGACAACATATTTGATAGCATGTGACTTCAATGTCCTTTTTTCATTTTCATTTAGATTATCAGGAAATTTCATCTTTTGTAAATAATAGATCACACCCTTGTACCAATCAGAATGTTCCATGTCACATATGTGTGATCTGTTCTTTTCTTCAAGAAAATTTATTTGATTTGCTTCCAGATTACTTTGGGCCTTAAGCTTGGCCACTCCTTGTCCTCTCACCAACTTGGTAATATGGATCTCAATGTTGAATTCTTGGATCCTATTGATCCATCTACATCTTCTTCCTAACACTTCCTGTTGTGTAAAAATGTCCTTTACAACAACACTGGGTACATAGGCAATTATAGTAGCTCCCATCAAATATGTCCTGAAAGCATTTACTGCTTTTACTAGTGCATATGCCTATTTTTCATTTATGTCATATTTAAGTTCTGCAGCCTGCAAGGACTTGCTGAAAAAGGCTATAGGTTGTTCAAAGCCCTCAACATTCTTTTGTAATAACACAGCTGCAATTGTGTTGAATGAAGCAAATGAGAAGATTTGTAAGGGTTTGGAAAAATTAGGGGTTCTTAACATAGGAGCTTCCTTTATAGCTTGCTTAATGGCCTTCAAAGCTTGTACTGATTCTTCTTCCCATTCAACCTTGGCCCCTTTCTTAAGCATTTTAGAAATAAGGTGAACTATCTCAGCAAAATTTGTTATGAATCTCCCTAGGAAATTAATCTTTCCAAAGAAAGATTGTATTCCTTTGACATTTCGGGGTTGTGGGACCCTATCGATTGCAATTACCCTTTCTGGATCAATTTTGACCCCATCCTTAGAAACAATATGTCCCAACAACTTTCCTTCCTTTACTCCAAAAGCACATTTATTTGGATTTAAGGAAATACCATATTCCAATGCCCTACTGAATACTTTCTCTAGATGTTCACAATGGTCATCTTCTTTCTTGGAATATGTTGTTAGATCATCCTGATAAATCACCAAAAACAAGTTAATAAAATCTGAGAATGCCACATCCATGGCTCTCTGGAAAGTAGCCCCTGCATTTGTTAGACCAAAATGCATTCTCACATATACATAAGTTCCCCAAGGTGTAGTGAAATTTGTCTTAAATCGTTCAGACTCCTTAACCATGACTTTGTTATAGCTAGAAAACCCATCCATCATAGACATTTACTCACAGCCTATCACCCTCTGCAATATAGCTTCCATATTTGGTAATGGGTAGTTATCCTTCAATGAAGACACATTCAAATTTCTGAAATCCACACATAACCTAATGTCTCCATTTTTCTTTCTCACAGGCAACAAATTTGATACCCAAGATGAATGTCTAATTGGTTTGATGATCCTTGCATCTCTTAACTTCATTAGTTCTTCTTGCATTTTTGGGGCCAAGGTAGGATGAATAGGTCTTTGCTTTTGCCTAAAAGGCTTAGCATCACTACTCAAAGGAATTTCATGTTGAAACAAATCCTTCCTATAAACCTTAAGATCATCATAAGACCAAGCAAACACATGTCTAAATTTTCTTAACAAATCAATTAACATCCTTCTCACCTTTGGTGACAATTTCTTTCCAATATACACCTTTTTTGGTGATGATTTTGTTCCAAGGTTTGTTTCCTCCAAGTCATTAGGATGGGAAGCAACACAATTAGCCTTCGTCCTATCCTGATTGTCAAACACTCTTTCAAGAACAACTAAACCTTTAGGAATTGTGTTGGTTTTTAACTGAATAACTTCATTCCCAAACACAGTATCCTTACCATCAATTTTTTCAACAAAAACTCCAAAGTCAATTTCTTGACTTTCATACTCATCCACACAACTTAAAAATCTTAATATATCATGATCACTATCAAACACTTTTCAGTTCTTGATATTATCAGGAGCAGATGATCTAGTTTGCACTTCAAC
The DNA here is from genome assembly GCA_007115665.2 of Sequoiadendron giganteum. Lineage (NCBI taxonomy): Eukaryota > Viridiplantae > Streptophyta > Pinopsida > Cupressales > Cupressaceae > Sequoiadendron > Sequoiadendron giganteum. Next base: position 606,886,423 of record CM021108.1, on the reverse strand, counting down.
CTTTAAAATCCTAGCATAAGTCATGTCATCTAGTCTCAATGTAATATTTGCTAGCAAATCTGCCACCTTATTGTGGCTCCTCTCCATCCAATTTATCCCAAAAGCATCAAAGTTCTCCAATTCATCCCAAACAACATTTTTATACTATTTCAATCTCTTATTCTTTGATACATATATGGACCTGACTTGGGAAATCACAAGCTCAGAATCTCCAATCAATTTGAGCTTCTTAATCCCATTTTTTTGAGCCAATCTCAGCCCCAATAACAAGGCTTCATATTCGGCCACATTGGTGGTGCACTCAAATAATAGAGTGAAAGAGAAATTGAATGTCTTTCCACTCAGAGGCCTTATCAACACACCTACACTAGATCCTTCCTTTGAACTTGCACCATCAAAATACATAGTCCACAAATCATTAGAATCTAACAAATGTTCAACTTTTGTATCAATTGGTGCAACGGGTTTATCACAATTACTAGGGGGTTCCTTAGCACTAAACTCATTTATGCCACAGTCAGTAAAACATGTCAAATTCTCAGCCAGATCATGCTCAATCATATGAGGCACCTTAGACTCTCTTTCAATCTTGACATCTTTTCCATCAATGTAAAAGGTAGAAAATGATAAATCACATTGCATGTTACCTCCCATTGATGCACTCCACTTCCTTGACAAGAGCATCCCAAAATGAGGAGGGATGTCTGCAACTAAAACAGTCATGGCCAAAACCTTATCAGGGTATTCGGTCAATTTATAAGGCAATTCTTTAATAGTCCCAACAACTGGCACTTCTCTCGAATCTAATGCATAGAATTTACCTTGAGTAGTGTCTACTATTAAGCCCATTGCTTCCATAATCTTGACTGGAATAACATTATTGGATGCCCCTGAGTCTATCATACAATTTCTCAGTCTTCCGATTTATATCAACACTCAAGAAAAAGGGGGTTATGTTCTCAAGGCACATATTGATAGAATTCCCTAGATACATAGGGGGAATTTGTGTTACAATTCCCTTCACTTCTTTCTCTTTTATTTCTTCATTTTCCTTTGCTTCTTTACAATTTCCTTGTTCAATTTTACTACTAGCAACTCTTGTAATCAAGGCTATTGTCTTTCTTTATGCTCATCTATTCTCATCATCTCGAGAAAAGGTACAATGAGCTTAACTTGGGACAATACTTGAAACATGTCTAAAGGTGTATATTTAGGCAAGTCAGGAATCATACCTTCATTACTTTCTTTCTTCTCCAGTTGTTGATTTCCTTCAAGTTTCTTTTGTTTTTCTTCTGGAGAAGACTCAGTAGACTTGGTAATCACTTTGGTCTTTACCAACAAAGGAGAAACATCTTCATGGAGCTTTGGGATCTCAGTCTTTTTCACCCATGTCTTGTCATTCTTGACCTCCTTGATTTTGACAGTGTCACTTTTGCTATCTTCTTTAATACCCTTGTTTTCATCTTTTTGTTCCTTAATGAAAAGTCCAATAGGCTTACCTTGCTCGCCACCCACAATTCTATTTCTTAGCTGGAATATACTTCTCATCTGAGCAGCCATATCTTTAGTCAACCTGACAATCTCATCCTTTGATGGTCTCCTTAGAGACACTAGATCTTCAGCCTGCTCCATATTGTAGGCATGAAGGTCAAACTCACCTTCCTCATCAGAAAAAACTTGTTGATGATAGATTTCACTTCTCTATCATTGACTATTCACATCAAATTCTTGCAATTCCTCATCAAAATAACACTCAGCTTCATCAATATATGACCGGGCCATACAACAATCTACATTATTCTGCTCAAAATCAAGAGTCTACTCGTGAGCATCCTCTTCTTTTCCTTCAGCAGCAAGCAGTTGGGAAATAGTACAATAATTCTGATCATGTGGATGTTTACACACCTCACACCATGGTCTATCTTTCACCAAATTGACAGAATTCTTCTGCAAAGGATCTAGTGTCTGCTAATCAGTTTTAGGCTTTTGGGCTAGTAGTATAGGTTTTCCATCCTTCCAATTTGTAGTGTAGGGATAATTTTGCAATCTAGGAGGTCTGTCATTTTTATTATACTATTGCTTATCATTTCCAAGACCCTTCTCTTGCTTAGCAACAGTATATTTTATGTCCTTCAAGGTGTTGAGGACCTTATCCCACTTCTCATCATCCTTAGGGCCTGTAGTAGAGACTTTCTTAGTTTTATCCCTAGGTTTATTTAAAATAGTAGGTTCCTCCCTCCTACCATATTTCCATAAGCTTTCCTATTGCTTTCAATATTAATAGCTGCTCTAAAATCATCCCTCATGGTCTGAGGGTCCTTATCTCTAAGGAGATATGCCATTTTAGCATCAAAAGCATTGAAATAAGTGGTTAAACAAATATTTTCATCAAGTCTCATCACCTGAAACAATTTATATATTGACTTTTGAAATCTAAGATTAAATTATGTCGCAGGTTCATTTACGTACTTCTTAATGTTGTTGAATTCATTTAACATGAAACTAGCATTAGTCTTATTAGCATATTGTTCTTTGAAGCATTTTTCAAACTCTTCCCATGAACCAATACTAGCATTTGGTAGACCCCTGTACCAATCCCTTGCATCTTCTGTCAAACATTAGACAAACAATTTCATTACTACATCCTCATGTTCTAATTCATAGTCATTTAACATATCCATGAAAGCTTTCAAATGTTCCTCAACTGAAAAAGCATTATTCTCAATAAACTTATTCATCTTTTCCCTTAGCTCATCAGGGATGGAATTTGGGTAACTTGGAATACCATCAAAGAAAAATTTCCTATACCTTTCCAATTGTATAGGTCTCCTTTGAAATAGTCCATCAATTTTCTAAGGGTCATCACCAGACCGTGTATTTTGAGTTTTAGGACCATCTTGATGTAGATTTACAAACTTGGTTGCCTGAACCTTTGGACCAGAATTATTTGTGGTATTCTCCAGACTGGTTTTAGGATAATTTTTCACAACTTCCTAGTGACCTGATGAAGTTGTAGCTTGTGCAACCTCATCCACACTTGACATTCTTAGGAAACTTATTTTCCTTCTCTTTTCTGCATTCGCAGCCTCAATTTCAGTCCGCTCTAGTTCTTCTGCTAGAGCTTCCCCCTCCCTCCTAACCTTTTCCAAGGTAGTCTCTATTTGTGATGACACATGTGGAAGGGGATCTTGCTTGAGATGGTGAGAAACCACCCTTTCATTTATCTTGATCCCTTTAGCCTTCTGTTTTCCCTTATCCAAAATAGGTTTAGGATCTGGATTACTTGATTTAGGCTTGATAGGGTTCAAGGGTTTTGGGTCCACGGGCTTTGGTTGGACCTCATCTTAACCTAGAAGATTCTCTTTAGACACTAGCTTTACCCCCTTATCAAAAATTTCCCATATAACAAGACCTTCCTCTTCTGGTTTAGGTCTACTCTAGTTCAGGAGTTTCATAGTTGCCAATTGTCTAATTAATGTATCTCTTTCAATGACAGCATGCATCGGTTATGTTTCCTTTTCCTTGTCCATTTTAATCCTAAGCTCAACTTGCTTTTGTATCTCTCATCCTAAAGAACTAATATCCCCAAAAACATCTTCAAGTTCAGGAAAATTCATGTCAAAAATTGATGTCTCACTTAGATCTATCAGGTTTGCTTCTTCATGCCTAAATAATAAAGGAGTTCCATCATCTTTAGCAGGAGGAGGAGGCACATCACTAGTGCATTATTTGTGATGGCTATGAATTCTACTCCTACTTCTTCTCTTAGTATATTGGACACTAACAGGCCCTTTATTATGATAGGCTACATCCTCTTGAATAGGTGTATTAAATAATGCATCAAAAAATCCACAACTATCTGACTCTAAATGTCTAGATACATGTTCAAAAGTCTCAGGGATAGGATGTAGATATTTATTTGTACCTTGGTGTATAGGGTTTTGTGATGCAGGAGAAGCACTACTAGATTTTGGCTTCTTCTTTATCTAATCCTTCTTCTTCATCTTAGGAAGTTCTTCCAATTTTTGTTCCAAGTGATTCTTCACGAATGACCCGGTGTTCTTCATTCCCCATGCATGTTCAAAGATCTTTTAATTGATATAAATTTTTTGAAATAAAATGTACACTGGTGCAAAGACTTCAGAGTCCCACCCAATTATCTTGGGAATACCAATTTTTCAGAAACACTTTGTAGAATTTTAAAAGACCTTTAGAACCTCTTGTACTGACAATGTACAAAGACAAACTCACGAGATATAACAAATGTTTGAACAACCAAAGAAATGGATAAACAAAACACAAAAACCATGGGCTCAACCTTAAAATCACAAAACACGATGATAACTCTATGAAAAATGGATAACCGACCCACTAACAAGAAATATTCAAACTAAGTCCCCAACAAAGTCGCCATTATGTTACTTGTTTTTACTGTAACCAGGTTTATCTTCTATTCTACCTATAGAATTGCCAATTCTAATCAAGGGCAGCTCGAAGGACCTAGACCAACTGATGAGGATTTTAACAATAAACCTCCTACACTTTGGGCTCTACAAAACCCAAGAGGGTGGTCCCCTTAATGTGTTTATAATCTCTACACTAAACTTATAAACAATCATTAACAATTAACAGATAATCTCATTTAATAGCTCAAAAGAATAGGATAATACTGAATTGAATTGGCTTTTCTTCAATAGTATCAACTACTTGGAGCATGAGATGGTTACAAAAATACTTCATTACTTAAGATAGTCATTTGATTTGCAACTTTATATCAAGCTCTAAGAAAAGACAAGCAAACACAAAACCTCACAAACAAATATGATTTAGACCAGTGCCATATACCATTGGGGTCAGATTCACAAAAAATTAAAATTTCATGATAGATTCAAACACATAACATATAAGATCTCTGATAATATTGCATTACAACATCATCAATCTATATCCTAACCCAATACTTCTTGCTAAATCCCTTTATAAACATATCCATCTATAACTCCATTCAAGCATTTTAATTAATTCTTTGAATTAAAGCCAAAATGAAAATCATACACACAACAACAGTGAGATGAACATAATAAACATTGATTATATTATTCAAAATTGTGATATTCTTATACAAAGGAGAGACATGAGCTCGAAATGAATCATTATAACTCAAATTCTAGTACTCTCATGAAACATCAAACCTTCATAAATCCAAAACCCTACTACAGAATGACAAAAAACCTAAATTGCATATACACCAAATTAACAGGCTTTAAAATTTTCTCTGCAACTATGCCTAGACTCGACCTAAAAATATCTAACTTGCTAACCCCTATTTCTAGCCTTGAAATCCTTCTTATAGAGAATGAAGGAGAAAAAAAGCATCGAGCCAAAAAATACACATGTCACCGGTCAATTGGACCGCTCTGTGACATTGTCAAAAATATGATTACAATCACCAAGTCCCAGAGCATCTTCTTGTTAATTCCACTCATTAGAGAATAGTCGCTTCATTGGTGAATCCTCAAAACCTATGCCAAAAAAAAGCCACGGAGACAAAACCATAATCAGTTATAACCATAACCGTTGAGCTGATAACTGTCGGTAGTAGATACCGTCTTACTCCTCTTTGGTTAAGTACTTGTCCACCCACCTCTAATACACTTCATTCATTGGCCAATCAAAATTCACCACCTCATTCACCTTAGTATTGTAAGGTGTGTATTTTACTACAAACTGATTGGCTTCGCTTTCAAAAGACTCTAAGAATGTGTTGGTGTTAATTATTTTATCCATGCTACTCACCAACAAATCATAGTCTGAATCATTACAAATCAATTTCATTTGTGCATTAATGACTTCTTCTACCCTATCCTACCACTATTGCAGTGATTTAATATTTCCTTGTGCATCAATGATGTCTGGAAAAAATGTATCACTCCAATCATCAAATCTCTTTACTAGCTCCCTAATTCTCCTACTCAAATCATCAGGTAAGGCCTGGAAACCCTTCAGTTATTTCACAAAAATTTGAGTAGGCCTCAATGGTTGGGGCTTGTTATCTACATCAAATCTAAAGGCCTTATACATAATATCCAGATCATTGGCCCTAGGGATCCACTTCTCAACCAAAGGCAAAACTATTTCTCGATCCCTATTTATGTTTCTTATTCCATCTAAGAATAAATAATATAAAAAATGCACAAATGGTAATCTACCATCAACCTTCTCATTTAGATGCCTCAAAACTATGTCAACCACCTCATTTTGCTTGGCAACAACACCATCCTCACTTGCCTTTAAGGCAGCCTATAATTTTGTGATCCTATTCAACATTTTCTTCTTAGTGGGATCCATAGAGTATTGAGCTTCCTCTTCAATAGGCCCCGGTGTAGGATTGATAACATGCATCTAGATGGGGGATTCTAGAGTAGAAATAATTGGAGAAGTAGGGGGGACTGATCTTGAAGCAGCAGGTAATGCCTTGATACTAGGAGAACTGGAAGATTCTCCCACTTGCCCATATTTCAACCTATCTACTTTAGATTGCAGCTCAACATTCCTTTGTTGCATCCTACTATATTCTCCAATTATGAAACTATACTTCTCCATCAAGCTCTTATTTTTAGCCTCTTCCCTTTCTGTTGTCTTTTGGGCTAATTTGGTCACATTTACTGTCAGGCTTGTAGCTTCTATAGTTGAAGTTTCAGAAGAACTCTTGATTATTACCCCTCCCCTTAGGTTTGGGCTATTATGAGTTAGATTTGGATTTCTTCTCTAGGATGCCAATGCCCATATTGCCAGAGTTTCATACTCCTCACTAAAGGCAAAGTCCTGCAGAGCTACCTTAACCTCTTCTTCACTATTTTGTATAGGGTGCTTGGACTATAAGATAGCATTGAATGTTACAACATCGGCTATGTCCCACTTAGGAAAAGTTAGGACACCATCCTGAGTCACAAGTCTCCTTCCCTCCTTAGGAGTGATTTTTTTGAGTTCTTCCATTAGTTCAGCCTTACCCTCATCATCATTATCCTACTTAGACCTATCAGGTCTTGATTCTCTCCTTCTCTTGCATTTTTCCTACTATTCTTCTAGCTTCATCCTCCAAACTAGTTGCAAGAATACAGGATTCTTCACAAAGGCATCATCATCCAAGAATTCCTTGCAAGCCTCCATTTTGGCATCTTGTACACATTGCCCCTTTACATCCATATCAGAGAGCACCAACTATGTTGATCTAGGAGGGGAAGGGATACCAACCTACATATCTTGATCATTTACAATTATCTCATCCATCAGAGCCTCTTGTGTTTCCTCAACTTTTTCCCTCTTTGGGCTTGGCTCTGATGGTAGCACTGCAGGATCACTTCTCGATGGTGAAACTAGATCAACAATCCTTATCCCTCCAGGTGCTCTGATCCTTGGACTTGGTTGTGATGATGCCTTCATTATTTTCTTTCCTTTCTTATCCCCCTCATCCTCATTTTTGTTGTCATTTCTCTTCCATTTGTATAGAGGCCAATCATCTGAGGGATGATAAGTTGGCCTTGTTTCCTCAAGCCTTGATTTTGGTCTTTGAATTCCAAAATCTAACTCCAAATTGACCTTCTTGGTCATCAAGGTGCCCATAATCTCTTTGAAGTTATCCAACAAGAAGGCAATTCTCTTATGGAATGGAATGAACTCCATTAATGGATCATATTTTGGATCCATTTTATGCATTGTGGCCAGCAACTTCTCATATGCAATCCATTTTTCTTTATTAAATTCCTGCCTATTCAAATCAAATTCATTTCTAATTAGGTCTTTAGGAAAATTGAATTCATGTGCGAACCTGCCACCTTTAATTCATTGCCTGAACAAGGAAAAGAATATCTCAAGGTCATGTTGCTTCCTAGATCCACTCTTCAAATGGAAATCATCAAAAAATGTTCCAAAGTGAACCCATCCTCCCTTGGAAAAAACAAAATCTGAAACAACAGTGTAGTCAAGGAACAAAGTCCCTTATCCTCTCCCTATCAGGTTGTCCTCATGAATACAACCTAGTCGCCACATGACCTCGGCGAACCTCATTCTTGATGGTACATTAAATTAGAGAATATGTGGGGCTCCCTAGAAACCATATATCCTTAGGACAGTGCTTACAGGGTATAGGATGATGTCACCCCAATTGTGGCAGACCTTCAAATCAGGCTTCCTCACCTTTGGTTTGAGGAAGTCATATAAATCTTCAAGAAATTTAGGCATATTTACTACCAATCGATCCCTGAGTCTAGAGGCAAATCAATTATTAAATTGCACAAAACTAGCACCTCCCCTATTGTAAGATAGGTCTGCACTCCAAACCTGTTCTAGTAATCTTTCTCCATTCACTTCTTGCCTCAACTCTATTTTTTCTGAGAAGAAGTCAGCATTCTTGTATAAGAACATATGCATTAACAGGGAGTACCAAAAGAAAGGAGTGCCAACATCCCCCACATGCAACTTCAGCAAACCCTCATGTATCTTTTTTGTTAGAAAAGATGCATAGTCATACACCATAGAGAAATTGGGATGCTGAATTTGAGCCCCCATGAACATATACGCGATTGGCATCACAATGTTAGGGTTGAATCCCAAAATCTGGCACAACGAATAAAATGTTGCTAAAAAGTGATTGGCAAAACAACTCGGCCTGAAAGGCTCCTGGTCACTTGGGATAATATGAATCATTGAACTGTCTGCCCTGGCTAGATGAGGAGGAAGCAACTTCAATCTAAAGAGAGGCTTTGACCTTGCATATTCCTCCTTCATCTCCTCAAGATCAATTGGGACCAAGAATGAGCTAGACTCACTCAAATCAAAAACCTGTTGAATTTCATCTACACTTATACTTAGCAGAATCACACCATCATTATCCCTGATTACCCTTGTAACAGGGACATATCTTGTTGCCACTGCTATGAGTAGGTCCACATCAGGAAAACACATTTGGCACTGCTAGTTTCTCCATTTCATATCTCTATCCATTAGAGAAGGGGTGAGGTAAGTTTCATTGTCCATACCACAACCTAAAAATTTCTAGACCAGTCATAGGAACGCTAGCATCTACAATATTATAATTCTTGCACACTAGTCCCTCACCTAGGGTTCTTCCACTCATTAAAACCAAACCCCTCTTCCTGTCATTTGTTGATAACAGGAGTTGATCTAGGAAGTCGTCATATAAATTCCTCTACAAATAATCAATATGGCTAGAGTGTTTCTTCAGTGGTGCCATCTCAAGCAACTAGGGCTTCTTGCAAATTCAAATTCTTGAACAAACTAGGGCTACCCAGAAAACGAAATTACAACAAAACCTTGCAATTTCCAACAATTTAAATGAACCAGTAACCCTACAATAATACTCAACAAACCCCTTGACCAGCACACTACAACCCTTCACAAAATCATAGTCAAATTAACCAAGCATTCCATAAAATTACTCATGGGATTTCGCGTCTTGCAGAGAACCAAACTTTCACTGTGATCGCTCGAAAAAATTTATCTCTGGCTCTAAACTGCTTTGAAAATACTTGAATACTTTTGTGGTGAAAATAGAATGAAAGAAGATACTTTATGTCGATCGAATTGAGCCAGTAAACATCTCATCCACCATTAAAGCTCATTTTCATGCCGCGTCAATAGCTCAAATCGCATTTGATGTGAATTTAAATTCCAACAGTCGATATTTTTTTTAGATCATCGAACAACCACCTTCAAAAAGGCTGATGTAATCTCCATCTCAGCACCAAGGGTCCACCACAATACGCAACACCAAAGGAGTACAAGTGGTGCCCACCCATGATATCACAATCAGTAAACATACTGCATCTTTGGATCACGTGATGGCGGGAAACCATTTATTCCCACTATTGGCGATCGTGTTCATTTACAACCATCACTAGCACTGAACATAACCATCGAGCAAATTTTCATCAAGATTATAACACCACCATCAATCTCAATCACGTGCATCTCGTAGCTGTTTTAGTAACCCACTTTATTACATATTAAATCTCGACACAAAAATTAAAGTAGTTTATTGATCCTTTTCGTCGTCGATAGCTGAGACACATGGCACTTGCCCATGATTTTGCAATCAGTTGAGACCCAATGATGAGGTCGTCACGAGATCACAGGGAATGTTCAGGATCAACCGTTGGATGATTGATGGTCACTAAAAAGCGTTCCCTATAATATAAAACAATTATTAAAAGGGGAAAGGGGACATCGCCTAGGCCAACGACAAACGATGGCTCAAAGTTCTTAAAACACGGGGCATGGGCTAACCTAGACTTAGGAAATAATAAAGTTAGGAAAAATATTTAACATTGTTTATTAAAAGGGGCCTGGCCTAAATGAGTCAGTGGGACATAAGTTGTTTTAAAACCTCCCTCAAAAGGTAATGGCGAAATAGATTTAGCCCAAGGTTTTTGATAGAACATTAGGATTTCATGAAGGCAAAAATAAAACCCCAACCTTAGGTTTTTTCCAAATAGCACGATAGACTAGAAATGTGGAAAAATAATAATGAAAATCAAAGAACAAAATTTGAGGCTCCATCAGAAATATGAAAGTGAATAATAATAACACCAACTTCTCTAATACCAGGATCAAGACAAGTGGTCACCTAGGGCCATGAAGTGGATGTTACAATTGTGGAGGAGATCACTATGCCTCCAATTCAACATAGCATGCAGGAGGTCAACGAGGAGGGAATGATCGGTGAGCACCGCAACACCAGATTCATGCAACGGTTGACAACCATCAAGTAGATTTTCAAGCTTCACCTATTCAGATGATAGGTAAGCTTTTTGGTCAATCAGTTTCCATTTTGATAGATACAGGAGCTACTGAATGCTTTATTGATCCTAAAGTAGTTACTAAGTTACCTATTAGACCTGGTTCTATGTCACATGCATGGCTAGTTCAATATGGAAACCGAGCAAAGAAGAGGCAAGATTCATGTCTATCTTGTAGTGATTTAGAGCTACCTAATTTCCAAACCCAAGTTAACCTATATGTAGCACCATTGGGTTCATATGATGTGATCCTAGGGATCAATTGGTTAACTGAGCATAAAGCTATAGTGAACTATGAGGATAAGATTGTGAGTTGTCTTGATGATTTTGGACATCCAGTTGAGATTTTTGGATCTCAAGAGCCTCTTGAGTTAAGACATATCTCAGTCATGCAGCTAAAGAAAGCACATAGGAAAGGATGTTCCATATATGCTATATTGGTGAGTGACTTGGATAATGTCCAGCAAAGTCCAAAGGGCTATCCAGTTCTCAAGGAGTTCTTAGATATTTTTCCTTAAGAACTTACTGAGTTACCACCGAAGTGAGAATTTGATTTCTCGATTGAATTTTTACCTAGAATTGAGTCTCAATCCAAGGCTCCATACAAAATGAATACTACAGAGCTATATGATCTAAAGGCTCAATTGTAGGAGTTGCTGAAGCAGGGATTTATTAGACCAAGTGTATCCCCATGGGGTGCACCGATAATCTTTGTGAAGAAGAAGGATGGGACCTTGAGATTGTGTATTGATTACATAATGTTCAACAAGGTTTCCATTAAGAATACGTATCCTTTACCTAAGATAGATGGCCTGTTTGATTAGATGAAAGGGGCCACAGTGTTTTCTAAGATAGATCTTAGATCAGGTTACCACCAGCTAAGGATTAAGGAGGAGGATATTCCAAAGACAACCTTCTGAACTCGGTATGGACATTACGAGTTCACCATGGTACCTTTTGGTCTAACGAATCCCCCAGAGGCATTCATGAATCTTATGAACACCATATTTAGATATTGTTTAGATGATTTTGTACTTATATTCATAGATGATATTTTTATTTACTCCAAGATAGAAGAGGAGCATGAGAAGCACTTGAGGATAGTCTTGCCACGACTAAGAGATCGAAAGATTTTTGGTAAGTTTTCAAAGTGTACTTTCTTTCAAAAGAAGGTTCACTACTGGGGCCACATCATATCTGCTTAGGGAATCTCACTTGATCCTGCAAAGATAGAAGTAATTGTGGAATGGCCAACACCATAGAGTGTTACTGAAGTCTGTAGTTTCATGGGGCTTGCAGGGTATTACAGGAAATATGTGGAAGGATTTTCCAGGATAGTGGCACCTATTACTTCTCTTCAGAAGAAGGGAAGGAAATTTGAGTGGACTGAGAAGTGTGAGGAGGCATTTCAATTTATAAAATAGAATTTGACATCGACGCCAGTTTTGACTATACCAGATCCTAATGGGTACTTCATAGTGTTGAGAAACTATGTCTCAACTTCTAGTTTGAAGCCCAAGCTTTCAAAGTCTTGGCAAAATTTTATTCTTTTCTGGCTTTACCGCCATACCACGGCGGTCCCATTTGCTGTTTTGGTGGTACCGCGGTGAAGTGTTTGACGGTTACTGCCCTACCGCGCGTTGTCTTCCTCCTTACCATAGTGACCATGATATCTACCTTTCTGTTTGGCTTGGCGGTTACCGCCCTACCGCAGCTAGCCAAGAGGCTGACCGCGGTGGCCATGGTAAGGCCACTAGCGGCCTCACTAGTGGTTACCACCCTCTTGCGGCCAACCAAGAGGCTGACCGTGGTGGCCACGATAAAGCCGCTAGTGGCCTGGCTAGCGGTTACCGCCCTATCGCGGCTAGCTAAGAGGTTGATCGCAGTGGCCGCGGTAAAGCCGCCAGTGGCCTGGTTGGTGGTTACCACCCTACCGCGGCCATCCAAGAGGGTGACCACAGTGGCTGCAATAAGGCCGCTAGCGGTCAGGCTAGCAATTACCACTCTATCATGGGGTGGCCTCTCAGCCCCCACGGTAGCGCAGTAAGACCATCAGCGGTCCCACTGGCCGGTCACTACCATACAACGGTCTTCTCCTTTGACCGTAGTGGTAGCGCAGTGGATGCTTGGAGGCTTGGCCGGTGAGCTTTGTAGGCTTACCGTCATACCGTGAGGTGGTCGGTTGGGCTCAGCGGTAGCGCAGTAAAGGTTGTGGGGAGCTCGGATGAGCTTGACGACTGGTTTGACTGAGGTGGACTCAATGCCAAAAGCAGACAACGAATGATTTGTAGACACATGGCTCAGTGTCAAAGTGATGATTGGACAGAGACCAAAAGAGTAATTGCAGCAAGTGCAGGTCAACCCACAATGGCGAAACTGAACCCGATTTGGGTGAAGACTTTAATGCCTGGGTAGCTCAATGCAGGAAAATCGGTATGGACAGATCATTGGCATGATTGAATTAGACAAGGATGTACCTTATGATCGGTGGTTGACTGACAGACTTTAATGCAACATTAGACTTAATGAAGTCGATAAAATATTGCATAGAGAGAGAGAATTTGAACTACATTTTTTGAGAAAAAAAAAAACATTGTAACAGTGCGGTGATTCGAGTGTGCTGCTGTGAGCTGATCAGAGATGACTAAAATTTTTATGTAACCGTTTTGTTACTTTAATACAAATAGTCTGGACTTTGTGTGGTGGGTTTTTTACCTAAAAAGTTTTTTTCATGTATATCTTGTGTCAATCTGTGAATGCTCAACTTTGTGTAATATTTATTTTACTTGCATGTATTCATCTTAAGTAGTTTGTGAAGCTATTGAAACTGGTTTATGCTTTACTCCTTTGTTGTATCAGTGTTAAGGGAATGTATTCCACACTATTGGGTCTCTAGATCCATGCCAATTTTCTCTTCACATAGTGATTACAAATGCTTTAGGTGAAGGTGTAGGAGTTGTGTTAATGCGGGAAGGGAAAGTGGTTGCATATGAGTCTTGAAAATTGAAACAATATGAATTGAATTATGCGCCACATGATCTTGAGCTTGCAGCTATTGTGCATGCATTACAGATGTGGAGACATTATCTCCTAGGGAAACCATTTGAACTAAAGACGGATCATTTAGGACTTAAGTACATTTTTACACAGACTAACCTCAATGCGAGACAGAGGAGGCGGCTTGAGTTCCTAAGTGAGTATGATTTTGGTATTGAGTTTATCAAGGGAAAGGAAAATAAATTTGTTGATGCTCTTAGCAGGAGAAGACATCTCTCTGCTATGCTGACCACAAGGTCAAATTTGCGATAGCAAGTGTTGCAACATCTTCCAGCAGATGAGAAAGGGTCAAGCAAGCCTTAGAGGAAGATCCTTTAGATCATAGATTTGATGGATATGTGATGGAGTATGATGGTATTTTGAGATATCAGGGAAGGATGTATATCCCTAAGGGTGGAGACTTGAAGAGGTTGATTCTAGAGGAAGTACATGATGCACCTTACTCAGGGAATCCAAGAGTTACAAAGATGGTAGCAGAGTTGAAGACTTTTTATTTTTGGCCTAAGCTCAATAAAGATGTTATGGAGTATGTTGCTAGATGTTTGGAATGCCAACAAATCAAGGCTGAGCATGTGCATCCAGCAGGACTTTTATATCCCCACAATATACCTGAGTATAAGTTGTTAGAGTAAAGGTTTTAACTTAATTGTGTTAATTAAGTTGCCTTTATTCCCTTCTTAAGATTTCACTTTAGTTTACATAAAGTGACATTTAATAATTATATTAATTATTAAATGTTCTCCTTTTAGGGTTTCTTTTAGGGTTACACTCTAGGGTTTCTTGATCTCCTTTTATAAGGATTGATCTCATTGTATTATCACATCAATTCATTCTCTCATTCTCTCTGATATATACATTTTCAGTTTTCAGAGAACCCTTGCTTGTTTGTCTCCATCTCTTCTTTTGTGATAGGCTATTTGCATGTAGGTGATCTTCGGGGTTTGTGAAGTTGTATTTTCTCAACTTCTACATGGTATCAGAGCTCTAGACCTGTTGCTTCTTGTTCTTATTTTGAAGGTTTTGGAGCTTCAAGGGTTTGAGGTTTGCATTTTTTATCCAGGGCATACCTGTAATTTCAAAGCTTTTTGAGCTCAAACGGACCTTGCCATTGTGTCCATAGCAGTCCAAAACCCCTAAATCGACTATTCATTTGTCCATTCTGGACATAGTTGATTTGAGGGGAAAAATTTTTTACCCATACAACCGTCCGTCTGCCTGATAAAAAAAAATTCTGTTTTTTTCATCAATTAGTTTTAAAAAAAAAAAATAGAAATAAAAAAGCAGTTTAAAGGCTTGCGGGCCTTGTATGAGGGTACCCGTAGGTACCTATGTACGCTGGTCGGTGTACTACCAACCACCGTCGGCTTTAATGCTGACCAGCGGTCTAACGATACCGCCGACGGCAATACATTGGCAGCTACAAGTGGTGGCCCCCGCCTACACTTTTTTTTTTTTTAAATTAGGGTTTATTTTTTTATTTGTTTTTTTTATATAAGAAAACATTTTTTTTGTAATAAGCCCTATTGAAAAATGCGGCGACGGCCATTTAGCCATCAAATTTAAGCCAGTATTTTTGCTGCGACGGCTGTATGACCGTCAAATTTAATGCAATGTTGGCTTTTTTCCCCTTTAGACCTATTTTCTTCCAGAGGCCGTAACTTGGGCATACGATATCATTTTTTGGCAAACGAGATATTGTTGGAAAGCTGGTTCTATCAACTTTCCAGTGGTGTGGGTCTCATCACTTTTTTTTTTTGTTGGTACATTCTACAATTATTTTTTTGGCTGTCCTTCATGTATTTCCAGCTTTTTTGTCTTTTTTTGGGCATTTTGAGCATCATTTGTAAGCAATCTTTTATGTAAATGCACTGAGATAAAGTGCCACACTATTGTACATGTATTTTTTGGGGATTTTAGACATAAGGTTGTGCCATATTTTGTACTCACACTATTTTATAAAGTGTCATGGGGATTTTGTAGTGCCTTTGTTTTTGCCATCACATCTTTGTCTGGTGAGTGTCCCTCCATGACGACAGTGGATCCATATGATTCCAGCCTCATGCATGTGTGCTTTATTTTGCACACCACTTTTTCAGTTGCAGGTGCTTTCTTGCACACTTTCAAATGTTGTATCTTCTTTTTCATGCACTATAGGGTGTTTCACACCATTTCAGTGAATCTGTCAGGCTCTCCCAGTTCAGCATTGTGGGGGGTGTTATATTGTTTGTGCTAATGCTTTCTTGGTTTCACCTTGGAAGGAATCTTCCATTCTCAGTTGATCAGTGATTTTCAGACTATTGGTACTTGTGCCATCTGTATCTTCATTCCAGGTGTTTTCCTTCGTTTTCCATCTGATTCGAGTAGTGTCGTTTGGGGCACTCATGCAGATTGTTGTCTTCTTGATCCTGTGCCATTTGTATCTTCGTTCTAGGTGTTTGCCTTTTCTTGCCATCTGATTCGAGTAGTGTCTTTTGGGGTACTCATGCAGATTGTTGTCTTTTTTATCCTGATCATCTTATCTTCAGAGGAGGTTCTTCAGCAACATAGCAGTCATCTTTCGACAGTTGTTTGCAGCTTCTTTTGCTTTAGTGATGTTCTTTATGGATTTCAGCATCTCTTTTTGGAGTAGAGTTTTTCCCATGTGGTTTTCTCTATTTCTCCACTTTACAAAGATTTGGTTGTATTTGGGTACCTGATCTGGCCTAGTTACCGAGACCCATGTTTTCCTTCTTGCATTGTAGTTACCTTTGTTTTCTTGCATTTTTTTGTATTTGCACGTTTGCTCATCTTAAGGGGGGTGTTATAGTAAAGGTTTTAAATTAATTGTGTTAATTAAGTTACCTTTATTCCCTTCTTAAGATTTCACTTTAGTTTGCATAAAATGACATTTAATAATTATATTAATTATTAAATGTTCTCCTTTTAGGGTTTCTTTTAGGGTTACACTTTAGGATTTCTCGATCTCCTTTTATAAGGATTGATCTCATTGTATTATCACATCAATTCATTCTCTCATTCACTCTAATATATACATTTTCAGTTTTCAGAGAACCCTTGCTTGTTTGTCTCCATCTCTTCTTTTGTGACAGGTTATTTGCATGCAGGTGATCTTCGGGGTTTGTGAAATTGTATTTTCTCAACTTCTACTTAAGTGGCAAGTAATCAGTATGGATTTTATCCAAGGATTACCTTTGAGTAGGAATAGGCATGATACCATCTTAGTAGTCATTGATAAACTAATGAAGGTTTCACATTTCATACCTGGGAATCTGAAAGATGGATCATTAACACTTGTCAAGAAATTTGTGCAAGAGATTTTTCGATTGCATGGTGTACCAGAGACCATTATATCAGATAGGGATACCAAGATGACATCTAGGTTTTGGACAACACTGAATGCAACTTTAGGAACTAAATTGAATTTTAGTTCTGCATATCACCCACAAACTGGTGGCCAAATAGAAACGGTAAATTGGGTTGTTGAGGATCTACTGAGGATGTATTGCATGGATCAGCAGTACAAGTGGGAGGAATATTTTCCATTGGTTGAGTTTTCTTACAACAACTCATTCCATGCATCATTGGGTATGACACATTTTGAGGCACTTTATGGATGGAAATGTCACACACCCATTAGTTAGGATAGGATGGAAGATAGGATCATCATTGGTCCAGATATGCTCAAGGAAATGGATGAGAAAATGAAGTTGATCAAGAGTAGGTTGAAGGAGGTAGCCGATAGATAAAAGAGCTATGCTAATAGAAACATGACTTTCAGACAGTTTGTTGTAGGAGATAAAGTCTTTTTGAGGGTTAAGCCTCATAAGAGCTCTATCTCATTTGGGAAATCATCAAAGTTGGCTACAAGATTTGTGGGACCCTTTGATGTACTGGAAGTCATTAATCCAGTTGCTTATAGACTAGCATTACCACCTTCTCTAGCTCGACTCCATAATGTATTCCATGTTTCTTTATTGAAACCATACCATCTTGATGCATCTCGTATACTTGATTGGCGTTCATTACAGGTACAGGATCCAGGGGTGGTGCTAGTGGAGCCCATCTGAATCCTAG
The DNA here is from genome assembly GCA_007115665.2 of Sequoiadendron giganteum. Taxonomy (NCBI): domain Eukaryota; kingdom Viridiplantae; phylum Streptophyta; class Pinopsida; order Cupressales; family Cupressaceae; genus Sequoiadendron; species Sequoiadendron giganteum. The sequence goes on along the minus strand of CM021108.1, from coordinate 606,868,475 downwards.
ATAGGCATAGCATTAAGCTATGTAACAGGGATAGTACTCAGTACAAGGTCCAGTGGGACCAGTATACTGAGGATAGTGCTACATGGGAGGATTCTAAGACGATTGACTGTCATTTTCCTCATTTTCTTTCTTACAATAGTATTTGCTTAATGCATGAGATACTTGATACTCTAGTTTTTGATTCACATGTTGTGAACTTGGATAACGTGGATGCTACTATGAATTGTTATGCTTATGTTTTGAGAACTATGATGTTAGTTATTATTTCATTATGATTGAGATACTATGTTTTATTGATTGAGATACTATGCTTATTGATTGATTAATAAGACATCAAGATGATGTCTCTTCCAAGAGGGGAAGGATGTCACGTACTGATTTATCATGTATTTAATTGCAATTATTAATCATGAGATTTGCATGTTTATGTTAGATGATTATTTAAATTGAAATTGAAATTGAGATTTAAATGAAAATGAAATGATTTGTAATTCATTATTATGAAATTTGGGGATTGTCATTACTAATGAGAATTTGAGTGCAAGTGAATGCAAAAATAGGTGAACGAGAATGATGGTGAGGACATTGATCAGGTAGAGTTGTTTTAGCCATTAGACGTTAATAAGGATGATGAAATCTCACACACCATTTAGTTAATTAGAACGTAATTTGCATGATTAAATGGTTTAAATATTAATTTTTATTATGGCTATGCATTTGATTGAATGTAATTGGAAAATGGAAAGTTTTTTTTTTAAATAGCAATTTGATTATTGCTATGAGAAAATGGTTTATTTATATATAATGTAAAATTTGTGTTATTGGTTTATTTGTTATTTTTCACATATAATAAATGAAATATTTATGAAAATATAAATTATAATTGTTAGGATAAGAACTCTAAGGAAATTTAAATCTTAGGCTTTTTGAAATAAATGAAAGTGGAAAGATATGTTTAAATAGATAAATATATTAAATTTAGTTATTTAAATGAAAATAAGAAGAAGCAATACGTTTTAAATTTTAAATAAATTGAAAATAGTAGTAAACAAATGGAAAAAAATTACCTTTTAATCAATTTCTCATGCAAACAAAGAGATAGAACTCTGAGTTATGGCCATCACTGCTGGAAATGTGGCACATATTGCAGATCCGACTTTCTTGTTTACTCCACCATTTTGCATGAATTGTAAAGGGGAGAAATCCATTTTTACATAGAGGAAGAAGAAAATATCCTCTTAAGACATGCGCATCTGAGACAGGAAGAGAAAATCCTTTTTTGACATAGAGGAGAAAAAGTAAGCATAGGAACACAAAGTTGTTGGTTTGTGAATGTTGTTTTAATTCATGTGCAAGGAGAAGACAGAGAGAGGCACAACCAGTGGAGAGAACAAAATTCTCTCATCTCCCATGCGCATATGAGAAAGGGAGTTAGTGTGAGGCATGTGGGAGGAAGGAAGAAGGTGAAGTGCATAGGAAGGAGGAGAAGAGAAGGGAAGTGTGCAGGAAGGAAGTGAAGGAAGAGAAGGGAAGTGTGCAAGAAGGAAGTTCAGGAAGAGAGGCACGACCAGCAGGGAGTTTAGGAAATACATAACAAAATTGGGAGATTTGGTAATACAGAACAAAAAACTCTCCACTTTGCAAGTGTGAAGAGAAGGTGAAGTGCGTAGGCATAGGAAAGAACAGAGGAAACACAAACACAAACAGAAATAGAAGATTCATCTCCAGATTTAAGAAAACACATAGCTGCAGGAGATTAACAAGTAAGTTTATTGATATAAATAATTTACCAGTCTTAGAAACAATGAATGTATGTGTTAATTATTTCTTTCTTTCACAAAAACAGTAAAAATGAGAACATATTGCTGTTTTTTCAAATTTAGAAAAAGAAGATCAAACACCAGATGTATTTTCCTGTAGATAAAGAACAACTTGAACAGAAAATTATTGAACAACTTGAACACAAAATTATTGAAAGAGACAGTAGATTTCTTTATTTATGAAATTTTGATTTAGTATATTGAAAAGATGCACATAAAAAATAGTATGTTTTATATCTATTTAGATTTAGAAATGCTTCAGAAAAATAAAAACTGTCAGAGAGATAAAATTTTCAAAACAAAAAGAACAGAAAAGATAGTGAAATTATTACAGAATTAAATAGTTGAATGTTCTTGGTTTAAATATAATTTAAAAGGATAATATTAAATAACTTTGTGTATTTAAATATGTTTGAAAAGTAGAATTGAAATTTGATAAACCTCTGGGAATAAGACTAAAATTGTTGTGAAACATAATTAAATATGAGGTTTTATGTTTTTTCAAAGATATTATTTTAAAAGGAAATATGAAAAATAGAAAAGAAAGAAAGTGAAATTAAAAATATAAATTACTTTGAAATGAAACGAATTAGAAAAAGATTATTTCAAAGTATAGGTAAATTTTATGATTAAATGAACCAAAAGAGGTGTTCTTTTATTTTAATTTAAATATGAGTTTAATGTTATTTGTGATTTAAATATGTGAAATTACTGCAATAGAACTATGTTTGCTTAAAAATAAAAGTGTAGTTCATGTGATTGGGAAAGATAATATTTATTTTGAATGGAACCATGCATGCTTGATAAATGAATGTGCATGACATGTGTTTGGAAAGTTACCTTCCGAGATAGGTGCCGAATATGGGTTTATAGAGAGCGTAGTTTTGCTTTCCCAAAACTACTATTATTTGTCATGCATGACATTTTACTTGGCCAAGTAACTTAAGGACCATTGAAATAGATGGAATGAAAATAACTCTCTACCATATCCTAGTACCAAACTTGCTTGTTTCTTAAATGAATTAGAAAAATGAAAATGCATGTGGATTTAATAGTTATACTAAGCACGCATCAGATTTCATCCTACTTGTCGACTTATTTTTGCTAAGCGACTCATGCAGGGTCGGGTATTATTTGAATGACTAAGAAATTTTGGGGAAGCGTAAGCTTTGAGGTTGGGCGGAAAAAGTGCCTGAACCTTGTTCTCATCTTCATGTTTGAAGATAAGCTATTGGATTGCAGATCAAATGAAGATTTCTTCATATATCTATTATATTTCATTATTGTATAATTATTGTAGAACTTAAGGCGACATAATGCCTAAGTCTTGAATTGTAAATTTCTTTTACAATGTTTATGTAATATAGATGTCATGAAAGATGACACATTTTTTAATGTAATTGGAATTATTATGAATCCTATTGTAGACTTTAAGTCAATGTTTTGGAATCTTTTGGATTAAAGTAATTTATTTGAATGGAGTTACGATATTTTATGGAATGGAAATGAACTTATTAAAGGAATTATAGTTTATTTGGAATTAAAGAGTTTCGTGCTTTACACAGTTAGGCAGATGGAATAAATAAAATCTAGGAGGATATGCAGAATACATATATTACAATAAAACTTCTATCATTGAAATTTGGTCCATTATATGGGAAGAAGGGTTGAACCTTTATAAAGTTGAGATATGATAAGAGATATGATTAATCCTAGATCAAAAAGGTTGTCAAATGGAATAATTGATCAAGATATCAAGGAAAAAATTTGTTGATACAAAGCTTAAGCTATGAAGCCATATTATTATGCTTAAGGTAAATAGTTAAGTCAGTGATGCATAATCTATGCTTCTAAGTTGTCCAATGGTGTAAATACCAAAGGGAAGGATGGGACCCACAATATAGTGCATAATACATTGACACTCCTTTTCCATTTAGGTTACACTAAGGATAATTGTATTAGCTAATGAGAATGTGTTTTCTAGTCACTAAGGGAATAGGTGTCATATAGGATATGGTCACTATTGAACTTATGAAGGACAAAGGAGTTAATATAATTATGATGTAAAGTTCTTTAAATGGAAAGTATGTGTGAAGCACACAATTTATCCCCATACGTTAGTGCAATCACTTAGTGCAAGGTCCAAGAAGGACATGAATTCAAGGCGTTGTGCTATGAGGGAAGATTAGACTTTGGAAATAATACTTATTTCTTACATTATGAGAAAAAAATTGAAGGTAAAATCTTTATTTGACTTTATATATATGTTTAGGACTTAAAATAATCAGGGATGATGATTCTCAAATGGGTGAGTATGTTACACAACATCTTATTATTACCGAGTTACTTTTACCTTCATAAGTAAATATGATGATAAATATTAATCATGATTTTAATATGTTTGATAAATGAATGAAATATTGAAATGGGTATTAAGATGTTATTTCTTAAAAGGGGTAATTTTGTTTATATTGATGAAGTGCAATGAAAGAATATGTATTGCAATGTGAATATTCTAATGCTTTTTCGTTGCAAATGTTTTATGATGTAAATGAATTTCATGTGAACATCTGACTACTATTATTATGTACTAAGTTGAATGCAAGAACATCATTTGAGCCTCCAGAAGAGATGGGAAGTATCACTCAAAAGAGGGCCTTGGTTTGGTAACCATTAATAAGCCTATTTGAGCTTTCACACACTCACTTATAGTTTGGTTTAGTCGATTCAATAGTTTTGAAAATGGTAAGTTATACTTAGCCTTGTTTGAGTATGATCTAGAAGACATTATGCTCTTGTTTATGAATGTTTTGATTTAGATTATATGTGATTGAGTCTCTTTATTGAGTTTGAGATCTTCTTCATGTATTTATCTAAATCAACGATTATATATAGAATTTATATGTGTGTGTGTGGAAACGATACTCATGAATAGTGAATGTATATGTGCATGTCTATATGAAATTAGGAATACTTTCAGATACCCATGCACAAATACATCATATGCATCTAAAAAGCATCACACATATATATGTATGCATGCATTTGATATATATATTTACCAACCTATGAAAACATAGTTATATGTATATATATATATTTGTGAACATATGTGTCTATACATACATAATCATATATATATGAATAAACCCTTTAACCCTAACAAATGGATTTGAACTGTGTAACAGTGGAAGGAAAACTTCTTAGAGTTGGAAAAAACCATTTTGAAACAATTTGTCTAATCCTACCATGCTATTAGTGATGAGAATAGTGATTCTCAACAAATCTCTCTAATTATTGATGAAGATTTGTTAATATTTGAGGAATACATCCCAATCCTCTACCAAATTAATGATACTAAAGAGGAATAATTCCTCAAGGCCACAGTAATTAAGGAATGAGAGCAAATGTTGATTCCTATTTGGGTAAGAGCAACTAAATTTAGAGTGGAGATTTTGAATGGATGTAAAGATAAGTTAAACAATTATAGGAGTCAGGCTGAGAAGGTAATGAGTGACATTTGGAAAGCTATAGAAGATCTAAGATGCACATTTATGGAAAACCCTTCATTGGTAAGAGAACCTGAGAAAATGATTGAAGAATTGCAGAATTCGATGCAAGGATAGGTTACCCAAGAAGGTATAGACAACATGGTCATAAAAAAAATTGAACCTCTAGTCTCTTCAAGAGGATTTGGAAGCTTTTGCAAAAGTACAACAATAGATTGAAAAGGCCAATTTTGACCAAAAAATAAAAATCCAGTTTCATAAGGGACCATCCATGGAAAAGATGAATGAGATAGTACCAACATGGTCTAATAAATTTTCTAAATAAATTGGAAATAGGATGTGGGTTTTTGTTTGTGTTGGACTATAGGTGTTTGAAATGTTTTGGTCGCTCCTCTTGAAGATGACGTGTTCTTTTTCCCAGATCAACACTATATTAGGAGATATAAAAAATAGGTGTGGTGATTATGATGAGGGTGAAATCACAATATTGTGTCTCACTTTTTTCCCAAGATGGATATTCACATCAGTATTTTTAACTGAATCTTCATCTTCTAAGACCTATAACAGCTAAACCATTAAGAATTTGAAGATGATGTAAACTAGTGATTTGTGGCAATTTGTGTGTAGATTATAAATATATATTTTAAAAAAAAAATCCAAAGATAAATCATGAATCTTTCAACATCTCCTTTAATAACTCTTTTTAAACAAAAAATGGAATTTTCATAAAGTAACATTTGTGTCATACAACATAACTTTTTTCTGTAAAGGATAAAATTCTATTTTTTGAAATATAGATTCTCAACATCAATATCTAGGGAAAGGATATTTTTACATAATATTTTTCTTCATATATATTTTTAAAATAATTTATAAAGTCACTGTAACTATAATTTTGACATACATGTGTGTCATACAACCTGACTTTTTGTGTATATCGAAATCCATTTTTTATTATTTTGTGAAACAAGGACATATAGTTAAATAAGTATATATAAGTAAGTATGAATATATAAAATAGTATATATATTAGCATATATAAATAAGTATTTATACATATTTAAATATCAAAGAACGTTTTTGTGTGAATATATATATATACTAATATACATATATATTATAATGTGGATATCATAATATATACTATTAAAAACCTTTTTATTAAGATAAGCATACTGTTGAAGTATACTTGGGTGAAAACACAATACCGTGTCTCACTTTTTGCCCAAGATGGACAGTTACTTCAATATTTTTAACTAAATCTTCATCTTCTGAGACCTATAGCAGCTAAACCATTAAGAATTTGAAGATGATGTGAACTAGTGATTTGTGGAAATTTGTGTGTAGATTCTAAATATTTTTTTAAAAAAATTTCTGAAATAAATCATGAATCTTTCAACATATCCTTTAATAATTGGTTTTAGACAAAAAACATTTTTTAGAAAGTAACATTTATGTCATACAACATAACATTTTCTATAAAAGATTATATTTTAATTTTTAAAATATAGATTCTCAACATTAGTATCTAGGGAAGGGATATTTTTTCATAATCTTTTGTTGCATATTTTCTTAAAAAATAATTTTTGAAGTCACTGTAACTATAATTTGGGCATTAGGCTTAAGCTCCCAGTTATTTCTTGGTGTGTTGTGAGGGATGTTGGTCCCTGTAATCTGGCTATGAGTGGGTTCCAGGGACCCTTCTAAACCTAGTTTGGGTTCAAGTTCCCTTGTAAAACTTGGTTGTGTTTGGTTTAAGGTTCCCATTAAAACCTTTTTCTAATTATTGCAGATTTGGGTAGTCATACTCATTTAGTTTTTTGCTACTAGTTCGCTGCTTGTTGTCTATGTTGTATTCATATGCAACTTGTTATTCTTTGAGTGGGTTTTAGGTCCCTATCAAAAACTATTTGTAAATGGTTTCAAGTCCATTCAAAACCTGTTGTAAATGGTTCCAGGTCCATTCAAAACCTATTTCTCCCATATAATCAAAATCCAATTTTTCTTCTTTGGGTGAAACAAGGACATCAATACCTAGGGAATGCATTTTTTGAATTTTTTTTATAATGGTTTAATATTTTTCCACCTCTACACAACAAAGAGCTTGATGTTTAGAGAGAAACATATGGTTATTAAAAAAAATTGAAAATTAAATACATGATAAAATGAAAATATATAAAACCTATAGAATTGTTGGAAAGATCGTTTCAAGGGCTACAATCTTGCAAAATATAATTTTTAACTGATGTTATTTGATCCCTCAAAAGGTAAAGAAAAAGTGGTTTTTTCCTAGCATTTTGATAGGTGTGAAGGAGACTCCATTGGGGGTATAATTTAATACTAGATGGGTTCTATCCAAGGGGATTTGATCTAAGGGGGTCTTATTTATCCCTCTTCAACTAAAACCCGTTAGATGGAGCCTCTCAAGACTTAAATCATTATTTTTTCTAAAAACACCGATTTTAGGAAAAAAACAACACATCCCAAATGTGAGACACTCTATTGTGGTAACACCCACCATACATTTTAACTTTCTTAGAAATGAGCAAGAATAAGTCTAATCCATGATAGGGATATAAGAAAATATTTGGTGCAACATACACATAAAGTGTATTGCACAGTAATAAAAGGAATATTGCATAAGTATAACCTATGCATAAGAAAAAAGACTTAGTTTATAACTAGCATTTCCATGTACTTATGACCTGCATATAAAGTGCCTAAGAAAAGATTTTACCTGCCAATGCATAAGGCACATTGTATAGGAATTCAAATGCAATTCAATTTTTTTTAATAATTCTAAAAGTTGTTGTTGGAATCAATCAATGGTCCAAGAAGCGGTGTAGCAAAAGAAATGTTGTTGAAAATACATTATGAAGGTAATAGAATATGCAATAGGTTGTAACCCAACCATCGAGACTTAGTCAATAACTCAAGATGCTGATTGAAGAGAAAAATATGCAAAAATGTGTTGACTTAGTCTTTAAATTTCAAACTCCAGGATAGGTGCATGGATAATGTATGTGGTGCCATGATCAATAGAAGTTTGAAGCAACAAGAAGTATAATCTGCATTAAATCTCCAGTGTGTGAGATAAATTAGAATGTGTGAAATAGTCAAATGTGAAGTTGGCTAGAAAGAGTCGACTTGTGAAACCAATAACCTTGCATTTCTAAATGTTATTCTTGTTTTCCATAAGAATGAGCGACTCATTCTTTATGAAGAAATCTTGCTATGCATGTGTTTATTGTGCAACGTTTTTAGCTACCACCTTTTCCTCTTCTTAATGAGTAAAACCTTTTGGATTGAGAAGTTTCATCTTTGATAGCTTGATTCTAGCCTTTTGTTTCTCGCATTTGTGTATAAATAGAGGTTCTTTATCCCTTAATTGGGATGCATTATGCATACTTGATGCTTATTTTTTGAGTTTTTATTCTAATTTTTTGAGTTCGAGAGTTTGTTCTAAGAGGTTTTTGAGAGTTTGTGAGAATTTTTTGAGAGTAAGATTTTGGTAAGTGGAAGAGATAGTTGGGAATTGCTTGCTGATTTTGGGAAGGCTGAGCTAGGAATGTAGAACCCCACTGTGGATCCAAGAGAACAACACGCAAAGAAACAAAATAACTGAACAATTATTTTTTTCAAAGGCATTTGATTATAACACAAGTACAAATTAAACATCTACACATGTGTTCTCAAGGTTCCATGAAAACACTACTTAAACATTCATAAGTAATAAAATCACATCCTTAAACCATAGACATTAAACATAAGGATATATCATATTGGTAATGAATGATCCAATTACATAATCATATTGTAGTCAAGTTACATCAAATGAGATTGTGAAAAATCTCGTTACATCATAGTAATATCATAATAAGGTCTCACATACACATAAGGAATGTTTACAATATAGATGAATATCATAACACATCTGTCAACCTTGGTCATGAGCACACTCAGCGTCCAACTCCATGAACAGTGTAAAATCAGGAACCTATCATAAGAATAATATCATCACGTATTGCATCAATTGCAAGGGGACCCAATGGAGGATAAAGCATGTTCCTCCCAATCGTGTGGTACCCAAAGGTTCACCCCCCATACTAGGAGATAATATCAGGTCCACAAAGATAAATGAACATGAAGACAAAACATAACATCACATGGCTTGACGTACGTAGTACAACATAACGATATCTAAACCACAATATCACAAACAAAGCTCCTAGAGGAAACATCATACCAAATGGTAACTCTTCACAAGAGACCACATAACATGAATTAGGATAAGAGTGTCATCACATAGTTACTTTAGGTTACCCTGGTGAATCTTCTTAGACTATTGACCCTCATACCAGTTACCCTAGCAATCTCTACCGATTCTCGGCCCCTAAACAAACTCATATGGAATCGAACTACCTTTCAAGAAGACCAAGTAGATGATCATGCCATTCCAAGCCATCTCAACCTACCCTTAATCTATACAAGCACTAAGGTATAAGGCAAGGAAATCAAATTATCTGAATTATTTAATGAACACTACCCAACCCCTAATACATTTAATTAGATTTTCACTGAATTATAAACTCCCAATAGGTTACCTTGGTTACCTCTTAGGATTCCAGCCCCTATCGCAAGCCACTCTCCCTAATTAAAATGACATAACATATTGACCATTACAAAGGAAATCCATCATGCACATTAAGACATTGACCAAATAACTTTCAAAAAACCTCCAATGTAATATCATATTGTGCATGGCTAAGTCCTCAATTAAATCATTGCAATAGAAAAACAAAGTATGAGCATTAAAAGCTTAATAATTCAAGTTTCTTTTCCCTAGCCTCTAGAAGATTTAAAAATTCAATAACATAGGAGTACACTCTTAAATTAATAACAAATTTAAAATTTCCCATCATATACATTCATCAATTCTTCATGAACTAAAAGTTCATAAGAGATAATACATTGACATAATAAAATGTCTTATTTATTATTTTCAATTAAAAAAAAAAATCGATGATCATCCTTTATTAAGAATAATATAGATACTTTACATTTACTAACCAACCATACAAAAACCAATCAAATTCTAATGCATATATAAATATATACATATATAAACATGTACACACAATTAAGTTAGAATCATTTTATACAATTCAATTTTTAAAATAAATAAATCACAATACCAACATAAAAGGATATCACAACATCCACTTAATCCTATATATGGCTCAAATTGTAATCTATGATATTACAAATTTGAATGGCGTTGAGCTAAAAAGAAATTGAATTTTACAATCACACAAAACAACAAATCATTCCATACTGCCAATACATCATGTGCTTTAGGATAAAATATAAATCATGCAAAAACCAATTCAAAGCCATGGCTATATTCGAATCCATTGAATTCAATGCAGATGGAAACTGTTGATTCAATCCAAGATTATTAATAGGCAAGGTAACATTACAAAGCAACCTAAAGATACAAAATGGACGCCATACAACTCATTGTTCACTAAACATATTAATTGAATGCAAGTATTAAGGATACTAGTGACTAAGTGTGGATGAATAAAGATAATATCCAAGACTGAGGTAAATAAAGGAGAATCTAGCAACTCCAAGGCAACGTACGATCTAGAAATTAACAAATGACTAAGGAAGAACAACATTGGCCACATCATATAGAACATGCAAAGTGAGTGATTTAAGAGACTGCAAGGAGAATAGCCACATGGGAAATGGTAAGGAAGATGGATATAAGAAGATAAGTGATGCCTCTCCTAAATTAACCCCCCCAACCCGAAGAGATAATTATACAATGATGTATTTTATATGAACTAGACTCCCATAATTAAATTTTGACATAATAGAATGCAGATTTTCTCATATACTAACTGCAAAAGGGTGGTAATAGGTATTCTAGACTTGTTAAAAGGTAACCCACTAATATCAATATAGGTAGAATTCATTCCTTACATAAATGAATTCACAGAGAGATTATTCAATCGATACTCATAAAAGGATGATATTACATATCTTAGATAACTACTCGTTAACATCCATTAACTTGACTCAACAATAGAGTGAGAGAGAGAGATAGTGCAAACTAGAGTTAACCAGCCTATTAAAATAGAATGATATGCATAAAACATACTACATACATGGTTCATCTCATGTAGCCACTGTCAAGAATGTTACAAGCCAACGAGATGGCGAGAATTCTTATGTAAGGATAATTTTCAATGTTGTAGGCACCAACTTATGCCATCATTGAAATTCGAGCAATATTTATATTAATAGAATTCCTTTAGATCTAAGGGTTCGAAGTACATCAACCATGTGGTACAAATGATTAAATCCCACAATCAATCTGAAGCAACGATAGAGTCTAAAACTAACGATTTCAATAGATAATGCGCACAAATAGAATGAAGGTAAAGTGAAATAGCACAAATAGTAAATTTGCAAATCAGAGTCTACATATATTGGATAATGCATTTGATGGTGCTTTTGTTTCTCTAAAATTTATCTTCGATTATTTCAACATTAATAAATCTATAATTTATTTTTTGATGTTTGTGCAGAAAATTCAACAAACAATTTCTACCATAAGGAGGAACAAGTACCGTAAACAACTTCCATAAGCTATTATTCAAGAAAATGTAAAACAAAGAAGAGAACCTAGAATATTTGCTCGAATATGATGTAGATTGAAGCAAGAATCAGAAAATCCACAACTCTATATTTTCCGAAGCACACAAATCCTTCCAATTTCATTATCTCCAAAACTTTTCAACCAAAATACGGAGAAGAATATTTTCCCAAAACTACCATGAAATTTTTTCCCCAAAACCCAAAATAAATTGCCGTGAAATTTTATTTCCCAGAAAACCAAAAAAAATCAATTGTCGTGAACAACCTTTTTTTTTTTAACTCTTAATTCCTTTTTAATTATCTCATAATCACAAAACTTAACTAATTGTCATCATGCAAACAAAATATCTACTTTTAGACATGTCTAATTAAATAATTACTCAAGATAACACTTTCCCACTTTGAATCAAGATTTTAGATATTTATTCATAATCTATTGAAAACAAACCCTTCAAAATATCTACTTTTCATTTATTTAAGTTTGCACAATAAAATCAACAATCACATTTAATTAAATATCCTATTTAATTAATTCAATTAATCAAACCTTTTAAATTTTAATTTTACATTTAAATAACATTACACTAAATCAAATAACTTATAAAATACACCATTTAACTAATTAATGAATTTCCAATCAAGACAAAAACATGAATGACACGACAAAACCGAACGAGAAACAACAACGGGTGACAAACAGATAATTGTCCTATAAGGGAATGATGGACAAAGAAGGAATTGACATTATCTTTGAAACATGTTTCCATTGGGTCATGGTACACTCAAACCTAAAAAAGATGGTGGATTCGATGCCCAGTACTTACAGACTGCATAGAACAACACTGTCAAACATATCTGCATAAATTGACAATCACATCGTGAAAGAGAGTTACAACGAAGTAGGGTACTCACGAGTGAGTAATGCTACATTGTCTCCTTCACCAAGACTAACATACGATAATACATCATAAACAACATTAGGTACATCATCATAAACACACTAATGATCTGAAATAACATAAAACCATAACACACATAACGTTTATCATAATGTCACCATACGAACATAATTAGATGATCAACAAAGTATCTAATGTATCAGTAAAAAAGTATAAAACCATAATAGTATCAGTGTTGTAATATAAATGAGGTAGCATAATATCCAAAAATAGCTAAAACAACTATCAACCAAATAGAAACAAACTGAAAAATAACAGTAGCAACTGGAGGGACACTACATCCTCCCCCCTAGGATAAGGCTTACTCCTAGAATCCCACAAATAGATATGGATAAAGCTCTCTCATGTGTGTTGCATCCCCCCAAGTAGTTGATGCCTCATCACTAGGATCCCACTAGACCCTCACCTAATCAATGTCTCGACCACTGAGGGCGAGCCTCCTATGCTGAAGAATGCCCATGGGATCCAAAGCCAACTGCCCGTCCTCTACCTATAATGCATTCCAATCAGGCACATGTGAAATATTAGAATGATAAGGCCTAAGAATAGATACATGGAATACATCATGAATACATGAAAAACTGGGTGGTAAAGCAAGATGATACGCTATAGGACCAATCCTCTCTAGAATCTCAAATGGTCCAATAGAATGAAGTGCGAGCTTAAAGCATTTTCCATAATGGATCGAACTCTTCCATGGATGCACCTGAAGAAATACCCTATTGCCAATTGAAAACTGATGATCCACTCTATGCGCATCATCATACTTCTTTTGTCTATCCTGTGCCACCACCAAGTGATCTCTGATGTGATCAACCTAGTGCTCCATATCTTGAAGCATCTCAAGTCCAAGTAGAACTCTATCCTCAAGTCGGTCCCAACTCAATGGATTCTGACAAGGACATCCATACAATGCTTGAAAAGGAGGCATTCCTATGGAGCTATGATACCCATTATTATAGGAGAACTCCACTAAGTAAAGATAATCTTTCCATCATGATATTGATCCATTACATACATCTTAAGCATATCCTCAAGAATCTGGTTGACCCTCTCGGTCTGACCATCAGTATCAAGGTGATAAGATGAATTGAAGTTCAACTGAGTACCTAAGGCATGTTGCAATGATGTCCATAATGCTAATATAAATACAAGATCTCTATCTAAAATGATTATGTGAGGAATTCCGTGCAACCAAACAATATCCTTCATGAATATCTTTGCCACATAAGAGGCATTATAGGAAGAACGAACCAGTGAAAAATGTGCTACCTTAGTCAACTTGTCAATAGTAACCATAATAGCATCATGTCGATGAGATGACATAGGTAAACCAACAATGAAGTCCACCGATATAATATCCCACTTCCATTCAGGAACAAGATGTGGTTGTAGCAGTCTTGCGGGATGCTGATACTCAGACTTAGCTCTCTAACACTCAATACGTTTTGAAACAAAATTAGCACTAGTGATATCACGCTTCATCCCAGGCCAAAAGTATAATTCTTTGTCCGCATCCATCTTCTTAACACTAGGATGAGCTAAATAAGGTGCTCGATGTGCCTTTGACATAATTAGAGTGCAAAGAACTTCTGCATGTGGTATGTAAATACAACCCAATTGGCGCAACAATCCATCTGACTTGAGAGTATATCCTGTGAATCTACCCTCCAAGGGTATATATGATCCAAACTCCATTTTCACCTCTTGATGCAATCTATCTATAGGAAGTGTTGCTAAAATTTGGCTCCTCAAATCAACTCTAAGTGTCACGACAGAAAGCTCATGCCTTCATTGACTAAGAGTGTAAATCACTATGTTCTCCTTCCCCTAGATAAATTTCACCTCGAAGTCATACTCACATAGGAAATCCATCCATCATCTTTGTCTAGCATTCAAATTAGGCTGTATGAAAAAATATTGCAAATTATAGTGATCACTGTGAAGTTCAAAATGGTGCCCCAACAAGAAATGCCTCCACCAAATGAGAGCAGGAACAACTAAAGCTAGCTCCAATTCATGAGTAGGATAGTTCAGTTCATGATCCTTGAGTTTGTGAGACTCATAAGTGATCACACAACCTACCTACATCAACATGGTTCCTAATCCTTCCAAAGATGCATTAGTACAAACAACAAAGTCCTTAGAAGGATTAGGAACTGCTAAGATAGGCGCACTCATCAACTTTTCCTTGAGTGTAAAAATTTGACTCACACTAATCTGACTAAATAAATTTCTTCCCTTTCCTCTAAAGAGAAGTAATGGGATGAGAAATCCTTGAGAACCCCTGAATAAACCATCGGTAATACCTAGTAAGACCCATAAAACTATAAACCTTAGGTACATTGGTAGGTACAGTCCAATCAATGATGGCTTGGATCTTCAAAGGATCCACAACAATACCCTCTCCATAGATAACAGGACCAAGCTATTTCACCTCAGTCTAGAAGAACATGTACTTCACCAAATTCATGAACAATTGATTCTCTCTCAAGCATTGCAATACCTGCCTCATATGCTCTTTGTGCTCCTTCATATCTCTTCAATAGATCTAAATATCGTCAAGAAACACAAGAAAAAAATGATCAAGGTATGTGTGGACAACAACATTCATCAAACTCATTAAAATTGATGGTACATTTTTTAACCCGAATGGTACCACTATGAACTCATAGTGCCCGTAATGAGTTCAAAATTTCATTTTATGAATGTTCGCTTCTGAAATGTGCAACTGATGGTAACTCGATTTTAGATCAATTTTACAAAAAACGTTAGCTCCCTTGATATGATCAAATAGATCATTGATTCTAGGAAAGGGATATCGATTCTTAACCATCACTTTGTTCAATTGACAATAATCAATACACAATTTGATAGATCTGTCCTTCTTCTTCATGAAGATGGTAGGTGCTCCCCAAGGAGAAACACTCAGACGTATAAAACCCTTGGCCAAAAGTTCCTCCAACTGCAGATGAAGCTCTTCCAGTTCCTATGTGGTCATTTTGTATGGAGCTCGAGATATAGTCTCTACTCTAGGAACTAGGGTGATTCTGAAATCTATGTCACATTTTGGTGGCATACTAGGAATATCATAGGGAAAAACATCTCTGAATTCCCCAAGAATAGGATAATCATCAAGAGATACCTCTCGATTCTCCCATAAGTCATTAACTGTTACTAAAAACAACTGACAACCCTGACGAATGCATCTCCTTAACTACATAGCAGATATAATCCAAAAGAAGATGGGTCTTTTCACACCAATTATTTTAACTTCTACACTAGAATCATCTAAGCAACATAATATCTTATGTCGACCATCAATCACTACACAATGGTTTTGCAACCAGTCCATACCCAAAACAATATCAGAAGAACCAAGAGGTGTAATGTAACACAAAGATCTATTGAGGTAAATAGTGATCCAATCCTTAGTCCACAATTGCAAACAAGGGATTATAATGCTACCTTCACCCTAGAGGACAATTCAACCTATCACCTATCACCTTTCTTTACTGCCATGAGCCTACATCGCTCAACAATAGATGGAGAAATAAATGAATTAGAAGCTCTGGAATCAAAAAGTTGATGCAGGAGCATCCTTGGTTCTTGGCAATCTTGCATCAACCAAAAATACCTTCATTTAGTTTTGTTATTGTTTATATTCTTGTTCTAGTTCGAGTTTGCATGGATGAATTTCAGATTTGAGGCCGACCTATTCTTGCACACGTTACACATTTCTTCTTGAAGATTGTAGTGATCTTTGGCTGATGCGGATGTTTCTAGACTCATGGATATGATATAAAGCTAGTATTGAATCATTAGAAGAGAGGGTGATAGATGATTATGAAGGACATGTTGTATATTAGATCTGATCTATAGGATTTCACTCACATGTATGAGCACTGTATTTTGAGCATGTTGTAATCAAGCCTGTGTGTCGAATCTGTAAGCCCAGATGTGGCTGACTATATGTAATCAATATTTCAGATAATGAGAATGTTTTCACTTGCATTCACCTCCATAAATTGTGTTTCTTATGTTGTATTACTCTTGCTGCATGGTTCATACTACTCTCTTTGAGGACCCTCCTTACCATGATTGCACCAATTGGTATTAGAGTGAGATTCGTTCCTTGAGAGATCATCAGAAGTTGCACAGTCCTGTTGAAGATTTGTTAGAGGGTGGCGGATTGAGGATCCGACCTGCAGTTGCAGAGGACTTGTGTAAAGATGGAAGGAAGAAGAAATGGTAGAAGAAATGGAGTGCATGGAAATGCAAACCCTACTGTAATGGAAATGTTGAGAGGAATTTTTGCTAGATTAAAATCGGTTGAAACAACCCAGAGAAGAGGTCGACCAGTTGATGATGTAAGTGATGAAAAACTAGAAGAACAACCTGGCCTTGATTAGGGAGAAGAGAGGTTCATAAGAGCCCTAACCAGAGTAAACACCAAGCCACATTTCAATCCACCAGACTATAATGGTAAGTTGGATTCAGATGAATTGTTGGATTGGATAACATAAATGGAGAAATACTTTGATTTTGAAGGTACCCCAGATGATAAGAAGGTGAAATTTTCCTATACAAAATTGAGAGGACATGCATCCCTTTGGTGCAAACATTTGCAGATGGATAGACAAAGAAAATGAAAGGAGAAGATAAGATCATGGGATCAGATGGTGAATAAATTGAAGATGAATTTTATGCTTGCAGACTATTAGATTAGTTTGTTCAAGAAATTGCAGAACCTAAAGAAGAAAGAATCAAGAGTGATAGAGTATACAAAGGAATTCTATAAGTTGAATATCAGATCTAGACATTCAGAAGATGAAATTGAACAAGTACCCATATATGTGAATGGTTTGAGATCATCTATTCAAGATGAGATCAGTTTGATTAAGTTTTTGAGTGTGGAAGAGTCATATCAACGTGCCCTAAAATCAGAGGAGAAGCTAAATAAAAGACATGAACAGAGACAAAGAGGAAGAGGTGGAAGATCTTAGAGAGGAAGAATATTTACTAGAGGAGCAAGAGGAACCTTTACAAATCAGAATAAGGAGTTCAATAAAAGTGAAAATTCATACCGAAGAGATGATGGAAAATCTTATAGAAGAGGAGGATATGGTGGCTATAGAAATGAAGGCTATAGAAAATATGACAGAGGACAAGAGAAAAGAGTATTCAGGGGAACTTGTTTTAAATGTGGTGGAGAAGGATATAAAGCCTTGTAATGCAAACAAGGATAGTCAAGAAGAAGGATTGAGAAAAATAGGAGAACATCCCTTGTTGAGGAGGATCATGTTGGATCATCTAATCAATCGAAAGAAGGAGAGGTATTGGTGTATAGGAGAGTATTGTGTCAGAGTGAATTGGAGAAAGAACCGTTGCAGAGAAAGAATTTGTTTAGGACCAAATGTAAGGTAGTTGATAAATGTTGCAAAGTGATCATTGATAGTGGAAGTTTAGAGAACCTGGCTTCTGAAGAAATGGTAACCAAATTGAATTTGGAAAGGTTGAAACACCCTAGACCCTATTAGATAGCATGGATTCAAGATGAGCATAAAATACTGGTAAGTGAACAATGTTTGGTGAAATTGAAGATAGGAAACTACCATGACGAAGTTTTGTGTGATATTATGCCCATGGATATATGCCATAGCTTGTTGGGAAGGCCTTGGAAGTATGATTGACAAGCTATTCATGATGGAAAGAAGAACGTATACACCATTGTTGCTAATGGGATGAAGCAGACTATGTTACCCTTGGAATATGTTCCTAAGGATGAGATTTGCAAGACTACTAGAATCTATTTAGTTGATGGAAGAAGATTTCTAGATGGACTAAGATATGAGAACTTGTTCTATGCATTGGTACCTAAGAAATTTGAAGACTTGAAGCATGTAGAAGGACAACTGGAATAGATTAGAGAGTTGTTGACATAATATGAGGCTATCATTTTAGATAATGTACCTGATGGATTACTACTTGTAAGGATTATTAGTCATTGAATGGATCTAGTTCCTGGAGCTGGTTTTCCTAACAAAGCAGCACACCGGATGACACTGAAAGAGAATGCAGAATTGAATAGACAAGTGCAAGAGTTATTGAGGAAAGGTTTGATTAGAGAAAACTTAAGTCCTTGCATAGTACCTATTGTGCTTGCACCTAGGAAAAATGGATAATGGAGAATGTGTACCGACTCTAGAGCCATAAACAAGATCATAGTGAAGTATAGATTTCCTTTGCCCTAGATGGATGAAATTATGGATTGTTTGAGTGGAGCTAAGTACTTTACAAAGATAGAATTGAAGAGTGGATATCATTATATCAGAATTAGAGAAGGAGATGAGTGGAAAAGAACATTCAAGACAAATGAAGGATTGCATGAGTGGTTGGTGATGCCTTTTGGGTTGACAAATGCACTAATTACTTTCATGAAGTTGATGAATGGGGTATTGAATAAATTCTTGGGTAAATTTGTGATTGTATATTTGGATGACATTTTGATTTTTAGTAAGACTAGAGAGGAACATTTGTTGCACATAAGACATGTTTTGCAGAGGTTGAAAGAAGAACAGTTGTTGATAAACCTAAAGAAGTGTAGTTTCATGAAGGAGGAATTGGTATATCTAGGATTTGTGATATCAGTGGATGGATAGAAGATGGATCCTAAAAAGTTGGGAGCTATTGTTGAATGGCCTACACCTAAAATAATTGGAGAGTAATATTATTTCATGGATTGGCTAGTTTCTACCAAAATTTCATTAGGAATTTTAGTTCTATTTGTAACCCCATGATAGAGACGATGAGAGGAGACATGAAGGATTTTAGATGGACATTTGGAGCAGACAAGAGTTTTAAATTGTTGAAGTAGAAGGTGAATGAAAATCCTATGTTGGCTTTACCAAATTTTGATAAGGTATTTCAAGTAGACTATGATGCAAGCGGAAATGCAATTGAAGCAGTGCTAAGTCAAGAAGGAAGACCAATAGCTTATTTTAATGAGAAGTTGAATGATGCAAGGAGAAGGTATTCAATAAATGATCAGGAGTTCTATTCCATAGTTCAAGCCTTGAAAAAGGGAATACATTACTTGTTATCTAAGGATTTTGTGTTGTATATGGATCATCAAGCTTTATAGTATTTGAACAGTCAAGGTAAGTTGAATAAAAAAAAAATGAGATGGGTAGAGTTCTTACAAAGTTACACTTTTTTCTTGAAACATAGGAGCGGAAAGTCAAATAAAGTTGTTGACACTTTGAGTAGGAGATGGAATTTACTAGCACAGATGAGAGTGGAGGTATTAGGATTTGATGAAATGAGGAACTTGTATAAGGATGGCCCATATTTTGCAAAACCTTGGAGAGAATCTAGAGAACCAATCCAGGAGGATAGAATTCAATGGTTGGACTATTTCATCCAAGAGGACATGTTTTTTAGAGGAAACCAGTTGTGTATACCCCAAAGTTTGATGAGGGATAACTTGGTAAAAGAGAAACATAGTGGAGGATTGGCAGGAAATTTTGGAATTAACAAGAAAGTAGCTTTGGTGAGTGAGAATTAATTTTGGCCACAAATTCATAAGGATGTAAGGATATTTGGGTAGAGTTGCCAAGTTTGTCAAGTTGAAAAAGGAAGTAGTCACAATGTTGGACTGTATAAGCCACTAACGGTACCAGAAGGACCTTGGGAGGATATCAATATGGATTTCATACTTGGGTTGCCTAAGACACAGAGAGGTAATGATTCAGTATTTGTGGTAGTGGACATATTTTGTAAGATGGCACATTTCATACCTTGTAAAAAGACAATAGATGCAGTTGATGTAGCAGATTTTTTCTTCAGAGAGGTGGTCAGATTGCATGGATTACCTAGGAGGATTGTTTCAGACAGAGATACGAAGTTTGTTGTCTATTTTTGGAGGACACTTTGGAAGAAGTTGAAAATAGATTTGAAGTTCAGTTCTACTTTTCACCCGCGGACAGATGGACAAAAAGAGGTAGTGAACCGGAGTTTGGGAAATTTGCTAAGAGGTTTGGTTGGAGAAAAGACCGGAATTTGGGATCTAGTCCTAGCACAAGCAGAGTTTTCCTACAATAATTTAGTGAACAGGAGTAATGGAAAGACCCCTTTTGAGACTGTTATAGGAGTTCATCCTAGAGGTATATCAGAGCTAAGAGACATTAGTAAGGAAGATAAGAGGAGTGTATAAGTAGAAGAATTTGTAGAACATATGAAGATAGTGCATACTCAAGTGAAGCAGCATTTGGAGAACATGAACTAGAAGTATAAGGAGAAAGCAGATGAAAAGAGGAGACATAAGGAGTTCAGAGTTGGAGATGAAGTGATGGTGTACTTGAGGAAAGAAATATTTCTAGTTGGAACATATAGTAAACTTAAGATGAGGATGTTTGGAACCTAGAGGATATTGAAGAAATTTGACTCAGGGAATGCATATGAAGTGGAGTTACTGGATGGGATGAGTATATCACCTATATTACACATTACAGACCTACATCAGTACTATGAAGCAGAATTCAGTGAGGACAGTAAGACGAAGTTAGAAAAATAGCTTCCTAAACAACCATCAGATGAGATAGACAAAGTTTTTGATGTCAGAGATGGGAGAAAGACTCATGGAAGATAGTACAAAGAGTATCGTGTGAAGTGGAAAGGTAGACTAGTGGAGGATTCTTCTTGGATTTCTAAGGTTGAGGTAGACTATACTGGTTTTCCTTTGGCCCTAGCAAAGTGAGAGGCTAAATTTTCATTAACCCTGGATGTTTGATGCAAGAACATCCTTGGTTCTTGGCAATCTTGCATCAACCAAAAATACCTTCATTTAGTTTTGTTCTTGTTTTTGTTATTGTTCTAGTTTGAGTTTGAAGATCCAGTGTTTCTGCATTTATGCTCATCAGATATTGTGTACCTATTATTTCATTGTGGACATGTTCACTCTTTGTTTTCCAAGTTTTCAGCTCATTTGGATCTTTTTTCGGCAAGTTACCACTTCTGGCGTGCGTGACAGTTTTGTAGTTGGCCCCTAAATAACGTCAAAACCTAATGGCTAGTTAAATTGATCATGAACCTTTCTTGTGACTTGTAGATCCTCACGGTGTGTTTATATTTTCTCCATGGAGTGTCACCAACCTTACACTTAGGTCCACACTTCATCATATTTTTCTACCTTGGATGAATTTCAGATTTGAGGCTGACCTTTTATTGCACACATTACACATTTCTTCTCGAAGATTATAGTGGTCTTTGGCCAACGCGGATGTTTCTAGACTCACGGATATGATATAAATCTAGTATTGAATCATTAGAAGAGAGGGAGATATATGATTATGATGGAAATGTTGTATATTATATCCAATTTGTAGGATTTCACTCGCATGTATGAGCATTGTATTTTGAGCATGTTGCAATCAGGCCTGTGTGCCGAATCTGTAAGCCTGGATGTGGCCAACTATATGTAATCAATATTTCAGATAATGTGAATTTTTGCACCTCCATTTTCCTCCATAAATTGTGTTGCTTATGTTATGTTACTCTTGTTGCATGGTTCATAGTGTTCTCTTTGAGGACCCTCCTTACTGTGACTGCACCAAAAGTATAGAAACATTAATACCTGTAACTGACCTGAAGTCTCAACTATAATATTTCGATGATCTACTTGACGGTTATGCACCATAGTGAAAACCCTATGAGAATGGCCTGCATCTCCAACTATCGGCTCCAAAGCTATTGGACACTGACCAAATCTTGATGTATCTCTCATAGGATATTTCCTCGCAATGTGACCCTATTGACCACATGAAAATCAACCAGTACCTCTGCCAAAAACTCTACCACCTGAAGGTGCATTTGATTCCTGCAAACTACCTCTGGTAATCATAGATTGTATATTATGTGTTGGTTGATCCTAACAGTTGCGCTTGTTATGCCACCAATTACAGTTCTTCCTAGACTATGAACTATTACCCGATTTAAATTGAGAATGCTTATTATTCGATGGGTAACGTTGTTATTATTGTTGACCACCCTTAGCGGGTGCTTGTTGGTTCTGAGAGAAACCTTCTGTCTGAGTCAGTCTACCTCATGAACCAAATCCCATTGTAGGTGTACTACCTATCTGAACACTTGTATGTCCACCCAAAGCCATGGTCAAATTCTCCTCCATAAGTTGTGCCTTCTCCATGGCTACCTCCATAGTCTTCAGCTCGAAGACTCAGACTCCTCCATTGATATGAGTGTTGAAGCCCTTGATGAAGTGTTGTACCAACATAGCCTTGTCATCCACAATTCTGGCATACTATTTGAGCTCGTAGAACCTACACTCAAACTACTCAACTGACATAGCCATCTGACGTAGATCATGGAATTCATCTGCACGATGATGTCTCCAATGCTCTGACAGGAAACACACTCTAAATCTCTCCAATAACATATCCCATGATATTGAGCCAATATCTAGATGTAACTTCTACTCCTCCAATTTCCACCATGTAGAGGCAAAGCCTCTAAGATGCATAATATCCCATCTAGCTCTAGTCTTGCTACCATATGGATGCATAGAAAAGAACATCCCAAGTCTATCGGCCAAGTTTCCACCTCCAAACCACCACCAGTACCATTGAATATGGGAGGATGTTCCCTCAATAAGTCTCTCATATGCCCCGCAGCAACGATATCCTACTCCATAGTCTCAGCAACTCTCCTAGGTGATTTGTCTCATTCTCTAGCCACTTCCTGAATAGCCTCCTATCTAGGTCCAAGGCAATCAAGAACCTCTTCAAGCAAGGGATGCAATAGAGCTCCTTTTGAACCCAATTGGATCATAATCGGTTCCTCACCCACCTGATTAATCTGAGGATCTTTCTACTCTACATGCTCACTATCATGAGAACTTTGAGGAGGAGTATCCTTGAAAATAGCCACACAACCACCACCTTGGCCTCGACCACAACCCCTACCATGACATCTAAGCATAGTCCTACACAAAACCAAAGACAATTCTTAGTTACAAGATGCAAAAGACAACAGGAAAACACAAACTATAGAGTCTAACATCTAGGACAACCTAATGGGCTCACAAGAATCCAGAGTACCCAGTGTTAGAACCTTGTTCTCACATACCAAGCTCTAACACCCCACCATGGAACCCAGAGAATAGCACACAAAGAAACAAAATAACCAAACAATTTTTGTTTTCTAAAAGACATTTGATTACAACATGAGTATAAAGCAAACATCTACACATACATTCTCAAGGTTTTGTAACAATGCTAATTAAACATTCATAAGTAAGAACATCACATCCTTAAACCATAGACATAAAACATAAGGATATATTATATCAGTAATGGATGATCCAATTACATAATCATATTATACTCAAGTTACATATTCAAGTTACATCAAATGAGATTGTGACAAATCTCGCTACATCATAGTAATATCACAATAAGGTCTCACATACACATAAGGAATGTTTAATATAGATGAAGATCATAACACATCTGTCAACCTTGTTCATAAGCATGCTCAACTTCCAACTCCACGAATAATGTAAAATCAGGAACCTATCATAAGAATAATATCATCACGTACTGCATCACCAACAAGGTGGCCTAATGGAGGATAAATCTCATTTTCCTCCAAACCCTGTGGTAACTGAAGGTCCACCCCCATGCTAGGAGATAATATGAGGTCCACAAAGATAAATGAACATGAAGATAGAACATAATATAACATGGTTTGATGTACACATTGCAACATAACAATATCTAAACCACAATATCACAAACAAAGCTCCTAGAGTAAATATCATAACAAATGATAACTCTTCACAAGATACCACATAACATGCATTAGGATAAGAGTGTCATCACATAGTTACTTTAGGTTACCTTGGTTAATCTTCTTAGACTATCGACCCTCATACCGATTTTTCCTATCAATCTCTACCGATTCTGGACCCCTAAACAAACTCATGTGGAATCAAAATACCTTTCAAGAAGACCAAGTAGATGATCATGCCATTCTAGGCCATCTTAACCTACCCTTAATCTATACAAGCACTAAGGTATAAGGCGAGGCAATCAAATTATTTGAATTATTTAATGAACACTACCCAACCCCTAATACATTTAATTAGATTTTCACTGAGTTATAAACTCCTGATAGGTTACCCTGGTTACCTCTTAGGGTTCCAACCCCTATTGTGAGCCACTCTCCCTAATTAAAATGACATAACATATTGACCATTGCAAAGGATAGCCATCATGCACATTAAACAAGAACCATGAATGTACACATCTCAGTCAAGACATTGACCAAATAACTTTCAAAAAACCTCCATTGTAATATCATATCGTGCATGGCTAAGTCTCAAATTAAATCATTGCAATAGAACAACAAAGTACAAGCATGAAAAGCTTAAAAATTCAAGTTTCCTTTCCCTAGCCTCTAGAAGATTTTAAAACTCAATAACATAAGAGTACACTCTTAAATTAATAACAAATATAAAATTTCCCTTCATATACATTCATCAAGTCTTCATGAACTAAAATTTCATAAGAGATAATACATTGACATAATGAAATTTCTTATTTATTGTTTTCAATTAAACAAAATAAATCTATGATAATCCTTTATTAAGAATAATATAAATACTTTACATTTACTAACCAACCATACAAAAACCAATCAAATTCTAATAGATATATATATATATAAATCTATATATATATATATACATATAAACATGTACCCACAATTACGTTAGAATCATTTTATACAATTTAATTTTTTAAATAAATAAATCACAATACAAACATAAAAGTATATCACAACATCCACTTAATCCTATATACGTCTCAAACAATAATCTATGATATTACAAATCTTAATGGCACTGAACTAAAAAAAAGCTGAATTTTATGTCACACAAAACAACAGATCATTCCATGCCGCCAATACATCATGTGCTTCAAGAGAAAATATAAAGCATGCAAAAACCAATTCAAAGCCATGGCTATATTTGAATCCATCAAATTCAATACAGATGGAAAGATTTGATTCAATCAAAGATTATTAACAGGCAAGGTAACATTACAAAGCAACCTATAAATACAAAATGGATGCCATACAACTCATTGTTCACTAAACATATTAACCGAATGCAAGTATCAAGGATACCAGTGACTAAGTTTGGATGAATAAAAACAATATCCAAGAATGAGGTAAATAAAGGAGAATCCAGCAACTACAAGACAACCTACGATCTGGAAATCAACAGATAACTAAGGAAGAATAGTGTTGACCACATCATATAGAACATGTAAGGTGAGTGATTGAAGAGACTACAAGGAGAATAGCCATGCAAGCAATGGTAAGGAAGATGGAAGTAAGAAGAGGAGTGACACCTCTCCTAAATCAACCCCCCAAGAGATAATTATACAACGATGTATTTCCTATGAACTAGACTCCCATAATCAAATTTTGACATCATAGAATGTAGAGTTTCTCAAATACTAACTACAAAAGGGTGATAATAGATATTCTAAACTTGTTAAAAATATAAGCCACTAATATCGATATAGGTGGAAGTCATTCCTCACATCAATTAATTCATAGAGAGATTATTCAATCGATACTTATGACAGGATGATATTACATATCTTAGATAACTACTAGTTAGCCGCCATTAACTTGACTCAATGATAGAGTGAGAGAGAGAGAGAGAAACGACGCGAACTAGAGTTAACCAGCCTATTAAAATAGAATGATACACATAAGACATACTGCATGCATGGTTCATCTCATGTAGCCACTGTCAAGAGTGTTATGAGCCAATGAGATGGAGGGAATTCTTATGTAAGGATAATTTTCAATGTTCCAGGTGTCAACTTATGCCATCATTAAAATTCCTATAGTATTTATATTAATGGAATTCCTTTAGATCTAAGGGTTCAAAGTACATCAACCATGTGGTATAAATGATTAAATCCCATGGTCAATCTGAAGCAATGACAAAGTCTGAAACTAACGAGTTCAAAAGATACCGTGCACAAATAGAACGAAGGTAGAGCGAAATAGCACAAATAGTAAATTTTCAAATCAGAGTCTACATATATTGGATAATTCATTTGATGGTGCTTTCATTTCTCTAAAATTTCTCTTCGATTATTTCAACATTAATCAATCTACAATTTATTTTTTGATATTTGTGCGGAAAATTCAGCAAAACATTTCTACCATAAGGAGGAACAAATACTGTAAACAACTTCCAAAAGCTATTATTCAAGAAAATGTAAAACAAAGACGAGAACCTAGAATATTTTCTCGAGTATGATGTAGATTGAAGCAAGAATCAGATAATTCACAACTCTATATTTTCCGAAGTGCACATATCCTTCCAATTTCACTGTTTCCAAAACTTTTCAACCAAAACACAGAGAAGCAGCTTTTCCCCAAAACCCAAAATAAACTGTCGTGAAATTTTCTTTCCCAGAAAACCAAAAAAAAATCAATTTCCATGAACAACATTTTTTTTTTTATAAAAAAAAACTCTTAATTCACTCTTAATTAACTCATAATCACAAAACTTAACTAACTGTCATCCTGCAAACAAAATTGAATAGATAGTTCTAATTAAACAATTACTCAAGACAACAATTTCCCACTTCGAATCAAGATTTCAGATATTTACTCATAATATGTTGAAAAAAAACCCTTCAAAATATCTACTTTTCATTTATTTAAGTTTGCACAGTAAAATCAACAATCACATTTATTTAAATATCCTATTTAATTAATTCAATTAATGAAATCTTTTAAAACAATAATCAAATGTTAATTATTAAATTATCTAAACATAATTATTTTAATTTAACATTTAAATAACATTACACTAAATCAAATAACTTGTCAAATACACCATTTAACTAATTAATGAATTTCCAATCAAGACGAAAAAATGAACGACATGACGGAACCAAATGACAAACAACAACGTGTGACAAATGGATAATCATCTTATAAGGGAACAATGGCCAAAGAAGGACCTGACATAATCTCTTAAACATGTTTCCATTGGGTCATGGCACACTCAAACTTGACAAAGTAGGTGGATTTGATGCCTAGTACCTGCAAACTACATAAAATAACATTGTCAAACATATCTTCATAAATTGACAATCACACCATGAAAGAGAGTCACAACATAACAGGGTACTCACGAGTGAGTAATTCTACACTATCTCCTTCACCAAGACTAATATACAAAAATACATCATAAAGAATATCAGATGCATCATCATAAACACACTAATGCTCTGAAACAACATAAAACCATAATACACATAATGTTTATCATAATACAAACATAATCAAATGATCAACAAAGTATTTAATGTATCATCAACAAAGTATAAAACCAACATAGTATTGGTGTCATAATAGAAATAAGGTAGCATAATATCCAAAAATAGCTAAAGCAACTATCAACCGAACAGAAACAAACAATAGCAATTGGAGGGACACCACAAGGAATCCAGTTTGATCAATTGGAGATTTGCATAAACAGGCATGATGATTTCTACTCTTGAGTCCATTTTATGTTTGAAAAGATTATATGTATTTGTTTTCCTTGTTTGGGAAACTTGTTCAGTTATTTATTATGGAATGGCTATTTTCCTCTTTGTGTAAAAGTGAAGGATTCTTGATGAATCTAGATTAGAGGATTCTATTACATGATTGTTGTATATATATTCCATATTATGGAATGGGCATTTTATATTAACATTCAATACTATATTAAGATGGATCTTATATAGTTTAAGCTTAAATGGTGAAGGAAGAGAGATTCATAACCCTAGGGTTAGGGTCTAAACTCGATGGTTATATCAATATTCATTGATAAGGTGGTGAAATATATTTTCAGATTATGTTATTACCTTGTGTTGATTAAAATTCTATTCCTACTCATGAAATCCTAAAGGACTCGCATATCTGTAACCCAAAACTATAATGTGAAGAGGACTATGGGTGTAGAAGCACCAACCCCTTGCAAGTTGATAATTTCCATAGGATAATATACAATATTGTGAACATTGTGAACATATGAATATTTGAGTCTTACTATACATAGAAGTTTTATGATGTATTTATGATCATTTGATTGTTACATTAATTTTGATGGAAACTCTAGGTTGGAAATAACCTATTTGGTAGGGTTGTTTATTTGATTATTGATTGAATCAAATAGGTAGGAAATTAACCAATGTGATCTAACTGGTCATTTGATCGTTGATTATACTTTTGACTGAAGTTGATTTAGTGTTGAGACTATGCTTTAAAATGAAGTAATTTTATTGATATGAATATTATTTTGATGGAGGTTATTTAATGTTGGAATAATACCTTTGAGTTGAGGTCATTTATTGATGAGACTATACTTTTGATAAGAATCATTTATTTTTGTGATATGTTCTTGAATGGAGACATTTATTTATAAATATTTATTATATTTTATGATAATATGAAGCTTATGTAGCTATACTTTCAATTATGATGTTGTTTATTAGGAAGTTATTTATAAAGATAGAGCCATGAAGATTTCATGGGTTGTTCCTAGGGTTAGATAATCCAATGAAGTGGATAGATTATGCATGATAATTACTTAGTAGAAATGTCATGGTAAATAAGAAATGAAAATAGGTTGTTCCTAGGGTTGGAATAATCCAATGAAGGGGATAGCCTATGCATAGGATATGAATGGTCAAATATAAATCAAGCTAGGAAGGTGGGTGAGTGTGTGATGTCCATTCCAAATTAGGGGTGATGAATACTTTGTCCAAAATAGAGTAAGTTGTCATTGTTTAGCTCATTGTGATCCGGGTTTACATACTAGGCAATTAATATTATATGGTAAGTTGTAGCCAATGTGTTATATATCTAGATATGTAGGACACAACACCAAGCTCAAGGAAGGTCATTTTTATTATGGGGTTACCAAACCAATCACTTTTTTGAAGGGAGGTCCATCTTACCAATTAGGTAGATGTGTGGGGGACCGTGTTAAGTCCATGGTTGGCAGAAAAGTGCTTGAGTGATGCTTCTCCTCATTAGTTGGTGACCAATTTTTGGAAGGGGGACTACCTAGACCATTCTTATACCTAGTGCCAGAAGCTCATGGAAGCTATGTAATTTTTTATGTATCCATTTCTATGGAAAATTGTAAAAGAGAAATGTTCTTATGAAATTATGAAATCAATACATTGGAAAGTTGTAATACTTTGTTGTAATGCAATGGGTAAGTTTGGAATGATGTTTGTTTCTATAGTGTAGGAAAAATTATGCCTTTTTCACACTTAATTTGGGAAATAATTATAATAAAATGAGCTAAGTTATGCCTTAATTTAGTGTTGTAATATATGTATTTTACATATTCATTTTATGTTTAGATCCCTATTAATTAAAATGGACTTAATGGTCCCTTATTTTTGGTGTTGTAAGGTGTAACTTTACACTTTCACACTAATCTAGGGATTTATTAACTAATTGAGGTTAATTTTCCATAATTGGCCTCTTTAATTCAAATCCAAGCCTAATTAATTACAATTTCTGAAGAGTAAAATCTGAAATTCATTAATGGCATAACATAACACTTAACGTTGGAGAATGTGTGTCCTAGATAAGTGACCTAGGACCCATTTGCCCAAGGATGAGTGGGTCCTCAATTAGGCCTAGGACCTAAATTTAAAACATTTTTTTGGCATTATTTCAATGATTTCAAATGTGTATTCATATGTCAACTTGTGTTATTTCAATTTTGAGAATTAATGTTAACATATGTATAAATAAGAGGTCATTTCACTATGTTTCATCCTAGAATTTTAATGAGACTTCATGAGATCAAGTTAGAGTAAGTTCAAGAGAATTTCATGGAATTCAAGGGCAGATTAATAGAAGAATTATTGCAGCAATCAAAATCCTATTGTCATGTCAAATTCTTCTTGCATCATGCATTTTATTTGAGTTAATATTTTGATGTAGTGTTCAAGATCGATTCAAGCATTCAAAAGCATTATTTCAAGTCAAGTTTCAAGATCAAGATCCACATCCATTGAATTCATTTCATGCTAGTTGCAGATCTATATTCCAAGGTGCATTCAAGGGTTTGGTGAGTTATGGAATTTCTTTGTTCATTCATAATTCCTTCATGTTTCATTGTTTCATTTCAAGGTTTAATTACCAAAATAGGGTTTGACCAAGGTAAACCCCCATTCACCTAACAAAACAACATTTTTCCCTCTTGATGTGTTCTTGAATATTTTAGGTGGAAGATCTATTGAAGAGAAAAATTACAAAGTTTTCAAAGTTACATTTGTTGCCACCATTCTTGCAATTTCACAGAAATTGACATACAAAATTTATTTCTAGCTTTTTGACTAAAAGATTTGGGAATTTGGGAGTGCAGACATAGTAGAACAAAACCCAAAAATAGATTTTTATGAGCCCTAGCCAAGACCCATTCACCATAGGGGGAATGAGTCCTTAGTAAGCTTTAAAAAAGAACTTTTGGTGACTAGTACACATCACTTTCCCATTCTCAGATCTGTAATTTTTTCTCTGGTTCCGTCAAAATTGAGCTTAATCTTTTAGATGCACTTTATAGCTTGTGTTTTGGGTTTAATTTGCTATTTTAAATCTTTCTCCCCAAAGTGTTATTTAATCAGGACCCCCATCCTTTCATAAAAGGGAAATTTGCAGATTCACACCTTGATTTGACTCACCTTTTGGTTGACGATTATTTCATTGTTTGGATCTCATTTGGTAGAACCCAAGTTTACAAGCACCTATTTTTCATCATTTCAGTTTCAAATGTGCATATTATTCTTATATATGAAAAGAAAATTTGTATTGCTAAGTGTTGGCATCTTAATTTATTTACTTGTGGTTAAAACCATAAAATTTTTGGGTTGAATGTAATGGGCATGTTACAAATAGGTAAAGCTTCCTCATCTAAAACTATAAGTAATGATCACTGAAGGAACCATCAATTTGTAAATGTTTTATCTTTCAAACATGCCCTTGATAAGTAAAATTTTGAAAATATCCTTTGAATCTTTTATAATTTAAAACTAGATATTGGAAAGCTTGGTAGATGTAAAGGAAATTCCTTCCTAGATAAAGGGTTTTTTATAGTCCAAATGTTTAATAAAGATATTAGAGATAAGGATTTCGAACCTAGATCCTAGTTATTAAATGGAGGAAGGTTGTTTATTCATTCATATTCCCTAATTTTAAACCTCTTGTTTTCATTATCAAATCCATTCCCACCAAGGTTTATCTAGAAATTATCCCAAAGGAATCTGAAGACCCTCAAATTCTAGAGTTGGATAAAAATGCTATAGGTGTTTTCTATGTTGTTTACTTGGAATCCCTTCATATCCCTATTGAGAAGGCTATATTATGTATTTTGATGGATGTTTCCAAATATTTCCCTATTCCATCAACCTAAAATAGATATTGATCTCTAATCTTAAAAATATCTTTAAAATATGTAGAGCCCTTATGTTCCAACCATAATATGTATGGTCATTTTAGCTCCAACTATCACAATGACCTTGCCTATTCAATAATTTGATTCCCCTATTGATCCCTAAGAAAAATTAGTCTATATGGATCAAGGATTCCTTGATCAAGCCTCTAATTAGCCTACTTGAGAAGATCAACTAGTTCTTTTTCTTGAGGTTGAAGTTCCATGCAGGCAATTGAATAATGTGTTTCATTGTAAATGAAAAAAAGGGAAAATGATGAAGGATTTGGTAGGTATTGATAAAATGTAAAAGGGATTCACCAAGGACACCCTCACTTTTCCTAGTTTCATTAGAAAAAAAGATCTCCCAAGGATAGAATTGACTTTCAACTTTGAGGTGAGCCAACTCTATGGATATGGGGATCTATTGTTTCTTAATAACAAAAATGACTGAAATGCACTTTTCGGAGATAAAATAAAATACTTAATGAACTCAATTGTGTGATGTAAGACTTGAAATACAGAGATTAATGGTAGCACAAACAAAAATAATAACTTTTAGGTAGATTTGAGAAGATCAGAGTGACATGTACCAGGCTCAAAAAATGGGTGATGAGTGTCTTGCAAGGATAGATTTACCCTAGGGCGAATGGGTTTTTGTACAAGGGTTCAAAATCTAATTTCATGGTCCTTTGATCCTAGATCTTAGCTCCTAATTTCTCTAAATTCCACTGCCAAAAAGTCAGAAATAAAATCTATGCGCGAGTTTTTGTGGCTTGACAAATTTGATGAAAACTTTGACAACATTACAAAATTTCTCTTTTGAATAATTTTCAATCCTTCTTCACCTGCAAATCAGTACAAACAAAGAGAGGGGGAAATGTTTTTTTTTTTTGGTGAATAGGGGTTTACCTTGGTCAAACTCCGATTTGGTAATTAAACCTTGATAATGAAATGAATTTGATCAATGAAAAATGCTATGTCACAACTCACCATACCCTTAATGGCTACCCTTAATGGCTACCCTTAGAGGACTAAAGTTTAACACATCGCTCTAAGGATTGGATCTTGCATGACTTGACTTGATTGATTGCTTGATTTTATGCTTGAATGCTTGAAACCTACATCACAATGTTAGCTCCAAAACATAATATGAACACACATAACTTTGAATTGATGATATGATCTTGAATTTTATTTTAAATTCTTGATAAATCTGCTCTTCAATGCTCTTGACAATAATATTTTCTCATATGATCTCTTGATTATGCATTTTCTTGATTCTCTAGGTTTGAATTAATAAAATAACTATCTATTATAGGTGTTTATCTAATTTCCCAAAAATTAGATTCCACAAGCTACTATTTAAAACTTGAATAAATGAATCATTACAATGCCACTAAAAACACATTAAAATTTGGGTCTTGGAACTTAAGGAGGACCAATTCGCCCTTGGGAAAATGGGTCCTAAGACCTAAATCTAGGACACACAATTTTTGAGGCAATTTAATTAGTGTTGGAATTTGCTTAATGTTGGTTTCCCTTTCAAAAAATGGGAATAAGAAGGCTTAGGAATGCATAATTTAGTTCATTAAAAGCTTAATTAAGTCCAATTAATTAAGAAGATGTAACCATAGTCTAAAAATGTAAAGGAGTACATTTCTCAACACTACATTTAGCCCCCAGTTTAGTGAGAGTATGAGCCCTACACTCAAACTCACACTAAAGTAGACAAATAAGTCAAGAGAGGTTTAATTGTACAAATATTATAAAGATAAGATAGCAAAAATCAAGAAGGATGATCAAGCCCCACGGATCAAATATCCTATGGAAAACCAACAAAGTCACAAAGAGACATACGAATGGAGCAGAAACATAAGATCTACAACATAAGAGTATCACTTGCTTGATTTGTGAACAATTAATGATAAATTGAACTTAATGTCACCTTGGTCTTGTGTTGTGAGGTGTTTTACACATCCACATTAAGTCTTGGGCCCTCTTAAAGTTAAACTAACTTAATTCTACCCCAATTTAATGTTGTACAATGTATTTATTTACATCACATAAAATTTAGAAGGCTTGTAAATCAAGTGGACCTAATATAGTGTTAAAATGTTTTTTACACCTTCACATGGGATTTAGGGCCCTTCTAAGCTAAACTCACTCAATTTTTCCTTAATTTAGTGTTGTAAAGTGTATTTATTTACACTTTCACATTGGATTTTGGGAATTTTTGCATTTATCACAATTATATCATGATTAATAGGCCACTATGACCCCATATTGTGGATCCCAAGGCATATTTTAGTCAAAGACTTGATAAAATCAACATATAAACTTAATTTATGCACTCCCCAATACTTTAGCCCCTAAAATAGCCCCCGTGGGACCCATTCACCACTTTGGGTGAATGAGTCCCATCCAGGTGGGACTCATTCACCCAGGGTGGTGAACGAGTCCCATTTGGCTTATTTTTGAGGTCTGAGTGGGAAAAAGTGGGTTTTTAATTCAATTTTCTTTAATTTCTGCCTTAAGGATCAAATTAGCATTCATGTGAGTGGCTTGCCTATATAAAAAAGCTTCCAAATCATTATTTCATCCTAAGCAACCTAAGCAATCTAAGAAACACTATGCATTCATGTTATCAATTCAAGCAAGCAAGAGTCAAGCATTAAGATATATTTCAAGATCATTCAAGGGAAATATTCTTCATCAATTGTTGCAACAATTCAAGATCCATCATCATATCAAGCATATCAAGCATCAAGCATGTTAGTGAGCTAGTGTTGTGATGTAGCATTGAAGATCCAAGACCAAGCATTTTTCTAATCCTATTGTCAAAGATCAAGATCTACATCCTTCATGGCCATTTCATGTTGAGTTGTTGATTTGAAAAGCATCATCTACAAGACATCTTCATGGTATTATTGTTCATGATTCATCTTCTTTGTTTCATGTTTCATGCCTTCATTTTATTTTCTCACCATTTGGTTTAATTACCTACAAGGGGTTTGACCAAGGCAAACCCCTATTCCATAACAATCAATATTTTCTCTCTCTTTCTTTATTTGATTGCTGATCTAGGTACTTTGGAGGCTTGGAGATCATTAAATATTAGGTTTCAAGCTTGTCTCCCCATTCACAAGATCATAATCTTCACTAAAATGTCATCTACAGCCCTAAAATCAGAGTTTCAAATCTGAGAACTTGGAGGAATATATTAAGCAGACCGAGAAGAGAAGATCCAGACTTTAAATTTCTAGAGAATCCAAATTGGACTCATTTTCCAAGAGTGGTGAATGAGTCCCAATTTAGGTGTTTTTCAAATATCTTTGTAGATTTGGATACCCATTTGGTTGAAACTTGATCTAGTACAGTTTTCTAGAACTGGGACTGATTTGCCCAAAATGGTGAATGAGTCCCACCAAGCCTAAAATGTAGTAATTTCAAGATTCCAGAGCTCCATTCCATCTCTCTCTAGATTCCAGGTGCACACTTTCAGATTTGTAGCTTTATATTTTGTTTCATGGTCATTTTTAGGTCATTCATTGAAGCATTGCATCATACTAGGGTTTTGCATTTCATTCTCCATTGCATTGTCTTTCCAAGTTTAAACTTGGTGGTGAACCCCTCTTCTAATCTGAAATCATACCCTTGGATACCCTATTGTCATATCTCTTTCCTCTATTCCACTCTTGTGGTGAGATCTCTAGGGTCATCCTTGAATGTGAAGTATAGAAGATTGTTACACTAGGTCTTGAAAAGTAGTGGAGACAAAATTCTATGTTCTATTTTGGTGAGCCTGCATTTTGAATACCTTCTTTACTGATTTGGAGTCCATCATCATCCTAGATTTACATTGGTTAATTTGCATTCTAGGGTTTCAAATTTTTACATTAGTGAAAGCTCATATAGCTTGCATTTTTGCATTTAATTTCAATGAAAATCATTCAAAATCTGCATTTACATTTATTCTTTCAATCATACAACATAAAAATCATCAAAAATAATTCAAAAATTCAAAAAAAAATTGATTTTTAAAAATAAAACCCTAACTGAGATTCATTTGCCACCTTGGGCGAATCAGTCCCATTCCAGATTTTAAACTGCCTGTTATAGCATTAGAAACCTCCTTTCTATGCTTCTTAAGCCTCCTGGTAACATATACTATAAGTCTGGTTAGTTTCAAGAACGCTTGTTTTATGCATATAGGTCAAAATCATCAATTTAGGGTACTCATTTTTTAAATCATTTCAAAAGCATGCATCATTAGATCTGAAAATGCTCATATTTCGGAAATTTTGCATAATATGGATAAAATCACTTTTCACTTTTGCATACAAAATGTTTCTATTCATAAAGCTTTGCATAACTTTGGTAAAAGTTCTTTTCATTCTTGCATACACATTGTTCGTAGTCTTAAAATCTTCCATACATTGGATAATAGTGTTTTGCATCTTTGGATATACATTGTTTACATTACTAAAACATTACATGAAATGATTACAAGTGCTTTTCATTTTTTTTCAAACAATCTTAGTGTCTTACATATTTAGGTATTCCAAGAAAAAATCCCCTCCCTATGAGAGTGTTTTAGTGAAAGAGATTACAACCTTGGGCATTCCTAACGATCATATTTTTTCTTCTCGTAATATCTCTCCTAATGGTGAAGAAGATATTTTGGTGTTGGAAGAACCAATCAATGAGAGTTTTGAGAATCCTAGTTATTTCTCTCCTCTTACTTCTCTTAGTGGACAAGACATTGATGAACAATACAACACAACCATAGGTAATCATGACAATAATATTTTTTCTTCTCCTAGTATCTCTCCTAGTCATGAAGAAGATACTTCAATATTAGAAAACACAATCAATGAAGTTCATGAGAATCCTATTTGTCCCCATTCACCTAGGGAAATCCTTATTGAGCAAGACAATTCAACCATTGATCATTCCCCTACTTGTAGTGAAGTCA
Organism: Sequoiadendron giganteum; assembly: GCA_007115665.2. Taxonomy (NCBI): domain Eukaryota; kingdom Viridiplantae; phylum Streptophyta; class Pinopsida; order Cupressales; family Cupressaceae; genus Sequoiadendron; species Sequoiadendron giganteum. The sequence goes on along the minus strand of CM021108.1, from coordinate 606,830,988 downwards.
TTTTAGAAGACTCGACCTTTGAATGTCAAGAATATTTGGTTTGTAGTTCTCCTAAAAACTCTCCTCCTAGGGAGGATATCATGGTGCAATAAAATCCAAACATTGACACATGTAATGAGGCTTCCTTAGGCGAAGTGACAATAGAATTCTCTTCATCAATATATCATGCAAATAAACACAATATTCTTGAGGTGATGAAGACACAAATTGGATCTCCTTTAATTAGTGAGCTTCCTAAGTCACCTCCCATTAACTAATCACATAAAAAAATAAGAGATTTCTTGAAATCTAGGATGCAACCTAACAATGTTTTGCAGCAACCAAGATATAACATAGTTGCTAAAACATGTAGGGGAACAAAAATCATGCCCGCAACATCACCATTACCTCAACATGTTTTTCATAGTGCTCCTCGGCCACATTTTCATAATATAGTTGAATATCTTAAGAAGACGCCTGCTAATATATCCATATGGCAACTTATTCAACTATCACCTACATACAAGTGCCTATTTCAAGAAATATTGAAAATAAAGTAGGAGGAGATCCAAGCTTCTATGAATTTGAATAATGAAAAATCCTCCTTTCATCCCACACAAGTCACACAGTCAAAAATCACATTCTCTAAGCATGAATTACCCTCGCTTGAGACTCAAAACAAGAATGAAGCCTTGATGATACAGGTGATCATCAATGAAACTGCAGTTAGGTGCACTCTCATAGAAAATGGTGCTGAAATCAATGTTTGTAACATTGACCTCCTAGACAAAATTGGCATGGAAAAAATTCTCATTCAACTTAATGGCATTCATATTTGTGGCTTTGACAATGTTAATAGGAAACCACTAGGGATGATCACATTGCCTATTGAGGTTGGACCTGTAGTGTTTCCCACCCCTATCCATATCATGTCAGGAGCCCTTCCATACCATCTTCTCCTAGGGAGACCATGGATCCATGCTATGAAAGGAGTCCCATCTACTCTCCACCGTATAATGAAATTTGAATACAACAACAAGATATACACGGTTGAAGCAGATGAACAAAGATATGAATCAAATGATCACAATATTTCCAATACTTTCATTCCAAAATAAAACTTGAACCTATACAAGTTGATTCCAATTCTTCACCTACAACAAAACTCTTTAGTGATAATTGGGGGCCGTTAGATTTTATGCCTTGTTTCAATAAATTTTCCAAAATATCACCCTCATGGTCCAAAGAGTCATATACAAATGATTCATTTTCAGATACAAGTTCTAGTAGTGATTGGGATTTCACACCTTCCTTTAGGGGCGAGTGAAAAATATCACAATACAAACCAAAACAACCTTGTGTTTCATTCACTCAACTTAGTTCTACAAAGCTACCCCATGGTGGTGATGGGGTTTATATAATTCCCATCCCTCATGAAGGAATTCCACATAACTTTAAAAAGGATTCATGTTCTTGTGAAGAAGTTGATCCTTCTCAAAAGCATAAACCCCCTTCATCTGACTTGGAAGATTGTTATGGTATCAGATACAATCTCCCTCCTACACATGGATACAATGAACATACAAATCAAACTGAAATGTCATACTCTTTCAAGAAATATCTAGGGTTACCTCCCTTATCTCCATTTTCATCTGAGGCTTTAAACAACAAAATTCAACATCTCAAAGAGTGTTGTGCTCTTCCTTATGTTGAAGAACCTAATTCCTCTAACTGATACTTATTTTCATCCTATTCGGCTCACCCTTGTCTTGCACTAAGTAGGGGCAAGGGGTTAGTTAGCCTTGTCCTTGTATGCCACTTTTTGTTTCCTCTTTCGGCTAGTTGATCACCTTTCATGAACATATAAGAGAAAGCTTGGGAGGTGGATGATATACCTTATGTTGGCTTGCATGTGACATAAATTTTCATGATACAACTTATTGGAAACATATGACTTGGCATAGGGATTTCCATGTTAGCTCTCATTTCCTCCTTTTCTATTGGCATTTATCATTTGCTACTTTAAAGTAATTGCTCACAGTACAATGTTTAGCAATTTCTTTAAAGTGGGGGCATACATTGGCATTATTTATTTTTCATTTTTTCCCCTTTTCATGTTTCTTGGTGCAACCTTCTTACTTCATACGATGCTTTTTTTTTACTTTGTGGATGACATTGGGTGTGATATCCTTCATCAGTGTGATCTCTCTTAGCATATTCAATTCCTCTTAGTGGCTTGATGCAACACACTACATCCCCTAAGTTGTGATCTTCTTTGATTGGTCCTCTCTTGGAGACATTAGACACAATGTTCCCTAAGTTAAAGACCTCGCATGAACTAAGCAAGACTCCTTTGACCATTTATTATTTTTTCATTTTCCATTTGTTGTTATACGACCACTTTGCATAACACACCTTGCATTCCTATGGAGCCATCCTATTTGTTCATGAGCTCCAAGAAAATGGAATTTTTCTTGTCTCATGAAGCTCAAAAATAATTTTTGTGTGGTGCCTTATTAAAGTTATCAGGAGGTATAACTTTGGTACTATTGAGCAGGAAGCCCAATCTGAGGCATGACTTTCCCCATAGCCACTTGCATGTGTGTTTGAGTACATATCAACCATGAGTGTATGTTTCTCACCTTTTAGGACTTCTCACTTGGTGGAAATCCATGAGTTCCATCACCTCAGAGTGTGTGCAATTTTTGGACAAACAAACTAGATCTGATCCACATCGAGTTGGACAAACGGTCGAAGCTTGATCCACCTTTTTATTTTTTCTTATTTTTGTTCTTCTTCTTGACATTGCATGATTGCATATATTGTTTTGCTGCATATTATACACCTTGTGTGTGTCCTTGTGTGCTTATGTTGGTTTGACTTAGGATCTTGGATCCTAGGAGCTTGATCGCTACCTTGATCTTTGTCATCCTTTGTCATCTGCATTGGTACAATTGGAACTGTCTTGAATGTCTACTTTAGTGTGAGTTTGAAGCAGGTTCATCCTCTCATTAAAGTGGGGGCTAAATGTACCATAGAAAATTATTTCCTTGCTTGATTTGGGAACAATTAATGATAAATTGGACTTAATGTCACCTTGGTCTAGTGTTGTGAGGTGTTTCACACATCCACATTAGGTCTTGGGCCCTCTTAAAGTTAAAATAACTTAACTCTGCCCTAATTTAATGTTGTAAAATATATTTATTTACATCTTAACATTAAATTTAGGAGGCTTTTAAATCAAGTGGACCTAATCTAGTGTTATAATGTGTTTTACACATTCACATGGGATTTAGGGCCCTTCTAAGCTAAATTCTTTCATTTTTTCATTAATTTAGTGTTGTAAAGTGTATTTATTTACACTTTCACATTGGATTTTTGGCCTTATTAAATTTATGACCTCTATATCATCATTAATAGGCCCCTATGACCCCATACACCCGAGAAAATAAATATATAAACTTAATTTATGCACTCCTTGAGACTTTAGCCTCTGAAATAGCCCCTGTGGGACCCATTCACCCAGGGTGGTGTTGGAAAAACAAGGATAGACAACTAAGAGGGAAGGGGTGAATGAGTTGTTACCAAAATCAAACTTATACAAAATTAATCAACCTTAAATATCATATCTGATAAATAACTATGCAAGCATAGATTAATTTCTATTTTCGAGGAGTCAATTGGAAAATTATTGTTTATAGGTGGAGTTGTGCATGAAGGCATTTTCTATTTCCGTGTTGAGTTTGCATGGAATGTGAGTTTTCGAGGTGCAATTATTATTTTTCAGGTGAAGGTTTTGTATGTGTAGGTTTAGTGACAAATGGTATTTGCAATTTTTGCATGTGGTGACAATTGGAAACTTACCGTTATGCACGTGTAGTGGTTTTGGTGCTTTCCATGTTACATCTTCAACCTTTAGCATTCAATTTAGAAATGTCTAATTTATGCATTGTAAGCTCCTATATATTGAGGACTTGTATTTTGGAGTTGTAAGTTTTGTTGTTGAGATATAGTTATGCTATTGGATAACACATCAGAGACACATGAACACCAATATTTTATATGTGGAAACCCTGTTAGGGGAAAAACCATAGTAGATGTTAGTCCAAAAGATTATACCTTGTTAGAAGTATAAAAAGGGAATGCACTTACATTCAAGTGCACTACCTAGAGCACACTGCTCAAAGGGAAGGCTCACTGCCTTACATAAAATAATTAGATTAAATCCATCTGATGAAGTTGAACTGAGAAAATAGATTCTAAAAAAGCTTGATTATAGTTCTGATTAGGTGCACAAAAACTTCTATAGTCCCTTCCACACTATGCTCAATATCCTCCACACTCTACTCTGAATGATCTAACCTTTATTCACACATGTACATCACTTTTACACACTGAGCATTGCCACTAAATGAGGAAAAAAAACACTTATATATATCCGCTATATTGATTTACATCCACTATTCAGCCGACCACAAATAAAGAATAAATTACAACTGTCGGCCTCAATACATGAATAAATTTCAATGTGCACCAACACAAGTCGGTCACAACATAGTGAGGACCCAAACAAACACCTTCAAACATGCCAAACAATAAAATATTAATCCTCATGGATCTGTAACATGCTAACATCATCATGTCAGCCAAGAACATGAAAACTCGAGCACACATCGGAAAAATCTTCGATAACGAGCACTCTAATCAATGAGAATGTAAAACAAGGATGGATCACAATCTAGACTCATCCATGAATGTCATGGGTACATGTGCAACACATGAAATTACCAGAATTTCATCCGCTTCATCCAAGAACACCATCTATAGAAACTGAATAACTATAGGAACAAAAATATTCATAACTTCCACAAAGCTTCATGTGAATCTCTGAAACTTTCAGACAACATACTAGAAAGCTTTAGAAACAAAACCTTTGAAGCACACCTTCATATATTCAATGTACAGGGCTTTCCAACATTCTGACCTTCTCAGCTTCACTGGCTGCTAGTAATATTATTTTTACAATTTTCTCAACATCCTCGACATATAAAGTCTTAAGCATCATCAATGCTAGTAGTGTTGACATCAATGACAACCACATATCAGAAATGCAACCACAACATCCAATAATCTCCCCCTTTGGCATTAATGGCAACACATGATCAGAAAATAATACCATCAACCCAGCTAACTCTTCTCCAACAATCTCCCCCTAAGATTGTGCACTCTTCATTGCTCTTCTCTCCCACATTTTTCACATTGTTTCTCTCCCCCTTTGACATCAATGACAAAGGTACACATTCTCTAATCACAAATTTGAATCATCTGACTAATCCCCCTGAGTAGGAGCCACCACAAAATCAATCTGGAATAGGATATGGCTATGAATTCACGGACTGATGCAAAGACATGCATCTTAGTTTTGATCAGGAGGGGCAATCACCCCTAACTTGCCTCTAAGGTACTCAAAAGTATCCTTAGGAAATGGCTTGGTAAAGATATATTTAATTTTCTCTTTGGTAGGTATGTACTCCAATCTAACTTCTTTGTCACTCACTTTATCTCTCAAAAAGTGATATTTGATGGATATATGCTTTGTATTTGAATGAAACATTGGATTCTTGGGAATATTAATATCACTTGAATTGTCACAAAATATGGCAATGGGTTCTTCATACTCAATTTTGACATCTCTCAACATTTTCTTCATCCACAATACTTGGGTACAACTATTTGCAACCACAATATATTCTACCTCAATAGTAGACAATGAAACTGAGTTCTTCTTTTTGCTTAGTAAAGATACCAACTTCTTTCCTAAGAATAATGCATCGCCACTAGTACTCTTCCTGACATCTACATCTCCTACCCAATCAACATTATTGAAAGCACTTAGAATAAGATCATCATCCCTAGGATACGAAAGACCAAGATCAACTGTCCCTTTTAGGTATCTGAAAATTCTTTTCACAGCAATTACATGAGATTCTTTAAGACCAACTTGAAATCTAGCTACCATGCATACATCATTCATTATATCTAGTATGGTCTGAGTCAAATAGAGTAATCCACCAATCATTGACTTGTATATTTTCTGATTTGCTTTAGGAGAATCATCATTCTATGTAAGTTTGCATCCAGTTATCATAGGTGCACCAATTGGCTTTGAATCTTCCATGCCAAAAATTTCCAGTAACTCTTTCACATACTTAGACTGAGATATGAAAATTCCAACATCTAACTAAGTGATTTGCAATCCTAAAAAATAATTTCAACTCCCCTATCATTGACATTTCAAAATCACTTTTCATTTCATCAGCAAACTTCATACACAAATCATCATCACCTTCAAAAATAATATCATCAACAAAGACTTCAATGATCAATTCTTTATTCTGATCCAACTTGAAATATAGATTACTGTCAACAGTACCTTTATTGAATCTAAGCTTCAACAAGTATCTATCCAATCTAGTATACCAATCTCTAGGAGCTTGCTTAAGTCCATACAAATCTTTCTTCAATTGACATACCAGTTTTTAGTCAGTTGAAATCCATTCAGTTGTTCAACATAGACTTCTTCTTCTAGATCACCATTCGGAAATGTTGACTTTGCATCCATCTAATAGAATTTATAATTCTTGAAAGTAGCATAAGAAATAAATAATCTTACAACTTCAATTCTAGCAACAGGGGCAAAATTTTCTTCAAAATCAATACCTTCCATCTGTGAGTAGCCTTTGAAAACTAGTCTTGTTTTTTTTTTGACCACTTCACCTTGCTCATTTAGCTTATTCTAGAACACCCACTTGGTTCCAATCACATTTTTGTTCTGGGGTCTAGGAACAAGATCCCATGTATCATTCTTCTCTATCTGCATTAGTTCTTCTTTCATGGCTTCCATCCAATGTTCATCCTTGCATGCATCACTGATATTGCTAGACTCGGCTTTGGAAGTTAGAAAATATTCTTCTAGAATTCTTCTTCTAGTTTGCACACCTTTTCTCTTATCTCCTATGATCTAACTATCAAAATTATTTCGCCTCACATACTTGGGATTTTTAGGATTTTCTTTGACTTCTTGTTCTTGTGTTCTTTCTTCTGCACTTCTACTAGTCTTTTCCTCTTGATTCCCTTGGTTCACCAGAACAATCTGAAGTTGAATTTGTGTCTAAACATCATTTTAAGTGTTATCATTTGAATCATATCCACTATATCTAGATGGTCTAACAATATTTTCATCAACTTTGACATTTGCACTTTCAACCATTTTCTTTAATCTCTTATTAAAGCATCGGTAAGATTTACTTTCAGTAGAGTAGCCCAAAAATATTCCTTCATCACTTCTAGCATACAACTTTCCTATATCATCATCTCTCTTGATGTAACATTTGCTTCCAAAAAAATTGAAATACTTGATAGTAGGCTTATAACCAAACCATAGCTCAAAAGGTGTCTTACCAGAATTACTGTTGACATATACCATGTTAATGGTAAACACAACAATACTTACAGCTTCTCTCTAGTAGAAATGAGGAACATTTTCTTCCAACATCATGGTTCTAGCAGTGTCTAGAATGGTTTTGTTTTTTCTTTCAACAACTCCATTTTGTTGAGGGGTCTGGGGAGAAGATAACTGTCTTTGGATTCCATGCTCTTCACAAAAAGAATTGAATTCCCAAGAAGTGAATTCACCACTGCTAGACATTTGATCTTTTGACCTATCTCATTCTCTACCATAGCTTTCAAACTTTTGAAATTTTCTAATGCTTCAAGTTTTTCTCTTAAGAAAGTAACCCATATCATTCTAGAATAATCATCAATGAGCAACAAAAAATACCTTTCACCTTGTAGACTTCTGATTCTGGATGGACCACATAGATTAGTATGTATCAATTCCAACACTCCATTAGAGTTATACTATTTTCTCTTAAAAGAATTTCTTGTCTGCTTTCCCATCTGACATTCCTTGCACATAGTGCCAGCAGGCTTCACTAACTTAGGAAGATCTCAGACTTCTTGCATAGTGCTTATCTTGACAATGTTATCAAAGTTCACATGACACAACCTTCAATGCCATAACCAGCTTACATCAATCTGAGCAATTAAACAACTTTCACTAGTAGCACTCAAATGAAAGATATTACCTTTTGTCTTTGTATCTGAAGCAATCATATTTCTAGAACTTCCCCTTATTATGCACTTACCATCCTTGAATTGAAGATTGTAACCCTTGTCTACCATCTATCCAACACTTAACAAGTTATGGTTAAAACCTTCTACATAAAAAAAAATCATCAATATTATGCTTACCACCAAAATAAATAGTGCCTTTTCCATGAATCACACCAGAAGTGTTGTTTCCAAATCTTACAACACCACCATCATAGTCTTCCAAGCTTACAAAATTGCTTTTGTCACCAGTCATATGATGTGAGAATCCGTTGTCAATTACCCACTCATCCTTTTCTTCAATTTTTGTTGCAAGAGCTTTCTCAACATTCACATTACTAGTAGATTCAATTGACACCTGACCATTTTCTTTGATAGCAATAAATACCCATTCATCTTCATTTCTGGTTTCTTTATCAAATTATTCATTAGTTACAACTTCTTCAACACAATAATATTTCCTTTGAAATCTAGTCTTCTTAGGTTTGTGCTTAGAAACTCTTTTAGGACATCTAGATGCAAAATGACCTATTTTACTGCTAGAAAATAATTTGATAGGAAACTTTCCTTTGTACTTACCATGAACTTTGGCTTCTCTTTTCACAATCAATGCTTCCAGTTCTTCCAATTCTCTTTCTTCATCTCATCTTCATATTTGAATGTCCTTTTGGAACTCTCACCCAGATTGATGTATCTCTGTTGGCTTTTTCCGGATACTGTAGCTTTGAATGCAGATTCATTCTTAGGAGCAGATTCACCAAATTCACTCAACTCAAATGCAACAAGTTTTCCAATCAACATGTATCTTGTAATATTTGTCACTGTCCTGAGTTCATCAATAGCATGAGCTCTTGTTTTGTAGGATAGAGGTACATATCTAAGTATCTTAGCCACAACCTCTTCATCATCCAAGGTTCCACTAGCACATCTAATGTTCATCACTAGTTCATTTATCTTTTAAGAAAAAGAGAGGATATTCTCATCTTTACTCATCTTCAAGTCTTCCTATTTTCCTTTTAGACTTTGTAGCTTAGCACTCTTTACTAGCGCATCTCCTTCATACAATGTTACCAAATTTTTCTAGATTTGGTATGCAGTCTTCAATCCTAACACATTTTTATCTATGAATCTATCAAAGCACTCAATAATGCTTCAATAGCCTAGGTATTAGCTTATGCTTGCTTGATCTCATCTTCAGAGGACAGACAATTTTGAGGAATAGTATATGCACTTTGTGTAATCTTCCAAAAAAAATCTCCAATGCACTTCAAATGGGACTCCATTCTGATTTTCCATAAAGAGTAGTTTGTACCATCAAGTCTAGGACTATCCTTCTTGTATGATGCCATCTCGGATCACATCAAGTTGTTAGGCTTCTTCAGAGGAACTAGCTCTTATACCAATTGTTGGAAAAACAAGGATAGACAACTGAGAGGGGGGAGTGAATCAATTGTTACCAAAATAAAACTTATACAACATCCATCAACCTTAAATCTCAGATCTGATAAATAATAGTGCAAGTATAAATTAATAACACATCAGAGGCACATGAACACCAAGATTTTATACATGGAAACCCTGTTAGGGGAAAAACCACTGTGGATGTTAGTCCACAAGATTATACCCTATTAGAAGTATAAAAAGGGAATGCACTTGCATTCAGGTGCACTACTTAGAGCACACTGCTCAAAGGGAAGGCTCACTGCCTTACATAAAATAATCAGATTAAATCCATCTGATGAAGTTGAACTAAGAAAATAGCTTCTACAAAATCCTAATTACAGTTCCAATTAGGCGCACAAAAACTTCTACAAGACCTTCCACACTCTAATCAATCTCCTCCACACTCTGCTCTTAATGATTTGACCTTTATTCACACATTTAAATCATTTGTACACACTGAGCATTGCCACTAAATGAGGAAAACAAACACTTTTATATATCTACTATATGGATTTACATCCACTATTTAGTCGACCACAAATAAAGAATAAATTACAACTATCGGCCTCAATACATGAATAAATTTCAATGCTCACCAATACAAGTTTATCACAACATAGTGAGGACCCAAACAAACACCTTCAAACATGCCAAACAATAAAATATTAGTCCTCATGGATCTGCAATAGGCTAACGTCATCATGTCGGCCAAGAACATGAAAACTCGAACACACATCAGAAATATCTTTGATCATGAACACTCTGATCAATGTGAACATACATCAAGGATAGAGCTTGATCTAGAAACATCCATGAATGTCACAGGTACATGCACAACACATGAAATTACCATAATTTCATCCGCTTCATCCAAGAACACCATCTATAGAAACTGAATAACTAGAGGAACACAAATCTTCATAACTTCCACAAATCTTCATGCAAACCTCTGAAAATTTTGGACAACATACTAGAAATCTTCATCAATAACCCCTTTGAAGCACACCTTTAGATCTTCAACGTATAGGAATTTCCAACATTCTAACCTTCTCATCTTCATTGGCTGCCAATAATATTATTTTTACAATTTTCTCAATATCCTTAAGCATCATCAATTCTAGTAGTGTTGACATCAATCACAACCATATATCATCAATGCAACCACAACATCCAAAAAGTGGTGAATGAGTCCCATTTGACTTATTTTTGAGGTCTAAGTGGGAAAAAGTGGGTTTTTAATTCAATTTTTTTCAATGTCGGCCTTGGGGATCAAACTAATGGTCATGTGAGTGGCTTGCCTATATAAAAAATCTTCCAAATCATTATTTCATTCTAATAAACCTAAGCAATCTAAGAAACATCATGTATTCATGTTATCAAGTCAAGAATTAAGATAGCTTTCAAGATCATTCAAGGGTAAGATTCTTCATCAATTGTTGCAAAAATTTAAGATCCATCATCATGTCAAGAATATCAAGCATCAAGCATGTTAGTGAGATATTTTTGTGATGTAGCATTGAATATCCAAGACCAAGCATTGTTCTAATCCTATTGTCAAAGATCAAGATCTACATCCTTCATGGCCATTTCATGTTGAGTTGTAGATTTACAAAGCATCATCTACAAGACATCATTCATGGTATTATTGTCCATGATTCATTTTATTTGTTTCATGTTTCATGCCTTCATTTAATTGTCTCATCATTTGGTTTAATTACCTACAAGGGTTTTGACCAAGGAAAACCCCTATTCCATAACAATCAACATTTTTTCTCTCTTTCTTTGTGTGATTGCAGATCTAGGTACTTTGGAGGGTTTGAGATCATTAAATATTAGGTTTCAAGCTTGTATCCCCATTTTCAAGGTCATAATCTTCACTAAAAGGTCATCTACAGCCCCAAAATCGGAGTTTTAGATCCGAGAACTTGGAGGAACAAATTAAGTAGACTGAGAAGAGCAGATCTAGACTTTAAATTTCAAAAAAATCCAAACTAGACTCATTCGCCAAGAGTGGTGAATGAGTCTCACTATAGGTGTTTTTTGAAGATCTTTGTAGATTTGGATACCCATTTCATTGAAACTTGATCCAGTATAGTTTTCTAGAATTGGGACTGATTCACCTAGAATGGCGAATGAGTCCCACCAGGCCTAAAAAGTAGCAATTTTAGGTTTCCAAAGCTCCATTCCATCTCTCTCTAGATTACAGGTGCACACTTTCAGTTTTGTAGCTTTCTATTTTGTTTCATGGTCATTTCTAGGTCATTCATTAAAGTATTGCATCAAACTAGGGTTTTTCATTTCATCCTCCATTGTATTCTCTTTCCAAGTTTAAACTTGGTTGTGAATCCCTCTTCTAATCTGAAATCATACCCTTGGATGCCCTATTGTCAGATCTCTTGCCTTTATTCCACTCTTTGGGTGAGATCTCTAGGGTCATCCTTGAATGTGAAGTATAGAAGATTGTTGCACTAGGTCCTAAAACCTAGTGGAGACAAAATTCTATGTTCTAGATATACACTAGGTGAGTCTTAAGGCAATATGAGAAACATGCAATGGTCTAGTTTAGTCTGATATACATCAGGTGTGTACCCATAACCATACCAGAGTTATACTCCCTGATAATTTTGATAAGGTTCCACAAATGACAATCACAAGGCTAGCAAGATACATTATGCTAGACACTCATGAAATAAAGGCACCACAAAGAAATTTGTGTTATGCTTTGTGGCCAAGATTTTTGTTTATTATAGTCAAAGGGGTTTTGATTATTTCATGAAAGGTATCACTTTAGGGAACATAACACTTGATATCACCATCAAGAGAGGACTAGTCAAGAGATAAAATATTCACACCTGAGGAATGCAACCCATAGAATTACTAGTAAGAGGAATGTTATATGCCAAGAAGTTCATTCTCTTGAAGGAAATCAATCCCAATGTCACCAAAAAGAAGGCACATCACATGAAATAAGAAGACCATACTTTGAACAGGAGGTCAAGTCATCAAGCAAGCAACAAGCAGAAGGCATAATGCCCCCTACTTTAAAGAAATTTCTAAAAACCATGTTGTGAACAATTCCTTTAAAGTAGAATATGATCAAAGACAATAGATGAAAGAAACATGAGATCTTATTTGGAAAGACCTATACCAATTATATATTCCTGAATAAAGTTATGTCATGAAAATGAGGTTTCCCCCATATGTAATCCTAAGATAACACATATGGGATCCATGGATTTGGGGTCAACATATGTCTTTTTTGTAGTGTTATAATCGAGCTTACAATAATCATCATTCCCCAAATAAATCATGGAACAATGATCACAAAGGAAGAATGACACATAGAGAGAAGAAAAAGGAGAAGCCTTTTGGGTCAACATGGAAGAGACCTAAATGCACGTCACAACAACCAAGTTATCATAGTATAGCTCACACATATAACACTATAAACAATAATCAACCAAGACAAGCTCCAACATCTATTCCATTACCTTGACCATACCTTCCACCTGCACCTAATATCGAACAACATAGTGGTAAAGAATATGATCTTGTTGAACAACTTTGTAACACTCTTGCTAGAATATCCTTATAAGCTCTCATTCAAACATCACCTAGTTACCATGGAATTCTTCAAAATAACTTGTAAAAAAAATTTGTCCCTCTTAGTGCACAACCAAATGAGGTGGTAGTTGTGGTTGAGAATATGAATTCACCTAGTATGGACATTATCTTTCATCAAAGTGAATTACCTCCTTTAGAAACATAATAATAAAATGATCCTTTGATGATATTGGTTGTTATTAACAAGGTTGGGATAAAGATTACCCTCATTAACAATGCTTCAAGGCTTAATGTTTTTATTACAAACCTTTTGGACAAAATTGGAGTGGATAAGACTAAAATTCAACCAGCTGACTTGTCTATTCATGGTTTTGATAATGTAGGAAAACAACACTTGGTGTGATAACATTACCCATCAAATTTGGTAAGGTTATGTTACAAAATCTCATCCATGTCATTCCCAATTATCTTGTTTGTGTTTTTTCCTACTAGACCTTAGACTTCTCTAAAAGGATTCCATGCCTTATGCTCAATAAATTACTAGGCTAGAAGGCCAACAGAATGAGCAAAGTTATCAAGGCCTTTAATCCTACTCTTTAGGCTCTAGGAAACCAAGGAGGGTGTCCCTTATTATGTACATATGATATCCAATACCTCAAGAACACTTCCACACATAGATTTGTCCCTACTGAATGCAACTTAGACATTACTCATCAAAGGTTTGGCTGTCCTTCAAACAAATGACCTCTAAATTGCTAGGAACATTTGGTATTTACGAGATTCACATCTCAACTCAGAATAAGATTTGGATCAAGTAGTGTTCCAACCTTGAATCCATATATGGGTATTTTTTTATTTCATTAAACTATAAGAATTCTAAATGAATAAGCCAGTGCCTCATCAAATTGGACAAGAGTCAAGCATGAAATATTCAGTCATACACAATATTTTATCCTGATATGAGTGAATGGTTTTCACAATGCATTACATCATAAAACTTCACAATACTTAAAGTATCACTTCTTATCAAATCCTTAGTACATTATCACAGACCTATGACTCTTTCTCAAGCATTTGATTAACTCATTGAGTTGAAGCAATAAATAGAATTATACATTCAAATGAACCATTGAAAGATAAACAAAACTACACTTGATACTTCCATTTACAGTATGTCACAACAACACACAGGAGAGCACATACTTAAAAAAAATCAGATTTTTTTTTTATATCAGTAATTTTATAGAACCATTTAAGAGTATTTTATACATAAAAACCTACTCAAGAAAATTTGTGGCATATTCATCAAGAATTCCACATTTTGTGCATTCACTATACCCTACCTAGATCTTACTGGATTCAAGAATCTGACCATTGCAATGAGCCTTGAAATATATTTTATAACACAAGAGAGAAACAAGCATTGGGATCATTACAGTCACATTTCAACATAATTTAATTTCAAAATAGAATTTCACTTTCATTTCAGAAATCCCAAACGGTTGGATGTAATCATTTACCAAACAGGGGAATCAAAATTTGTAACAACCCATGTAACCAGTCGGTGTCACCATATCAGTAGAAAAAATCTGTTTTAAGGCCTTGTTGTCCACATCCATGTCGAATCCCAAAAACATCCAGCAACAACATAAAAAATGGAAAACCAAGAAACAACACCATCACCTAGAACCCGAAGTAGTACCAAGGCCATGGTACAGATGGCCACTTTATGTCTTTGCCACTGTAGGAGGTGAAACCACCACTCCTTCCTCATCATCAACACACTTCTTAGCACTAGAACCAGTAATAGCACATAGTGCCATTGTGGAAATTGGAGAAACCGCGAGGACCTCTTCATTCACTCCCCCATCTCAGTCAACGCCACTAATAATTTGGTGTAGGATTCGATCTCTATGTCACTATCACCAAAGCTATCAGAGATTTCAATGGGTGAATTTTTCCTACCTAAAGAACCTCGACCATACCTTACTCTAGCCCTCGACCTTCGTTCAAACCTTGCAGACTTTTCCTCTCGGCCATGCACTGACTCTTCTATATTTGCAACTAGGATTTTCAGCCAAGAGCTACACCTAGTAACTCCTCGGACAGGCTTCGTGCATTTCATCCTTGGGCTGAGAGAGCCTTGAAGACTACCCTTTTCATGTGATGGCAATTCATCACCAGATTTTCAAACATTAACTCTAGCTGACCTACACACAATTGATGGAGATGTTCTCAACTGACTCATCTTGCACAGATAAATAGAAACCTCACAAGATCAATCGCTAACCATAGAAAATTCAGACTCCCAATTGATGTGATGGAAAACATGAGCCATCATCCATATTTATGATCCCATTGATGATTTCGACCATCAATGCTCCCAAAGAGCACGAGTGAATGAGTGATTATTCATTGGCATCTGTTTCATCACCGTTAACTCCTAGGTACATGGAAATCGACATACCATTCATCATAATTGACAAGAAGTAGTTCTTCCCATGCATGGAGATCAACCTAATATCCTCTAAAGAGAATACACCATTAATTCTTGCTATTTGTAGCATCCAAATGAGCATCACATGGCCAATTTCATATTTTAAATATGAGCCATCAATCAATTGTTGAGATGGCACTTTGGATGACTTAGATCGAATCAAAGATATTTGAAAATTACATGTTGTCTCATGGCCAGTCCATTGACCAATGGTATCATTCCTAGTTAGACAACACATCCATCACCTGCGGGCCCCATCCAACTTTCATATGCCGCCAGCCAAATCCAAGTGGCACCATCATGTAGATCGTGCACAAAGTTAGGTTCCATTATTTAATAACCTGTACAACACATGCTCTACGGCTCAGATTTGATCAAACGGTACGTTTGGAGCCGTCAATTTACCTACAGCTAAGACCCTGATAATAGTGGAGATTAGTTCCGACTTGACATGGGAGATGTGTGGCACAATCGCGCACACCGCACAGCCCAGCCAAAATATAATTTTTAAATACTACGCGGAGTGCATGCAAGGGTTGGGATTAGATCCAACAGCTTAGACTTTATGCACATGTGTGTATTTCTTGTTTTAAAAGGAAAGGGGCCATGAGCTAGCTAACAAGCAACGACACTTAAACAAAAAATAAAGAATTAGGACATAAGTCTTTAAAAGATGAAATATTTTGGGATGACCATGAAATATTTAAAATTTTGACAAACCCGATGATCGACAGGCTTAGGCGAAGGAGGCAGTAATGACAATGGTCCAAATGACATAAGTCATTACTAAAAAAATCGGCAACCTAGTGAGAGGGTCAACAAAGAAACATAATGCAAGGGTCTTGGGGCCAAATAAAATTTGAAAAATATGAAGCCAGGGTATTAGACCCACAAACCCTAGGGAAAACCATGAACATCAAGGTGAAATATTATGAAAATGTCAAGGAACCCACCAAAAGATGTCAAAATTTTGAAGGTCCATAAGTGGCTCCAGCTCGAGGATGGATAGCGCTAGTGGGTATGGCAAGAATCCAGATTTTACACAACTGTACAAGGTTCCCTCTACTAGGGATAGTCATCCAATTCTACTAGCTTGAATTTGTAAACTTGGTACATCAAGGGTTTCCAAGCTTTGGAACCAAAACTTTCTTCTATCCAGATCCATCTTTACACACACCTTCATTGGATGAACACTCATAGTAAACAACTCCAAAAAATTTATATTACTATGATGGATACCAATGATCCCCCATGGCTCAACACTGCGCTATTTACCAATCTCAGGCTTGTTAAGTTGAAGTGGAAAGAGGAAACATCCATATTCCATTTTATCAAACTTACCCTACATATTAAATTTAAAAACTTTAAGGACATTATGCATCAAGACAAGACCACAGTTTTCTGAAACATTAGAGAAGAGAGAGATATATTTAAGAACTTCTTCTCCTTGTCCTACATGAGTGCCATTCCTATTGAATGGAAACAAATTCATAATAATTCCCAAAAGGTGAGGAGTATCAGCAAAAAATTCAACCACAATTTTATGTTGGTTGTCATCATAGAAAACACTTTTTAGCTGCCCAAAAGGTGAGGCAAATTTCCATTCATCAAAGATGAGTCCCACAGCTAAAGAAAAATCTTTGTGTGCATCAAAGTACATAGTTCTAGCACTAATTTATGCAGATGTTTCTTCATTAGTGCATACATTACTCATGAAGAATTTACCTTTAGATTCAACATTTACACCTTGAAAAGTGACACCATTGTTCTCACATCCTTCACCATTATTACATTCAAATTGTTTCCCACTTTGCAAGTGATTGTCACCAAACAAATTATTTTTATGGGAGAAGAATCAAGGACTCTAATTTCCTCTTGGTCTTCAAATTCATCTTCCACTGTAATGCCAAATGTGAAAGTTTCATAAGAATTCTCATCAATAAACTTGCTAGTGCACTACTCACAACCATATCCTGACCATACATCCAAAGTGTCATCAAAATCCTCCAAAAGTGGATTATCCCTACACCAACCAAGGGATTCATCTTTAGAAACCATCATGGATGAAGGTTCATCAAAGAGAGGGTTTTCTATTATACTCATTTTTGTCCAAGAAACCTCTATCCCTTTTATATGAGAGTGTATCTTTTGTAACTTTTCATCACCCATAGAATACTCGTGAACTTTTGAAAGAGGGCCTCCCTTCATTTGGTATGGGTACTCATAATCATTAAAAGAGAGACATGACTTTGTATCATCATAACCACTACAACATGAGAATTCATCAATAGTGAGGTTGCATTCAAATCCATCAAACTAGATATCATAATATATACAGTTGATATCTTGATCATCAACAAACGATTGATTACTATCAACATTAAAATTATAGCTATTGGTCAGATTATTTGATGGTGCAACCATCCATACCTCATCTAGCTCTTCATTCTCTATTACCTCCCAAGATCCCAATTCAGACACATTATCCCCTTCATCACAAAAGGGGTCATCATCCACGTCACTAGAATGATAATTTTTCCATATAACATTAATGAATTGGTGGCAATCATCCTATTCTAACTCATTTTCTTCACCAATTTGTACTACTTGTTGTATCTCCCTATCAGGATTAAGATCACTATTTCTTAAGAGCATCTGATGTTGTGCATCATTGCTCACAATTCCTTCTACCAATTGTATCTAGTCAACCACTTGGCCTAGACTTTCAGGCTTTAATTCATTTGGCAACATACTTGTTCTTGACTGGTATATTTCACAAAACAAGTCGATACACATTGACTCTTTAGGCCTGACACTCTCAGGTATTTCCAACAACACATCCATAAATTTATGGAAAATTTCATGGGGCAACTCACCTTGACCTCTCCTTATATCACATAATCTTCTAGTATGAGAAACATGGTCAGCCCTTCTTAAAACTTGAGGGCCCCTCTCTTGGGGCTCACTATGATCAACATAATGTGGTGATGTAGCAAGTGGGACAACATGAGCTATATATTCTTGGCATGATTCTTCAATGGTTGATTCATCAACCATAGTTGTAGAAGTTGTGTTAGAATGACCAACATTAGTAACTAGACATCCCTTCATCATTGAATACTTGAGGTTGTTCTCAATGTCCATAGCATTCTGGTATGCTTGGCATAGTGTTGTAGGCTCTTTATCTCTCAATAGGTAGCCCATATTTTTTTTCAAAAGTGCCTAGATATACAATCAGACACTCTGCATCATTTGGTCGTATGCTTTTTGGAAGATCCCTTATTGCCTTTGTAAATCTAAGATTGAAAGCAAGGACCGATTCATCTTCATTTTTACAAATTTTCATAAAGCTTTTCCTTACCATACCTAGATTCATCCTTTCACCAACCTGTTATGCAAAAGCATTCTTAAATTGATTCCATGAAACTACAGAACATGCTAAAAAATATGAGAACCAATCTCTAGAATCATCCTTTAGAGATTGAACAAAAATTTTCATGACAACATCTTCATGATTTACCTCATAACCTCCCATCAAATCCATAAATGTAAGAAAATTCCTAGAATTTGATTCAAAACTCTACCCTATGAACTTGGGAAAATATCTCCTAAATTTTTTAGGAATCAGATTCAGAAAACCTATAATACCACTAAAATCCAATGGCATATACCTTTCAATAACAAAATCCTTTGGAGGGCATGACAAAAACTGGTTGCCCTACATACTTCTACTTGATATTTCACAAGAAAAAATATTCAAGGGTGAAATTCACATACTCCTCATATCATCACTGATATTATATATTACACCATCAGAAGTATGAAAAGAGCTAATACCATTCCATTTATTCATGCAATTTCATCCATAGGGAACTATTTATCATCTCAAGTTTTATAGATTTCACAAATTATCCTAAAACATAATAATGCTTTCTTTAAATTTATAGGAATACCTAGAAATTTGTAGTAGTTGTCAACCTCTTGTACCAACAGCAAAATTTGCAGCTCTGGGAAATTTATTTACTTCTTCAACTAGTTCTTGTAGATAGAGTCGCCACCTCCTTTAAAGAGGATTGAACTTCAAAGAAACATGAATTCCCTTTATAAGTAAATTTCCTTCTGGGTTATCTCCATCAGCGGAGTCATTCATAAATTCTTAAGTCTTACTGCAACCAAAACTCTTCCAGGTTCTCAAAACTTCAATATCTGAATAAAATATTCAGATCTACCAAATGATTGACTCTGTGGTACTACCATCTACGCCTAGGACTCTTTCTTTTATAAATTCCTCAGAAGTTCTCCCCAAGAGAGTCACCATTTCTATTGGTGTTTATTCCTGCTAGACCCCAGACATCTCTAAAGGGATGTCATGCCTTATGTACAAGAAATTCCTAGGCTAGAAGGCCAACATAAAGAGCAAAGATCTCAAGGCCTTTACTCCTACTCTTTAGGCTCTATGAAACCAAGGAGGGTGTCGCTTATTGTGTTCATATGATATTCAATACCTAAATAACACTTCCGCGCATAGATTTGTCCCTACTGAATGCAACTTAGACATTACTCATCAAAGGTTTGGCTAACCATCAAAAAAATGACCTCTAAATTGCTAGGAATATTTGGTATTTACGAGATTCACATCTCAGCTCAAAATAAGATTTGAATTAAGCAGTTTTCCAACCTTGAATCCATAGATGGGTATTTTCTGATTTCATTAAACTGTAAGAACTTTAAATGATAAGCTAGTGCCTCATCAAATTGGGTAGGAGTCAAGCATGAAATATTCAGTCATACACAATATTTTATCTAGATATGAGTGAATGGTTTTCACAATGCATTACATCATAAAACTTCATAATACTTAAAGTATCACTTCTTATCAAATCCTTAGTACATTATCACACAAATACGACTCTTTCTCAAGCATTTGATTAACTCATTGAGTTGAAGCAAGAAATAGAATCATACATTCAAATGAACCATTGAAAGATAAATGAAACTAGTACACTTGATACTTCCAAGTATAGTCTATCACAACAACACACAGGAGAGCACATACTTAATTTTTTCAGATTTTTTTTTATATCAGTAATTGTATAGAACCATTTAAGAGTATTTTATACATAAAACCTACTCAAGAAAATTTTTGGAAAATTCATCAATAATTTTGCATTATGTGCATTCATTATACCCTACCTAGACCTTACTGGATTCAAGAATCTAACCATTGTAATGATCCTTGAAATATCTTTTATAACACAAGAGAGCAGCAAGAATCGGGCTTATTATAGTCACATTTCAACATAATTTCACTTTCATTTCATAAATCCCAAACAGTTGGATGTAATAATTTATCGAGCAAGGGAATCAAAATTTGTAAAAACCCACGTAACTAGTCGGTGTCACCATATCAATAGCAAAATTTTGTTAAGGCCTTGTTGTCCACATCCACGTCGAATCCAAAAAACATCCAGCATCAACATCAAAAATGGAAAACCAAGAAACAACACCATCACCCGGAACCTGAAGCAATACTAGGGCCACGGTATAGACGTCCACTTCGTGTCTTTTCCACTATAGGAGGCGAAACCACCGCTCCTTCCTCATTATCAGCATGCTTCTTAGCACTAGAACCAGTAACAACACATGGTGCCACTACACAAATTGAAGAAACCACGAGGGCCTCTTCATTCACTCCTGCCATCTCGATCAACACCACTAAGAATTTTTTGTAGTCAAAGTCGGTCTCTATGTTGCTATCACTAAAGCTATCAAAGATGTCAATGGGAAAATTATGCTTTCCTAAATAACCTCGACCATACATTACTCTAGCCCTCGACCTTCATTTGAACCTTGCATACTCTTCCTCTTGGCCATGCATCTACTATTCTGTAATTGTAGCCAGGCTTTTCAACCAAGAGCCCCACCTAGTAACTACTGGGATGGGCTTCGTGCATTTCATCTTCGGGCTGAGAGAGCCTTGAACACTATCCTACTCATGTGATGGCAATTTCTCACTAGATTTTTGAACATTAACTCTAGCTAACCTATGCACAGTTGATGGAGATGCGCTCGACCGACTCATCTTGCACTGATAAATAAAAACCTCACAAGAGCAATTTCTAACCACAAAAAATTCAAACTCCCAATTTTTGTGATGGAAAAGATGAATCGGCATCCATATGTATGAGCCAATTGATGATGTTTACCATCAATGCTCCCAAAGAGCACGAGCGAACGAGTGATTATTCGTTGGCGTCTATTTCATCACCATTAATTCCCAGGTACATGAAAATCAGCATACCATTCATCATAATTGCAAAGAAGTAGTTCTTCACACGCATGGAGATCAAGTTGATATCCTCTAAAGAGCATACACCATTAATGCTCACTATTTGTAGCATCCAAATGGCCATCACATGGACAATTCTGCATTTTGAATATGATCCATCGATCAATCATCGAGATGGCACTTCAGACCACTCAGATCGAATCAAAGATATTTGAAAATTCTATGTTGTCGCATGGCCATTCCATTAACCAATGGTTTCATTCTGAGTCGGACAACACATCCATCACCTATGAACCCCATCCAGCTTTCATACGTCGCTAGCCAAATCCACCTAGCGCCATCACGCAGACCGTGCACGACATTAGGTGTCATTATTTAATAACCTACACTGCACGTGTTCTACAACTCAGATTTGATCATACGGTACGTTTGGGGCCATCGATTTACCTCCAACTAAGATGATGTCGATAGTGGAGATTGGGTCCCACTTGATCTAGGGGATGTGTGGCACAATCGCGCACACCATGTGTGTAGTGCTTCTCATGTTTTGATATTCTGATACTGCTTTGGTGTGTGTGTGTTTGCCTCAGTGTGATTTTTGGTTATGTTTTGATGCATATTTAATACTTTGTTTGACATCTTTTCTACCATGTGTTGGGCGTGGTAGACAGTTATGCTCTTTTGATTATGATAGATGGACATATGTGTGGGATATTCATGTTATGATGATGCTACTTTGTGGGTTATATTTATGATGTGATTCTTAGATACTGATTACTATCTTTGATTTGGATGAAGGAGACGGGGTGTCATCACTCATCCATGAGCGCCCTGCCTCACCGTAACTCTCCTTCATAATGTGTTTGATTATGAGTTATATATATACATTTTGTTCGATGTTTTGTGTAATGTAGGAATGTAGGTACCGGATGCTGACTCCACCCACATTGTCGGTTATGAGCGCATCCTATCTACCCAATGGTTTGATGTGGTAATGGATTTGGTAAGAAAGTACCCCCACCTATGTCAATAGTTGGTTAAGGGATTGTTCTTGTCATGTCTATTCTGCGTTCGTGTGGGTATGGTTGTTAATTAATCATTTTATTTTATGAATTTTATAAGTATATTAATGGCTTGTCTAGTGTTCTATGCTTTAATTAAATGTTGTTTCATGATGCAAAATATTAAAGTTATGAGATGTCCCATAATGCATATGATAATTATGCCTTGGAAAAATAATAAGTGCATTAGCACATTATTGTTATTTAATAATGTGAAGTGATTCTTTAAATTAAATAATATTGTTGAATAAATTATTATAGTTTTATTTTATTTTGAAAAGAAACTAAGTTAGGGAAAAATTATCATATTTTCCCTTGTTTAAAATAAAAAGTGATTTTTTTTATTATAAAATAAACTTTAAGTTTAAAATATATATATAAGTAAAATGCATATCAACTGACTTTATATTATATTAAAATAAGGATTACATAATTCATAATATATAGTTTATTGTGATAACAACTTGCCAACATATACAAAATGTCAACTGCACTATAATAGGTTGACAGATACACACTAGAGTAGTCTAAAAACGTAAATACATAAGTCCATGCTTAGCTATAAGTATTCATATTTCTACTGCATTGGAGCAAAAAACTTTTTCATCTGGCACCAAAATTATATACTATCTTTTTCATCTACTCATTTTCTAGATTGAGCAACTAGCCTCCTCTCCACCTCTGCACATGAACTGATCTGAAGGTGGAAACTTTGAGTCTACTGTGATATTTATATCTGGTACTAGGGGTTGGCTCCCTCTCATAGTTGACTGGGCATTCAGTGAACCTTGAATTGGGCAACCTAATTGTGCTATTTGTTTTGTTCTGGTGTTCCCCGCAACTACATTTGATTCTTCAGATTGGATATCACCCTGTTGAATCTGATTTAGAATTTTGAGCAATGATACTTGATGGCAGCACGATGAGTGAGCAGGAAAGAAATAGCATGGTATTTATGTTTGAATCTTCTTACCATTTCATTTCCCAATTCAATTTGGTATTTGTTTAATTCCCTATATTAGTAGCTTGAAGTGTTGTGTTCCAATGAAAGTCTCATACCTATATATATATATTTCGGAAGCTTATTTTATGATGCAAAAAGTGTACTGGAAAGACTCCTCCAATGTAAGCTTCACCAAACCAAAAATCATATTTTTGAATGCTTGTTAGTAATGCATTGTCTTGCAGGAAAACTTATGTTATAACAATATCCGATATCTTCTGTGTATCTTGAAAATTTGGATTCAAGTCTATCACATTAATAACAAAGATAGATACTAAACTAGAGGGAAAAACTATCCTTTGTGTTGAAGGTTGCATAATGTCCTCTCCAATTATGTTTTTCACACTTTTAAAAATTGGGATGTAGTTAGTATTGAAAATGTAAGACAGTTGCTCTTTACCCAATCCCTTAGAGAAGGGTATTTCCCATGCTTGCACTTCAAAAGGTGCATGGTGATTTCTTGGAATGAATTCCATTTCTTTTCCTGAGGTGCTTCACAACACTTATATACGTCATGTGAGATATCAAGTCCCTATACTAAATTTGACAGAACCAAAAGATCTGTGTATATATGATTAACTATAATTAGAGACCAGAAGCCACGTAATTAGAACTTCGTACTGAGTAAACACTTCATACTGAGCAAACAAGAAAATGAATACAAACAAAGGGATATCAACTGAATGGGATACATAGGTATAGAGTAGCACAGATATATTTTAAGTTTAAAATATTAATAGAGTGGGATTTTGCTTTAGAAATATTATAATATAAATTTTAATTGTTGAGAGTGAATTTATTTAATTATGATTTAAAGTATTTTAAAAGGTATTTAATGGTGTAAATTTAAAACTAGAAGATTCTCTTCCAAATTTGGGAAGTGATAGTAATTCTGAGTTAGTCGATTTTGTTGCATGGGAAGTTGCAAGAAATTCTATGACAACTCCTGATTGGCTTTTCTAAAAAAAACAAAATTTCCCATTTGTTGCTTTTTTGAAAAAAGCAAGTGGGAAGAAATTGGGAAGAATGGAAAAATGTCTACAACTCAATTTTTGATGAAAAATATACAATGGGATAATTAATTTTTTGAAAATGTTTCGTCAATTCGATCAAGGAAATTCAAAGTTGGTTTTTGCATTGGGATTTTAATTGAATCTGTTATTGCAGGTGTTCGTATCATTATTTTTGAAGATTTCTCTTTGGATGGATTTGCACAACTCGTCCTCAAATCGAGCTTGCATTGGACTCCGGGTAATTCGAAAATCCTTATTAAGATCTCTATAAATATTTTTTTTTATGAAAAAGGATAAAGGCTTAATGTTTTAAAAAAAACTGAAATCCCTCTTCCTCTGTTAATTTCAAATCCCTCTTCCTCTGTAAATTTTTTTTACCTATTCAGGGATTCCCCTCTTTCCTTTGTGTATCCCTTTGAAAATTGTTGATCTTGTTCTCTGTTGTCATTTCTAGAAAACCCCTCTCTTGTCTGAAAATCTTTTGTTGATAATCCTCTTACCTCTGAGACTCGTTTTCCCAATTTTTTATTCTGGAAAAATTAATGTGTTTTCCCTGTTATTTTATTATAATTAATTTCCTAGATAATTTGTATCTCTCTGATGATATTATTTTAATCCTCTGTGATATATTCATTGATCTAATTTTCTGCAATTTATTTCTCATAGTTTGAATGGGGAAAATAGGAATACTTATATATTTACATATATATATATATATATATATATATATATATATATATATATATATATATATATATATATATATATATATATATATATATATATATATATATATATATATATATATATATATATATATATATCTTTTCTTATATTTTGTTGATCCCCTGTGCTTCAAATTTCGTATGACATAATGGGAGATACCCTTATTTTTATTACAGGGCAGGTTCGTGTTTTTGTTAAGGTTGTGCCTTGTTTGAGTTTGGGGGATGGTTGGGGGAGGTGTTGCCTCCCACCATTGCCCCATATGGGGAAGGCAATGTGGAGGTAGAGCCTCCACCGCCTCCCCACACCTTTGCTATGTGGGAATTGCTGGGGGGGTCGGCTGTATACAACCGCCCCTTCCTCCCCCCATTTGAATGCCTTCTTGCTTCTATTAAAGCCTGCAAATTTGTTTGTTCGCCGCCTGTTAAGTGTGATGTGGTTTATTTTAAAATGAGAATATTTTTTTTAAGATATATATATATATATGTTCTATTTTCTTTGATAGTGGCAAACTTAATATCAAATTTATTATTATTGAGAAGTTCTCTTCTCTCTCTCTATATATATATATGTGTGTGTGTGTGTGTGTGTGTGTGTGTGTAAATATATATATGCATATATGTGTATATATGTAATTTGTATAATATATTTGTGGGAAATAAAGTATTGGATTACTCTTACGTTTTCAATTTCAGTTGCATCAGATAAATTAAAATATGTGTTTATTTTAATATACATATGATGTATAGGCTAGAAATGTGTCTGAGTATTTTCGAAAAGAAAGAAGAATTAATGTAAATTTGGTCTGGTTAAATTGTTAAAGAAAAATTTAAAGAGGAAAATGTAATTCATTTAAAATCTGTTTGAAAATGATTTCCTTTTTTTTTATTCTATTTTAAATGACAAAGAAGTTATTGCATTTTGACATTGTTGTGGAATTTTTTTTTTCTTTTTTTTTTTAGTTTGACAATATTCTGGAAAAATCGGATTTATTGTAATATTTAATTATGTAGCTCAAAATTGATTTTTTTGTAATTAGTCAAATAATAGACTTAATCTGCTTTTTGAGTTGCAACTGATTTTCTTAATTTAAAATTTATATTTCTTTTAATTAGGAAAATTAGAACTTAGATACGGCTCTGTGGGAAAGAATTAAAATAAAAAATATAATAGAATTGAAAATTTGGATTTAGTAAATAATATTTATACTTTGGGTTTGATAAATTAAGTTAGTAAAGTTAATTTTAAAACAATATTTTATTATGTTTATTAATCGTGAAATTTATAATTGTTGCTCTTCAAATTAGTCTCTAGCAAAGTTATAGATTCAGTTATTTAATTTGTGAATGATTTAATTGTAGGAAGATATTTAAATTAAAGATTGGGTTTTGTTTAAATGGAAATATTAGGGAACTTCCTTATCTTATTTAGAATTGATGTTAATGATGTTTTAATGGAGACCTAGTTGATTTATGAATTAAATGTCTGATAGTTAATGTTAAGTGTATTTTTAAATTGAATGTAGTATTTTTAGTATGTCTGGTGTGGAATTAGCATTTCTCTAGAGGTTAGGGAATATGCGAGTGTTTTCTATGGTTGCATTTATGTGGTTCATGTTGTTACCATATGGGATTTAATGGGAGCTACCCTATTGTGGTTCTGCTTCTTTGGCTAGGTATTGTGGTACCGATCTCTTGGTTTTGGTTTTAGGGAAACCATAGGGGCGAGTGGCTCTTCTAGGGGCCAATGTACAAGTGGTCACTCGTGGTAGAGTTTCCTTAATCAAGTGAAAACCTAATTTAATTTACTTAGTGGGTTGGGATTAGTTATCATATAACAAGATAAAAATAGACACCTCACCCCTATCGTTAACACTCCCTAAGGCTAAGGATGGGTGGGAAGACCTGGTCGGTAAGGTCACTACCTTGTCTTCACAAAAGGTAGTTGGCTCTGCATGAGTCACCCTATAGGGTGGCACCTTGAAACAATATGTTTGGTTAATCATAGATGGAGGCAGATCCTAGATTATAGATAGTCTGGTGAATCCATGAAGGCCATGCAGTGACACTCTCCCATTTGTGCCCTTTTTTTCCCTTGTTTTCTTGTACCTCTAGAGTTCTGTTAGTTGCCTTTATTTTACAATTGATGTTTATGTTACTCTATGGGCTTGAGTCTTGTGACATGTGTCTTTTATATTTGAGTATGTGGTTGAGGGTTCTTTCTTACTGACTCCTTGCATGGGGGGTGTTCTTTCGGGTTCACATGGTTAGGTGGAAACATGCAATGCACCCATTGGGTCCCCAATTGTGATCAAGGCATGGATGCAGTAGCTCAGTGATCTTGGAGTTCGCAGAGAATATTGTTCCTTGAAGAATTCTCTCACATTTATGTACTTTTGTAATTTGATTCTACCCTTCCCAATGTTATAAGGGAAGTGGCCTTGTAATGTAACTATGATTTTATATTGTGTTGTATCTGTGGAAATATATTCCACAATTGTATTTGAACTTTGAAGTTAAATTTAATATTATATTATTTATATTTATGGGATTATATCTTATTCTTGATGTACTTTGATCATGTTTATTCTTGTTTCTTTATTCCGCTTTAGATTGTATCGCATATCATTTATTTGTTGGGTTCATTGAAGTAACGTACAATGCACCCCATAGGATTAGGTTAATATTTTATGTTATACTTATGTTGCATATAAATTTTAATGTTACAATGTGTTATTGTTACTTTAAAAATATATATATATTTGTTGTAGTTGTCCTATGGGGTTGCATGGCAGGGCGTTACAACATGGTATCAGAGCATTGGGTTCATACACTGGGCACTCTAGGTACAATGAGCCCATTATGTCGACCTAGTGTGCATACTCATGTAGTTATGTCATCCTTTGTTGACCATTAGTGGTTGACGACCTTAAACGGTTTCATAGTTGGCGTACGGTTCAATGGTGCGAAAATCAGTGGAAGGGATAGGACCCTCGGTGTAGTGCGCAATGCACCGATATCCTTTCTGCCAGGAAACACATCATGAACTCTTGGGTTTCCTTGTGTTTTTTTGAGAATGTGAATTTTTTTTATGTAATGGATGTGTTTAAAATAATAAGTATAGTGCTTGACTTTTGAGTTTGATCTGTATTTTTCCTTTTCGTCATCCTCGCCTAATTGTTTGTAACTCTTTTCTTGGTGCAGTGTGTATAGGTATGATAATTTAGGGTTAGTTGTGATTTAAAATTTGTTTTGAGTCTAATGTTTACCCCTATATGTGTGCAGGGATGGGAGGGTCAAAGTTTGTAAAGAAGAAAGGAAAGGAAGGAAAGGCTGCCACAAAAGGGGTTGTTATCAATGAGAATCCTACACCTGTAGCCCCACCCTACATCCATGATGATGAGACTTTGGCTCAGGCCATCTCATGACTCAAGGTAGAAAAAGGGAAAAAGGTAGATGAGCCAAAGCCCTCAACTAAAGGGAGGAAGCCATCCTCATTCCAGGAGTGTCCATTGGGGTGTGGACCTAACACTCCCCTACTGTCCAAGGAAGAGAAGGAGAGCCTTTGTGCTCAAACTTTTGCTTCTATTATAGTGGAAGTGGACTCTGATGAGGACCCAGAGGAGTGTCCTCTTTCGAGCAATGAGTAGCTCAATGGTTGTTGGAGGGATGTTGAATATTCTTTGTTGCTTAGCTAGTTGCTACTTTATTCTATGTTTTGATTATAAAACTTTGATACTTAATATAATATGTTTTATGCTTTGAGACCTTTTAGTTGGGTTTTTCACCATTCTAGATGGTATTGGATGTTATTTTATTTGAATTTGATGATCGTGACATTGTGAATTGATGTTTATGTTACGTTGAATTTATGGAATTAGGATTGTGTTGGATAATTTTGATTTCAGGTATCTCATGGTTCATGATTATGCTTGTTATGCTAATAAGTAGCCATTGCCTTTTGATGTAGTTCGTAATTGTGTAATTTTACCTAATCTTGCGAATTCCAGGAGTAAGTTGAGTTCTGGGGGGGAGGATGTAGTGCCTCTCATGTTTTTATATCCTGATACTGCTTTGGTGTGTGTGTGTTTGCCTCAGTGTGATTTTTGTTTATGTTCTGATGCATATTTGATACTCTGGTTGACATTTTTTTTTCCATGTGTTGGGAGTGGCAGACAGTTATGCTCTTTTGATTATGATAGATGGACTTATGTGTGGGATATTCATGTTATGATGATGTTACTTTATGGGTTATATTGATATGTGATGCTTAGATATTGTTCACTATCTTTGATTTGGGTGAAGGAGATGGGGTGGTATCACTTATCCGTGAGTGCCCTACCTCACTATAACTCTCCTTCACAATGTGTTTGATTATGAGTTATATATATATATATATGTTGTTTGATGTTTTGTGTAATGCAAAAATGTAGGTACTAGATGTCGACTTCACCCACATTGATGGGTCTAACTGCATCCTATCTACCCAATGGTTTGATGTGGTAAGGGATTTGGTAAGAAAGTACCTCCGCCTATGTCAGTAGTTGGTTCAGAGATTGTTCTTGTCATGTCTATTCTACATTCGTGTGGGTATGGTTGTTAATTAATCATTTTATTTTATGAATTTTACAAGTATATTAATGGCTTGTCTAGTGTTCTATGCTTTAATTAAATGTTTCATGATGCAAAATATTAAATTTATGAGATGTCGCATATTGCATATGATAATTATGCCTTGAAAAAATAATAAGTACATTAGCACATTATTATTATTTAATAATGTGAAGTGATTCTTTAAATTAAACTAATAAAATTAAATAACATTGTTGAATAAATTATTATAGTTTAATTTTATTTTGAAAAGAAACTAAGTTAGGGAAACATTATCATATTTTCCCTTGTTTAAAATAAAAAGCATTTTTTTCTTTATAAAATGAACTTTAAGTTTAAAATATTAATAGAGTGGGATTTTGCTAAAAAATTATTATAATGTAAATTTTAATTGTTGAGAGCGAATTTATTTAATTATGATTTAAAGTATTTTAAAAGGAATTTAACGGTGTAAATTTAAAATTTGAAGATTCTCTTCCAAATTTGGGAAGTGAGGGTAATTCTAACTTAGTGGATTTTGTTGCATGGGAAGTTCCCATAAATCCTATGACAACTCTGATTGGTTTTTCTGAAAAAAGATATATTTACCATTTGTCGCTTTTTCGAAAAAATCAAGTGGGAAGAAATTGGGAAGAATGGAAAAATGTCTGCAATTCAATTTTTGATGAAAAATTACAATGGGATAATTAATTTTTTGAAAATGTTTCGTCTATTCGATCAAGGAAATTCAAAGTTGGTTTTTGCATTGTGATTTTAATTGAATCTGTTATTGCGGGTGTTTGTATCGAGCTTGCATTGGACTCCGGGTAATTTGAAAATCCTTATTAAGATCTCTGTAAATTTTATTTTTTTTATAAAAAAGGATAAAGGCTTAATGTTTTGAACAAATTTGAAATCCCTCTTCCTCTGTAAATTTGTTTTACCTGTTTAGGGATTTCCCTCTTTCCTCTATGTATCCCTTTGAAAATTGTTGATCCCATTCTCTGTTGTCATTTCTGGAAAACCCATCTCTTGTCTGGAAATCTTTTGTTGATAATCCTCTTACCTCTAAGACTCATTTTCCCACTTTTTTATTCTGGAAAAATTCATGCGTCTTCCTTGTTGTTTTATTGTAATTAATTTCCTAGATAATTTGTATATCTCTTTGATGATATTATTTTAATCCTCTGTGATATATTTATTGCTCTGATTTGCTGCAATTTCTTTCTCAGAGTTTCAATGGGGAAAATAGGAATACTTATATATTTACAATTATATATATATATATATATATATATATATATATATCTTTGTTTATATTCTATTGAGCCCCTGTGCTTCGAATGTCATACGACGTAATGGGAGATACCCTTATTTTTTTTAGAGGACAGGTTCATGTTTTTCTTAAGGTTGTGCCTTGTTTGAGTTTGGGGGATGGTTGGGGGAGGCACTACCTCCCACCGTCACTCCATAAAGGGAAGGCGATGTGGAGGCAGAGCCTTCACCGCCTCCCCACACCCTTGTTACGTGGGAATTGGTGGGGGGGGCGGCTATATACCCCCATTCATACGCCTTCTTGCTTCTGTTAAAACCTGTGAATTTGTTTGTTCACTGCCTGTAAGTGTGATGTGGTTTATTTTAAAATGCAAATATTTTTTTTAAGATATATATATATATGTATATGTATATATATGTATATGTATATATATGTATATGTATATATATGTATATGTATATATATATATATATATATGTATATGTATATATACGTATATATATATGTGTGTAAATATATATGCATATATGTAATTTGTATATATATATTTATGGGAAATAAAGTATTGGGTTACTGTTACGTTTTCAATTTCAGTTGCATCAAATAAATTAAAATATGTGTTTATTTTAATATGCATATGATGTATAGGCTGGAAATGTGTCTAAGTATTTTCGAAAAGAAAGAAGAATAAATGTAAATTTGGTCTGGTTAAATTGTTAAGGAAAAATTTAAAGAGGAAAATGTAATTGATTTAAAATTTGTTTGAAAATGATTTCCTTTTTCTTATTCTATTTTAAATGAAGAGAAGTTATTGCATTTTGACCTTGTTGTGGAAATTGTTTTTCTTTTTTTTAGTTTGACAGTATTCTTGAAAAATCAGATTTATTGTAAAATTTAATTATGTAGCTCAAAACTGATTTTTTGTACTTAGTCAAATAATAGACTTAATCTGTTTTTGGTATTGCAACTGATTTTCTTAATTTAAAATTTAGATTTCTTTTAATTAGGAAAATCAGAACTTAGATACTGTTGTGTGGGAAAGAATTAAAACCAGAAATATAATAGAATTGAAAATTTGGATTTAGTAAATAATATTTATACTTTGGGTTTGATAAATTAAGTTAGTAAAGTTAATTTTAAAATAATATTTTATTATGTTTATTAATCATGAAATTTATCATTGTTGCTCTTCAAATTAGTTTCTAGCAAAGTTATAGATTTAGTTATTTAATTTGTGAATGATTTAATTGTAGGAAGATATTTAAATTAAAGATTGGGTTTTGTTTAAATGGAAATATTAGGGAACTTCCCTATCTTATTTAGAATTGATGTTAATGATGTTTTAATGGAGACTTAGTTGATTTATGAATTAAATGTCTGATAGTTAATGTTAAGTGTATTTTTAAATTGAATGTGGTATTTTTAGTATGTCTGGTGTGGACTTAGTGTTTCTCCAGAGGTTAGGCAATATGTGAGTGTTTTATATGGTTGCATTTATGTGGTTCATGTTGTTACCATGTGGGAGTTAGTGGGAGGTACCCTGTTGTGGTTTTGCTTCTTTAGTTGGGCATTGTGGTACCCGTCTCTTGGTTTTGGTTTTAGGGAAACCATAGGGGAGAGTGGCTCTTCTCGGGGCCAGTGTACAAGTGGTCACCCATGGTAGAGTTTCCTTAATCAAGTGAAAACCCAATTTAATTTACTTAGTGGGATGGGATTAGTTATCACATAGCAAGATAAAAATAGACACCTCACCCATGTCATTAATGCTCCCTAAGGCTAAAGACGGGTTGGAAGACCTAGTCGGTAAGTTCGCTACCTTGTCTTCACAAAAGGTAGTTGGCTCCGCATGAGTCACCCTATAGGGCGGCACCTTCAAACAAGATGTCTGGTTAACCGTAGATGGAGGCGGCTCCTAGATTATAGATAGTCTGGTGAATCCATGAAGGCCATACGATGACACTCTCCCATTTGTACCCTTTGTTTCCCTTATTTTCTTGTACCTCTAGAGTTGTGTTAGTTGCCTTTATTTTGCTATTGATGTTTATGTTACTTCACGGGCTTGAGTCTTGTGACATGTGTCTTTAAAATTTGATTATGTGGTTGAGGCTTCTTTCTTTCTGACTCCTTGCATGGGGGGTGTTCCTTCGAGTTCACACAGTCTGTTGGAAACACGCAATGTACCCATTGGGTCCCTAGTTCTGATCGAAGCATGGATGCAGTAGCACCATATGTGCAGGATCATGATGGGCCAAAAAGTGGCGATATGTAAGTGATATGATGGCCCATGTGGCTGACAACATTTTTTTTACCCAAATTTGATGAAATGAAAAGGGTTTTTGAAAGAGATTATCAACTTTCCACCAATATAAATTATGCTTTACTTTTAATTTAATAAATAACTATTGTTCATTTTCTATTTGAATTACAACTAAAGTCCTAATTGATAGGTTGATTGAAAAACATCTATAGCTTTCAAATGGTATCAATTTTTTTGAATCTAAAAAATGTGTCACATTCCATGCTTCGCATACTATAGGATTAAAAAAAAAAAAAAATTCATGAAGTTTTGATCAAGTTAAGGTGGTTAGACATACGATTTTTTATATTTTTTAAAAGTTGTAATAAAAAATTCATAATTAATTAGTTACTTGGAAAAAAATTACAAAAAAATATGCATCACATAAGGACATAAGTCCTCTACTTATATCTAAAATATTAAAAAAAAAAATTATAATTTTATTGTGGTTAGGGTGGTCAGACAAGCACCTACTTCTTATTTTTTCCCTAAAATTTAAGTACTACTACATTGAAATTTCAAATTTTCACCAAACTGATTTTTTTTTTTTTTAAAATAAACCTAGTATTTTAGAAACTACATTCAATTTTCTACAGATTCTATTCTTACATATTTTTGAAATAATATAGATAAATTATTCAAATTTTTACGTCGAGTTTCCTAACTCTGATTTTCTAATTTTTTATTGCCACTTAAGGGCCTGTTTTTTCCATGATGATCCTGCACATACCCAGCAGTGATCTCGGAGTTCGTGGAGTATGTACTTTTGTAATTTGATTCTATCCTTCCCAAAATTATAAGGGAAGTGGCCTTGTAATGTAACTATGATTTTATATTGTGTTGTATCTATGGAAATATATTCCACAATTGTATTTGAACTTTGAAGTTAAATGTAATATTATATTATTTATATTTATGGGATTATATCCTATTCTTGATTTACTTTGATCATGTTTATTCTCATTTCTTTATTCCACTTTAGATTGTATCGCATATCATTTATTTGTTGGGTTCATTTAATTAATGTACCATTCACCCCATAGGATTAGGTTAATCTTTTATGTTATATTTATGTTGCATATAAGTTTTAATGTTGCAATGTGTCATTTTTACTTTAAATATATATATATTGTATTTGTTGTACTTGTCCTATGGGGTTGTGTGGTGGGGCGTTACAACATGGTATCAAAGCATTGGGTTCATACAATGGGAAATCTAGGTACAATGAGCCCATTATGTCAACCTAGTGCATGTAATCATGTAGGTATGTCATCCTTTGTTGACCATTAGTAGTTGACGACCTTAAACGAGTTTGTAGTTGGTGTGTGGTTCAATGGTGCAAAAAGCAATGGAAGGGATAGGACCCTCGGTGTAATGTGTAATGCACCAATATCCTTTCTATTAGGAAACGCATCATGAACTCTTGGGTTGCCTTGTGTGTTTTTCGGAATGTGAATTTTGTGTATGTAATGGATGTGTTTAAAATAATAAGTATAGTGCTTGACTTTTGAGTTTGATCTATATTTTTCCTTTCTGTCATCCTCGCCTAATTGTTTGTGAATCTTTTCTTGGTGCAGTGTGTATAGGTATGATAAGTTAGGGTTATTTGTGATTTAAATTTTTTTTTTAGTCTAATGTTTACCCCTGTATGTGTGCAAGGATGGGAGGGTCAAAGTCTGTAAAGAAGAAAGGAAAGGCAAGAAAGGCTGCCAAAAAAGGGGTTGTTATCAACAAGAATCCTACACCTGTAGCCCCACCCTACATCCATGATGATGAGACCTTGGCTCGGGCCATCTCACAACTCAAGGTAGAAAAAGGGAAAAAGG
This sequence comes from Sequoiadendron giganteum, assembly GCA_007115665.2. Classification (NCBI taxonomy): domain Eukaryota; kingdom Viridiplantae; phylum Streptophyta; class Pinopsida; order Cupressales; family Cupressaceae; genus Sequoiadendron; species Sequoiadendron giganteum. The sequence goes on along the minus strand of CM021108.1, from coordinate 606,795,254 downwards.
TAGATGATCCAAAGCTCTCAACTAAAGGGAGGAAGCCATCCGCGTTCTGAGAGTATCCATTGGGGTGCAGACCTAACGCTCTCCTACTGTCCAAGGAAGAGAAGGAGAGCCTTCGTACTCAGCCTTCCACTTCCATTATAGTGGAAGTGGACTCTGATGAGGACCAATAGGAGTGTCCTCTTTTGAGCAGTGAGTAGCTCTATGGTCGTTGGGGGGATGTTGAATCTTCTTTGTTGCTTAGTTGGTTGTTACTTTATTCTATGTTGTGATTATGAAACTTTGATACTTAGTATAATTTGTTTTACGCTTTGAGACCTTTTAGCTGGTTGTTTCACCATTCTAGATGGTATTGGATGTCATTTTATTTGAATTTGATGATCGTGACATTGTGAATTGATGTTTAAGTTACGTTGGATTTATGGAATTAGGATTGTGTTGGATAATTTTTATTTTGATTATCTCATGTTTCATGATTATGCTTGTTATGCTAATAAGTAGCTATTTCCTTTTGATGTGGTTACTAATTATGTATGTTTACCTGATCTTGTGACTTCCAGGAGTAAGTCAAGTTCTAGGGGGGGAGGATGTAGTGCCTCTCATATTTTGATATTCTGATACTGCTTTGGTGTGTGTGTGTGTTTTCCTCACTGTGATTTCTGGTTATGTTCTTATGCATATTTGATACTCTATTTGACATATTTTCTGCCATGTGTTGGGCATTGTAGACAATTATGCTCTTTTGATTATGATAGATGGACTTATGTGTGGGATATTCATGTTATGATGATGATACTTTGTGGGTTATATTGGTGATGTGATTCTTAGATACTGTTTACTATCTTTGATTTGGGTGAAGGAGACGAGGTGGCATCACTCATCTGTGAGCACCCTGCATCACCATAACTCTCCTTCACAATGTGTTTGATTATGAGTTATATATACATGTTGTTCAACGTTTTGTGTAATGCAAGAATGCAGGTATCGGATGTCGACTCCACCCACATTGTCAGGTCTGAGTGCATCCTATCTACCCAATGGTTTGATTTGGTAAGGGAGTTGGTAAGAAAGTACCCTCGCCAATGTCAGTAATTGTTTTAGGGATTGTTCTTGTCGTGTATATTCTACGTTCATGTGGGTATGGTTGTTAATTAATCATTTTATTTTATGAATTTTACAAGTATATTAATGGCTTGTCTAGTGTTCTGTGCTTTAATTAAATGTTGTTTCATGATGCAAAATATTAAAGTTATGAGATGTCCCATGTTGCATATGATAATTATGCCTTGGAAAAATAACAAGTACATTAGCACATTATTGTTATTTAATAATGTGAAGTGATTCTTTAAATAAAATTAAATAATATTGTTGAATAAATTATTGTAGTTTAATTTATTTTGAAAAGAAACTAAGTTAGGGAAACATTATCATATTTTCCCTTGTTTAAAATAAAAAGCGATTTTTTTTTTATAAAATAAAATTTAAGTTTAAAATATTAATAGAGTGGGATTTTGCTGAAAAAAAATTATTTAATGTAAATTTTAATTGTTGAGAGTGAATTTATTTAATTATGAATTAAAGTATTTTAAAAGGTATTTAATGGTGTAAATTTAAAATTTGAAGATTCTTTTCCACATTTGGGAAGTGACAATAATTCTGAATTAGTGGATTTTGTTGCATGGGAAGTTGCGAGAAATTCTATGACAACTCCTAATTGGTTTTTTATGAAAAAAGATATATTTCTCATTTGTTTCTTTTTTGAAAAAAGCAAGTGGGAAGAAATTGGGAAGAATGGAAAAATGTCTGCAACTCAATTTTTGATGAAAAATTTACAATGGGATAATTAATTTTTTGAATATGTTTTGTCGATTCGATCAAGGAAATTCAAAGTTGGTTTTTGCATTGGGATTTTAATTGAATCCATTATTGCGGGTGTTCATATTGCTATTTTTGAAGATTTCTCTTTGGGTAGATTTGTGCAACTCATCCTCGAATCGAGCTTGTGTTGGACTCCGGGTAATTCAAAAATCCTTACTAGGAGATCTCTGTAAATCTTTTTTTTTTATGAAAAAGGATAAATGCTTAATGTTTTACAAAAAATTGAAATCCCTCTTCCTCTGTAAATTTGTTTTACCTATTCATGGATTTCCCTCTTTCCTCTATGTATCCCTTTGAAAATTGTTGATCTCGTTCTCTGTTGTAATTTCTGGAAAACCCCTCTCTTGTCTGGCAATCTTTTGTTGATAATCCTCTTACCTCTGAGACTCGTTTTCCCAATTTGTTATTTTGGAAAAATTTGTGTGTCTTCCCTGTTGTTTTATTGTAATTAATTTTCTATAGAATTTTTATATCTCTCTGATGATATTATTTTAATCCTTCGTGATATATTTATTGCTTCGATTTGTTGCAATTTCTTTCTCAGAGTTTCAATGGGGAAAATAGGAATACTTATATATTTACATATATATATATATATCTTTTCTTACATTTTGTTGAGCCCCTGTGCTTTGAATGTCGTAAGGCGTAATGGGAGATACCTGTATTTTTTTTTAGAGGGTAGGTTCATGTTTTTGTTAAGGTTGTGCCTTGATTGAGTTTGCGGGATGGTTGATGGAGGCATTGCCTCCCATCGCCGCCCCATATAGGGAAGGCAATGTGGAGGCAGAGCCTCCACCACCTCCCCACACCCTTGCTACGTGGGAATTGGTGGGGAGTCGGCTACTTCCTCCCCCCATTCGTATTCCTTCTTACTTATGTTAAAGCCTACGAATTTGTTTGTTCGCCGCCTGTTAAGTGTGATGTGGTTTATTTTAAAATGTGAATATTTTTTTTAAGATATATATATTATATTTTCTTTGATAGTGGAAGACTTAATATCAAATTTATTATTATTGAGAAGTTTTATATATGTTATATTTTCTTTGATAGTAGCAGACTTTGTAACACCCCTCTGTTTTGCTCTTATGCTGGATTATGATGTTTTATTATTTGATCATTGCTTATTGAGCGATACGAACTATGTGTGTTATGAGATGTAATTTCCTTGATGTTATACTTGACATGCTTTGATTAAAATAATGTTGGTTAATTATGACATGATTATTGCTTATGAATTTTATTAATGATGGAAGTGTCAGTTTGGTGATATTGTATTGGTGAAGGGGACATGATTGCATTACTCTCTTGCGAGCGCCCTGAGATTCTGTGATTTCCTCTTCACAGTGTATTTTACAATGATTTTATATGCATGTGCTATTGATGCCTTGGATACAGGTTTGCAGGTACATGACATCAACTCCACCTGGCTTCACAAGTTTGAGTGTGTCGACCCAACGGTATGATGATTGGGAGATAGTAGCTAGGTTACCTGTGTCAAGTCTACACCCTAGCCTTAGTGGGTCGTTAGTCAAATCAGTTGTGTCTTTGTGGTGTTTGTTTTAATATTATTTAATTTTGAAGGGCTCTTGAATATGGAAATAAATACTTCGAATTATTGCTTTAAATAATGTTGATATTTATTAAATTACAATTAGTAATTGTGGTTCGAAGTTTTTATTTAAGTTAATTAATTAAATTTGATTTATTTTAGTTGATTAATTAAATTTGATTTATTTAATTAATTAAATTTAATCCAATGGGTTGAATTATTTATTAAATAATTAAAATTAATTAATTAAATATGTTGTTGAGAAAATTAAAAGCAAAGAGGAAGTTTAATTTAATTTTAAGTTTAAATTTCAATTAGTGTTAATTAATTTTAATTTGGAATTAAATTGTAATTAGAAATTATTTTAACATGCAAAAGGCTTTGAGAAAATATCTAGTTGTTGAAAAGATATTTTGAATGTGACATGTGTGTGAGAAGAATTTATTAATTACTTTTGGCTGAGAAATTATTAAGGGAATTTAATTGAGAAAAGAAAGAAAAGTTTCTTCACGGGAGATTTTTGGAGAGGAAAGATATTATTTTTGGAGAGAGGTTTTGGTTGAAAAATTGGAAAAACAAAGGGGATTCTCAGGAATTTTGGGGGTTTTCTATATTTTTACATCTTCCTGGAAGTGGTGATTTTGGGAAAGCTTTGGAATTGATCTCTGAAGGGGAGGCTCTACTCCAATCTTCATCTTCTCCAAGCTTCAGGAAAACAGGTTCCTTCAAGTTTTATTTTATTTGTTTAATTATTTGAGAAAGATTGTTTGTACAAAATTTAAATTCTGTAGAAGCTTTGTTTAAAATGGCTTAATTGAAATTGAAATATTGCCTGTGCAAGAATTTTTCTGTGTTTTGTTTGTAGAAGCTTTAAATTGTTTTCAAAATTTGTAAGGCTTCTTTATTGTTGAATTGTTGTGAAATAACTCAGAGGAAAAACAATATGTGATTTAAGAATTTCGTTTTAGTTTTGAAAGCTTCTGTGTAAATTTAAAGGAAAGGAATTTTTGTAATCTTCTGAGATTTTTTTAAATTTGCCTGTAGAAGTTTTGTTAAAATTTATTATGAGGAAGTCTGTGCAACTTTTTTTTTTAAAGATTGAAATTGAAACCCTTTCATAAATTGGGAAAATGGTTATTGTAATTGTAAAAATTCCCTTGAAGAAAAATCGGTTGCCCAATTAAAATTTCCCTGTAGATGACTTACTTCAATAATTTTTCCCCAATTTAATTTATTATTGAATTCAATAAATATATTATATATACATACATATGTATATATATATTGTTGTATATATGTATACATATGTATATACATATAATATATATGTATATTTGTATTGTGGATTTTAATTTTATTGATAAATATCGTCATCTGTACGGCGTCATATGTTTAGGGTTTGAATAATGGAAATTTTTATTTATTAGAGTCTGTCGGTTTTCTTTTTGTATGGGGCTCCAAACAAAGGATTGGGGGAGGCATGGGAGGCGCTTCCTCCACAGCCACCCCCATGAGGGGACAACTGTGGAGGACGGTCCTCCACAGCCCCTCTCCTCTCCTTACACAGGTCGCACCCATATGTTTTGGTTCGGTTGTGCTTAGCACAGCTGCCCCAAACATAGGGCTCTCCTTACCGTTTCTTGGGTTGGGTTAATTAAAAACAACGAATTTTTATTAATTTCGTCTACCTTTATTTTTTTAAATGGGTTTGGTTTCTAAAATAAATAGGATTAGTAATAAATAGTATTATATATATATATATATATAATATTTTTTATTATTAGATTATTAAAGGTTTTTAAATATATTTATAATGTTTAAATTATTACATGTTCTTTAATATTTTTGTAATATTTTTAATTGGTAATTAAAATATTTAAAATAAATAAATAAATAATATATTTAGTTTGTATAATATTTTAAATATAAGTAAAATGGATTATATAAATACATATGTAATGTATATTTAATGTTTTATTATATATATTTTGTGCATGCAATTCAATACAATTGAAGAAATAGAAGGAAATGATTTTTATGCATGATCTAATTTATTAGAAAATGAGTATTTTTGGTCAATAGGGGAAAGGTATTACTTTATTAAATAATCGTAGAAATGAAGTTTAAATAGTTGAATTTTCTCCTTCGTCTCTATAAGGGTTCTTATTAAATTAGAGAAAATTGATTAACTGGTTTTATTATTTCTTCTTATCACTAAAGGTGAAAGGAGTTAGTAAATCCAAATCTTAGATTTAATTATCGTGTTGATTGCTTATGTGGTTCTTCTAGTTTCAATTAGAGGAAATGAATATTTTAATTAAGTGTATTGAGGGAATAGGTATTTAAAGAATATATTCAATGTTTTAGTAGGATCAAAAGTTCTATTATTTTTAAATTGATGAAATTAAGGAAAAGGTTAGTGTGATGTTTATCTCTATTAGGATGAGCCTTTTTAATTAATTAGTTAAATTGGGATAATTTAGTGGTGTGAATTGTTATATGTCATTTCGTTGACCGTATGCAAGGTTGTGATAAATTAGAGCGTTGTAAACATTAAACTATTATGCCTCTATGATGTGTTTGAGATATCTTCTGTGGTATTTAGGGGTAATAGAAAAGAGGTATTAGATGAGTTTTGTAAGTCTTCCTATTAGAGTATGTTAACTTTGAGAGTTTTTATTTCGTGGTCTTGTCTTTTGTAGTTCTTTATGGTAGTAAGGTTTGTTGATTTCAGTGAGTCACCCGGTTTCTACGAACGGGGAATGGTTTGTTCTTCTTTGAATGAATTGTTAGATATTTTTTACCTCCTTTGTTTGGAGTGGTGATGTATCACATGATAACTGTAGGAGGGTGAAGCTCAATGGGGGCTGAGGTCTTGAATGATCTGACAGGTAACTCATGTATCTCGAGTGGCTTTCTCCTAGGTTAGTAGTTTGTTTACAATACTGGTGATTCATATTGTTAAACTCAGATAGCAATGTAATCTTTGAGTTAGTATTGTTCTTGTGGTGGTTTTGTTTGGTGTGGAGTCACCTGTGTCTAGAGGTTGAGGGATTGTCCTTGTATCCATGTTATTGTCTCCTAGCACAGGGGGTGGGCTTTAGGGTACCACTTGGTTGAGAGGAAGGTGTGCCCTACGCCGTTGGGTTCCCCCTTTGATTTGCAGATTGCGTTGCAAGGTTTTTCAATGGAGAGCTCACAGTGGTTTCATTATTTAGTTTAAGCTTTCTATTTACTTTTGTATAGCACTTGTTATTATTATTCCTCTCAATTATTTTGGAGGATGAATCTTGTAATTGTAATAGTTAGTTTGTTCTACCTCATTCCGGGAATGAGTATTGTAATCTACTTTTAAGTTAATGTAATCTGGAACTTATTATTATGTTATCCTAGTGTTAGAATCTTTAATGCTTTGTAAGTATGTGAAATTAAATGTATGGTTAATATTTTAATTAATGCTTTATGTGCATGTAGTGTGTATGTTTGGTAATCGATGTAATCTTGTCACGTTACCTTAGAGGTTGTTGCGAAGTGTTGTGCATCTTCTTTGATAATAATGCACTTTTTTAAAAAAAATTGTACACTTCCGCTTTGAGTTGCAACTTCCTTTAGGGTCTCGTGGCGGGGCATTACAGACTTAATATCAAAGTTATTATTATTGAGAAGTTCTATATATATATACATATGTATATATATGTATACATATGTATATATATGTATATATATGTATATATATATGTGTGTGTGTGTGTATATGTATATACACACATATATATATACATATATATACACACACACACACATATATATATACATATATATATGTATATATATGTATGTATGTATATATGTGTGTGTAAATATATATGCATATATATGTAGTTTGTATATATATTTGTGTGTGGGAAATAAAGTATTGGGTTACTATTACATTTTCAATTCCACTTGCATCAAATAAATTAAAATATGTGTTTATTTCAATATGCATATGATGTATAGGCTGGAAATGTGTCTGAGTATTTTCGAAAATAAAGAAGAATTAATGTAAATTTGGTCTCATTAAATTGTTAAAGAAAAATTTAAAGAGGAAAATGTAATTGATTTAAAATCTGTCTGAAAATGATTTCTTTTTTTTTATTTTGTTTTAAATGACAGAGAAGTTATTGTATTTTGACATTGTTGTGGAAATTGTTTTTCTTTTTCTTTTTTAGTTTGACAGTATTCTAGAAAAATCAAATTTATTGTAAAATCTAATTATGTAGCTCAAAACTGATTTTTCTGTACTTGGTCAAATAATTGACTTAATCTGCTTTTTGTGTTGCAACTGATTTTCTTAATTTAAAATTTAGATTTCTTTTAATTAGGAAAATCAGAACTTAGATACTGTTGTGTGGGAAAGAATTAAAATCAGAAATATAATAGAATTGAAATTTTGGATTTAGTAAATAATATTTATACTTTGGGTTTGATAAATTAAGTTAGTAAAGTTAATTTTAAAATAATACTTTATTATGTTTATTAATCATGAAATTTATCATTGTTGCTTTTCAAATTAGTTTCTAGCAAAGTTATAGATTTAGTTATTTAATTTGTGAATGATTTAATTGTAGGAAGATATTTAAATTAAAGATTGGGTTTTGTTTAAATGGAAATATTAGGGAACTTCCTTATCTTATTTAGATTGATGTTAATGATGTTTTAATGGAGACTTAGTTTATTTATGAATTAAATGTCTGATAGTTAATGTTAAGTGTATTTTTAAATTGAATGTGGTATTTTTAGTATGTTTGGTGTGGACTTAGCATTTCTCCAGAGGTTAGAGAATATGTGAGTGTTTTCTATGGTTGCATTTATGTGGTTCATGTTGCTACCATGTGGGAGTTAGTGGGAGGTACCCTATTGTGATTCTGCTTATTTGGTTGGGCATTGTGGTACCCATCTCTTGGTTTTCATTTTAGGGCAACCATAGGGGAGAGTGGCTCTTCTCGGGGCTAGTGTACAAGTGGTCACCCATGGTAGAGTTTCCTTAATCAAGTGAAAACCCAATTTAATTTACTTAGTGGGTTGGGATTAGTTATCACATAACAAGATAAAAATAGACACCTCACCCCTAACGTTAGCACTCCCTAAGGCTAAGGACGGGTGGGAAGACCTGGTCGGTAAGGTCGCTACCTTATCTTCACAAAAGGTAGTTGACTCTGCATGAGTCACCCTACAGGGCGACACCTTGAAACAAGATGTCTAGTTAACCGTAGATGGAGGCGGTTCCTATATTATAGGTAGTCTGGTGAATCCACAAAGGCCATGTGATGACACTCTCCCATTTGCGCCCTTTATTTCCCTTGTTTTCTTGTACCTCTGGAGTTGTGTTAGTTGCCTTTATTTTACTGCTGATGTTTATGTTACTTTATGGGCTTGAGTCTTGTGACATGTGTCTTTAAAATTTGAGTTTGTGGCCGAGGGTTCTTTCTTACCGACTCCTTGCATGGGGGGTGTTCCTTCGGGTTCACATGGTCGGGTGGAAATGTGCAATGCACCCATTGGGTCCCCAGTTGTGATCGAGGTGTGGATGCTAAAGCAGTGATCTCAAAGTTCGTGGAGAAGACTGTTCCTTGAAGAATTCTCTTTCATTTATGTACGTTTGTAATTTGATTCTACCCTTCCCAATGTTATAAGGGAAGTGGCCTTGTAATGTAACTATGATTTTATATTGTGTTGTATCTGTGGAAATATATTCCACAATTGTATTTGAACTTTGAAGTTAAATGTAGTATTATATGATTTATATTTATGGGATTATATCTTATTCTTGATGTACTTTGATCATGTTTATTCTTGTTTCTTTATTCCGCTTTAGATTGTATCACATATCGTTTATTTGTTGGGTTCATTTAAGTAACATACCATGCACCCCATAGGATTAGGTTAATGTTGTAATGTGTTATTGTTACTTTTAAAAAAATATATTATTTTGTATTTGTTGTAGTTGTCCTATGGGGTTGTGTGGCGGGGCATTACAATAGCCTAGCCAAAATACAATTTTTAAATACTACGTGACGTGCTTGCAAGGGTCAGATTAGATCCAACAGCTTGGACTTTACGCACATGTGTGTATTGCTTGTTTTAAAAGGAAAGGGTCCATGAGCTAGGCAATAGGCAACGACCCTTGAACAAAAAATAAAGACTTGGGACATAAGTCTTTACAAGATGAAATATTTTGGGCCGACCGTGAAATATTTAAAATTTTGTCAAACCCGATGACTAGCGGGCTTAGGCGAAGGGGGTGGTAATGAAAATGGGCCAAATGACATAAGTCATTACTAAAAAAACTGGCAACCTGGTGAGATGGTCAATGAAGAAACATAATGCAAGGGTTTGGGGGCTGAATAAAATTTGAAAAATGTGAAGCCAATGTATTAGACCCAAAAACCCTTGGGAAAACCATGAACATCAAGGTGAAATATTATGAAAATATCAAGGAACCCACCAAAAGATGTCAAAATTTTGAAGGTCCATCATATCTTTCATATAATCTTCTCTTGGGTTGACCATGGACTCATGAAATGAATGGAGTTCCTTCAATGCTTCATCATGTGATGAAATACACTTACAACAAGGCTTACATGATAAAACCTAATCTAAAATATGAAAACTATTTATAAAATGAGAAGGGAATGAAAATTCCTTTGACAACATTGACACCAACTACAAAAGTGGAACCTTTACAATTTGAGGAAAAAGATAAGTTTCTTTCACCCATGCTACTGTTATTGGAGGATGATTGGGGATCATTAGATTTAACACCTGCATTCAATGGGGAATACAAGATTATGCAACCAAAATAAGGAAAATAGAAAGAAGTTGTCGTGATATCAACATAATTTGTGTCATCAAAAGCATTTGAGTCTACAACTTTTAGCAAAAAAATAGGAAAGCACAAATTATACATCCAAATATGATCATGAAAAACCACCTTCCTTGAAATAAATGGAAGCTATCCATGGAAGAGGATGTCAACTTTTAAAAAAATGTAGCTTTAATGGAAATGGATGTGGTGTAAAATAATAAGGTATTTGTGTCCTTATAGAGCCTAACCCATAAGAACCAACAATAGGTATTGGATATCATCCTTAAAAAATATCAAAAACTCTTTCCCTTAACCATGAGAAGTAGCATTAGATAATGATCCTTCCCATGTGGTAGTTGTAGTATCATAACATATTCATTACTATGCATGGAGGTATAAACTTGGCCTTATGCAATCATGTTTCATATTGTAAGGATCAGCATATCATAGTCCATTTTGGCTCACCTTCTATCCTTACACTTGTGGGTAAGCGGTTAGGTGGCCTTGTCCTAGGTTAATTCCTTCTTCGGATCCTTTTATTTCTCCTTAAAATGTTAGTGTAGAAAGTACACTAACATTTTAAGGGGGGTCATATGGTCCTTTCTTAGTAATGATAGTATACATCTCCTAAGAAGTGTGACCTTGTCAACCAAAGTGTGGCCTTATTAATCCATTTATTGTCTCCTTTGTTGTGATATTAGGCTTGATATCCCATAAGAATGTTACCTTTCCTAACATATGGCATTCTCCTTGGTACTAATGCTATGATTAGTGTTCCCTAAGGTGTTATTTTATATTCCTCGACTAGTCCTCTCTTTGGTTATTTCATGTGTGATGTTTCCTAAGGTGTGACCTTCCATGAATTAATCAAAGCCCCTTCAATTGTTCTTTTTGTTTTTGACCTTATCTATATGTTGTTTATGCACCCCCTGAGGTGAGATTTCGTTTGTACCCCCTGAGGTGATTTTTTGTTTGCACCGCCTAAGGTGAGTTTTGTTTGCACCCCATGAGGTGAGTTTCACATTTTTGCTTCACTTTGTTCATGATTGTTGAACCTAGTGTGGGTTTGGCATAGCATGGCACCTTATCAAGGTTATCATGGAGTATACCTCTTGGTATGGTTTTTTATGGGTACAAACCTAGTGAAAACAATCCTCACTAGACCTAGTGTGTTTCTCATTTCATCTTGTCTTGGGGGCTCACCTAGTGAAAAGTGGTCCTCATTATCCCATGTTCCTTCCAGTTTTTTATTCATTGAGATTTTCTATGGTGTGATTCATGAACACCCTTAACATGACCACATAGCATAGAACAATTTTCTTGCCAATTGATCCATGTGTTTCATGAGTGCTTGGCATAATACACCTTTATAGCCTTATGAAACCCATCATATTGCATGGACAATTAGCATAACATAAGTTGCTTGCTAGTAGATCCATGTGGCTCATGAGTAATGTGACATAACATTCTAGTCCTCGTGGGAGTGTTCATTTATTCAATAGATGATGTTTGGTATTTGAGACAGTTTAAGACTGAGGTCTCTTTACCTTACTGACTCAAATCCCTTTAGTACCAACCCTATGTTTTTGTGTGTTTTCATGTTTCTTCTCTATGTTTACATTGTGTCTATGTTCATTTTGTTATCATCTTTATGTTCCATCATGTCATGTGGTTTCATCGTGTTTTCTTTGTATTTTTTGACATGTATGTTTGTGTATCTTGTATTGTTGCATATCATACATGTGTGTGTTCCTTTGTTCCTATGTTGGTTTGTCATGTGATATTGGATATTGGGGGCTTGTGTACTCCCTGTAGATCCTTATTCATCCTATCTATTCAACATTTGGACAACCAAACCCCTCTTGACATATATTTTCCTACTTTAGTGTGAGTCTAAGTGTATGTTCATACTCTCACTAAAGTGGGGGCTAAATGTAGTGTAGAAATTGTCACCCTTGAAAATTTCACACTTTATTTTGGCCTCCCTAAATTATTGATCCTAATTGACCCCTCTAATTGCCTAAAATTATGTACTCCAGAGCCCATTTGTACCACTTTTTAATAAATTGCAAGTATTGAATAAATGTATCAAATTCATATGTTGCACCCGACATTTAGTGTCTTGGAAATTTGTGCCAAGACTCATACACCCAAGGGCGTATGGGTCCCCCTTATTAGCCAGGACCTAATTTTTAATATGTTTTTGGTAGTATTTTAACATTCAAATTTCAAGTGTCGGCTTTCAAGACCTAATTTTTGGGAAATTAGGATAAATTTCTATAAATACCTAGTTATTGCATCATTTGAAATATAAGGATCATGAACATGCTAGAGGTGAACATTAAGAATATTCAAGAGAAATTCAAGAGCATTATTTCAAAGATTTATTACAGCAATTCATGATCCAAGCATCATGTCAAAGTGCATGTGAGTTCATGTCATCATGTTGTCATTATTTTGTGAAGGCTAAACCTTTGTTGTAGGTTTCCAAAGCATTCAATTATTCGAGCAAGCAAGATCTGGATCCTTGAGGTGATGTGCATGACTTCATTCCTTCAAGGAAGCCATTGAAGGGTGGTGAGTTGCAACACATTGTGATTTCATCATTCCTCAATTTTCATTATCATTTCTATCATTAACATTGTCATTGTGGAAGTGGAAACACTTACTTGAGGTTCGACTGAGGAAAGCCCCTATATGGAACAACATTTTCCCTCTCCTTGGATGTGTAGGTTATAGGTTGAAGAGGATTGAAGAGAGCTTAAAGATCCATTTTGCATTGTTGCATTTGTTTCCATAAAAATTGTCAAGCCATGAAAACTCACCTGCAAATTTATCAGACGGTATTCTAACAATTTTGAAAACAAGAAACAAAAGCTCATATATAACACTAGAGTAACTCAAAAGAAGTTCAAGGCACCCCTACAAAGGCCCAAATGCCCTTGGGTGTATATCTCCTTGTAGGCACAACAAAACTAGTTTTTCTTAGTAAGTTTACTGTCCTAATACACTTTCCATATCTATTGGAAGTTGACTGTTTTAGTTTGTCAGTTGTCAAGATCTTGCATTTTTAATATTAAGGAATATAGGTCATTAAGTTAATCATTCTAAATCATTTCCAATCCATAGTAACCCACAATTAGATGTAGATCCAGGTCTGATTGGCTCACCTCTGTGTTTGATAGTCAATCTTATCACCTTGTTGATCTACATCTCAATGAAACCCTATGAAAAGGCTCCTTACATCCTAGGTTCTTTGCATTTAGGACCTGGGATCCCTTTTCTATGTTTCAATCCTCAAACCCTAATGGCACCATAGAAAAGAAAAATAATGATGATCGATCATGTTGGGTATATATTTTAGCAATATTAGCTCTGAGATACATAAAAGTGTTGAAAGAGTAGTTATGGGGTTCATTTACTACTAATAAAATATTAGATAATAGCTTGAAGCACTCATGTACTATTTTTATCACTTAAACATTCAAGGAAAGCTCATTTCAAGTGCCCCTTAGAGCATCTAAATCACTTTTCCATTCCTTTTCCAAATTTTGAATATCTCTTGTGTCCAAACACCATTTTGTGCCTCGTCTAATGTGATTAAAACTCCTTTTATTAGCTATATAATGATACTAACTAAAACCTACAAAAATGGCATCCAAGGATATGGGAGACAAGGAATCCATAATGATTCTTTAGAGAACAAAAAGCTTACATAAACTAGAAAGAAACATTTCCATTAAAAATGAATTAGTACAACATAGAATTGATCGATGTATTTTCGATGATGATGGATCTAAACACTAAACTTTTAAAACAAAAATTCATATTAATTTTTTTGAATCCCTCCCACTAGCCATTCTAAGTAGACCACATGTTTGTGTTGATTAGTGTGTCATGTTGTTGTAATAAATGGCATTCACTCATTCATTTGAAACCACTAAAGAATCTAGTGAATTCTAGAGATTCAAGTGAATTATTATAGAGAAATATTGTAGAAACATTTATTAGAGAAAACATTAGCATATATCAACCTAGGCACATCACATGCTTATCTATTATCTTTGGTCATTATTCCAAAGTCATTGAATCATTCCATCCTAGGAACATTGTGTGCTTTTTTATTGTCTTCAGTCATTTTCCTAAATTCATTGAATTGGTCTACTTAGGGATCTGATTGAGGAGAACACGACCCTTATAATTCAATAGATTCTCTTAATATATCTATAAACATCTCTAGTTTTTACTAAGATTCAAACAATAGAAGATCAAGATGAATAGTTTCAAAGAGTCGGATTTCTAATAGTTCATTCATGTGGGTATAGGTTCAAGTCCACACACTAGTTCACTCTTGGAGGCATGGAGATCAATTCCACAAGCATAGATTTGAACCATTGAATAGCACAATTAATTTGTAGTTTTTTAAATAATTATCAAATTAGATCCTAAAATTCAAACACCTTGACAAATCAATTACTAATGTCATCTTCAAACTTCAAACTAATTATCACATTTAATTTGTTTAAATTCCATAAATCTTATTCTACAATTATTATTTCAATTTTACAACTTATCTAAATCAAATATTTTCACTAGAAAATATTTATGTGAAAGGTGTTTTATCCTTACATTATATTAAAGATATTCTTCATTCTCAAAATACAATTGAAAGTGGTTCAGTGATTTTCATTGTGCATGTACTTTCCTCATCTCATAGATTTTATACATCCTAGAGGTCATTTGTATATTTAATGTCATGTAAAGATTTATTCGTTTTTTCTGAATAAGTGTATAGACTAATGTTTCCATGTTTTTGGGTACTGGGCCAACTTGAAAAGAAATAGTAGAACGCTTAAGGAGAAGCTTGGTAACAGCCCTGACAATCACAGCTCAATCGAGCTGATCCTACTGCTTTTTGCAACTTGCGTTTAAAGAAGAAATCTGTGTGTGGGACATGATTGACAATGGTGTTAAGGTTGATATGGATATACTATTGAAGGAGGATGACAAGCAGTCTCATTTCAGGTGATGTAACAGAATTTTACTGCTCCTGCAACTACCACAACACAGCCGTCAAAACCCAACTGGGTCATTAAGTGGCCACTAGTCACATTCAATAGTCACATTTTCCTTCTAGATGATGTTATTACGATGAAGCGTCGGCATTTTGTAGATTGTTTCAGATTCCTGTAGGTGAAAAGGACAAAGGATTCCTTAACTTTGTGGATGAAAAGACATTAGGTACATCTGCTGATTCTTGTAATAGTTGTAATGATAATATATATGCACTGGCTGTGACAGTTCACCAAAAAAAAAAGATCTGTAAGATGATCTTGGAGAAAAAATCTAAGTTTATGACATGATCGCCCATCGCGTGATGTGAATTGTGATCTAAATAAAGCAATTGGTTTTCATAATTGCTAATGTTTCTAATAAACTAATTGAATTTGTCAAAAAGAAATCTTATGATTTCTCTACTGGTTCTGCAAATTTCTCTCTATTCCCTAGCCCTATCAATGGGAACCCTAGTTTCTCTTTAAAGCCCACTTCAACACATTATCCTCTCAACTACTTAAAACAATGAATAGATCACGCTTTTCCCTCCACAAGCTCATCGTAGCCGTGACCGAGACCATTAACAAACATAATAATAAGGAAAGTGATTCACAAGGTAAGCCCATTGAGTTCCCACTCCCTTCAACAATATAGTGGACGTCATTTTTAAATTCAAATCTATTTTCTTCTTAAGAGGAGTACAAAATAAACATGAATTTATAAATGGAAAAAAAAATTAATAAAGTAAAACAAGAATAGCTGAAGTCATTCAAAGGTTGGTGAAAGGGTACTTGTCATATATGTTTCACTCTTCTAAGCACACGCAAGATATGTTTCAATATGGCACTTAGGTGATATATGGGTAAATAAGTTATTTGCAAGTTTGGGACTTCGATTTTTGTCCTAAAAGTCATTCAAGTCCAAATATCTAATGTGGATTGAATTTCCTTGTTTAAACTAGGCCTTAAATGTTTCTCCCTTTATGACTTTTTTGGCTAGTGAGAGTGATCTTGTGTAAAAATAATGCCAACAAGTTTGCAAACCTTAGGGTTTAACTTAGAGCTTGTGTTGAGATTGAACAAACCCAACTACACTCCCTAAATCCATCAAGCCCTTTGCCCCTAGCTTCAAATATGTTCAATCTTGATCAACTATTTGAAGAAATAATCCAATGTCTATTTCCATTACCACAAGCAAGGGCATCTCATTCATGATTGTTTCAATTGAAAAATATCATCTCATGCCCCCTCCTCTCAAGGGTCTAAACATAACCCTCCACCTTTTACTAATTACCCTCTTCCTTCCCTATTCCATAATATATCTCCCTCTCTTTAACCCTTAAATCCCCCCTTAGCAATCCCAAATCTCTTAACCCTATCCTAAAACTATCAAATCCCACTTTCTAACAAGCATGCATTCATCCCCTCTAGGTCCCCATCTCTCATATTCTTAAATAAGGATGTAGGTGATCTCATATAATGTGTGTCACTTATGGGACAAGGCACAAAAATGAGTTTTGGAAGGAAAAAATCATTGAATGCCTTCAAATGAAATCTTTCATTTGAACGTAAAATGTCTTACCATTTTTAAACAGGTAAGAAATCAATGAAGATGAGGGTGATCAAATTAAGGCCTATTTTCTATTTTTAAATGTTGCATGTTCAAACTTCCCTATAGAAATACTTTCAAATGAAGGTTCCTTTAAATAATTTTCATTTAAATGAAGGCCCTTAATTTAAAGGTCCTTATCTTACCTTCCTAGTCACATGGTTTTTAGAATAATTTTTGCTTTGAAGCAATGCTTGGACCATCTAATGGAATCACTATGACATGAGACACCCCTCAGAGTAATCTTTTCAAAAATTATAATAAATTCAATTATCACATCTATCTTGCATTTTCAATGAATGTTGGTCTTTTACCAAACATAAAGATTTGTGTTTAACACATGTGGAAAAACAATATTAGCGTGGAAAAAATATTTAAAATATGTGCTTCATCTACATTTATGTCCTTATTTCAAAATAAAATTAAAAAATAATTTAGATATATACAAAAAATATATATTATGACATAATATTACTCTAAATTATAACTAATCTAAGTTTAAATTTAATAGTGAATAGAATATGAAAAAAAACTTGTAAAAAGTGCTTACCCTAGATATCGATAGTGACATGATCTATTTTTAAGAAATTATAAATTCATTTTATTTTAAAAAAATCTGGCATGATATTACTCATTAAAAATTATCCTCCTCAACCTCCCCCCAAAAATAAATAGCTAAAGCCTCCTTGTCCAAAGTTGTGAGTAACGATCTTTGAAGAAATCATCAATCGACAAAGGTCTAATTTTTCAAACATGACCTTGACAGGTAACATTTTGAAAATATCCCTTGAATATTAAATTAATTTTGAACTAGATAATGGAAAACAAGGTAGATGTAAAGGAAATATCCTTACTAGATAAAAATTTTACCGTGGTCTAATTGTTTATCAAAGATGTTAGAAATAGGGTTTTGAATGTTATATCCTAGTTCTTAAATGGAGTAGGCTTGATTATTTAGATGTACGGTACCTTGAATTCAACCCTTGTATTATCGTTATCATATCCATCCCCATCTAGATTTATCTAGAAATTATTTGAAAGGAATATAAATACCCTCATATTTTGGAGTTGACTAGAAATGTTATAGGTGTTTTCTAGGTTGTTGAATTGGAATCCCTTCATAACCCTGTTGAGAAGGCTATATTATGTGTTTTGATGGATGTTTCCAAATATTTTCCCTCTTCCATCAACCTAAAAGTGGATGTCAATCTCTACTTTGAAAAAATATCTTTAGATATTTTAAAATATCTAGATTCCTTATGTTCCAACTATAATATTTATGGAAATTTTAGCTCTAACTACCACAAAGACCCCCTTGTTTAGGAATCTTATTCCCCCATTGATCACCAAGAAAAAATAGCCTAGGTGGATTAGCAATTTTTTGATCAAGCCTCTCCTTAGCCTACCCTGGAAGATCAATCAGTTATTTATCTTGAGGTTGAAATTCCATGCAAGTAGTTGAATCATTTGGCTCAAAGCCAATGTTATTTACAAAAGGAAGATGTTTGTAAATATCATCCCATTTCTTTGCCAAAGGACCTTTTGGACTATGAGGTTTTGGAAATGGGACCTTCTTTGAAGGAATTGGGTCCAAAATGTGACTCATATATGACTACAAAGGTCATAGCTCTTGCTCAATCAAGACATGAAAAATTATTTCCTTTAGGAGTAGATTCAGTCAATTATGATGATCTTCCTCTATTTTAATTAGGGCCATGTTCAAGGCCTTGTGTTAGCAAGAAAAACTAAGGATATATTTGTATTCATAAAGGAAACAAAAAAAATGAAGATAACTTATGGGTTTAGTCAGAGGAGCATCTAAAGGTGTTGGTAAATGATATTATGGTTATTTAATTAGTGGGAAATAGTGGATGAGATAGAAATGAAGTTCTAAAAGAGAATAGGGATGCTAATTTCATCGAGAATCTTTTTAAATCTCAAATGGATTTGGTGGAAAGGATGGATTTAAATACTCATATCACAAAAATGAAGGGAAGGAAAACTAAGAACACAAAAATCCAAGAAGAAATTACTATGCGAGTTAAAGTAAATTTGGGTAATTGAGAATGAGGAGGGCTTGTCGCTATCCTTGGTGACAATGAAGATCATTTCATAGAATATTAGGTACATTATTGTCCCTAATAAAATATTCTTAATAAATTATTGACTTCAAGATATTAATTTTGATTGTTTTCTCCAATAAATAATCTTATCATTAGAATAAGGTCTCTCATTTTTCATAAGTGGGTTGGTTGGGACTTTTCTTTCTAAGTGTAAGTGAGAATTGCTTCTAGGGGTTTGGCTATTTTGTGAAATTTCAAATCAATAAAGGTGTAACTTATAGCTACTATTCATAACTAGATGTTAATGAAAATCTAAATTTTAGGCAACTATATATTTTTTGGGTAGGTTTAATATTTATAGTCCAATTGGATAGTTAAAAAATCAACTTTATATTATTTCGAGTAATTTAATCAGGCCTTTGCAAGAGAATGTTTTAATATTGGGAGGGGATTTTGAAGCTATTTTAGGAAAGGGAGAAATTTTTGAAGGTATTATTACACCAATTTAGGTGTTTGATGATTTTAAGGAGTTTATTAATATTGATTTAACCATTTTTATTATATCCTAAGAATGGAAAATTCGCATGGACTAATAAAAGATGGAATTTGTATCATACATTGGAAAGAATAGATATAATTTGAGTTTCTACACAATGGCTAACTAGTAAACAAAACTTCACAATTTCAATTATCTCTTCATTAGGGTTAAATTATTTTCCAATCTATTTCAATATTTATGAGGAGAGCTACCAATAAATATCCATTTAAATTTGAATCCAATTGGTTCAGGGATCCATCTTTTATTCCTCTTCTTTAATACAAGTGGAAGAATGCCCCTTTTGTCAGAGGATCTAGAATGTTGCAACTTTGCAATAAGGTCAAGCATATTAAAAGTACAAACTTAAAATATTGAATTCAAATATTTTTTAAATTTTCTTTGGGGAAAAGATGAGGATTGAGAAAAAACCGTTATATTTGAATGATCATGTTATAAAATGTGGTGTGAATAAGCAAATAAATTTGAGACAAAAAATAATCTAAAGGAGATTGAAAAAATTTTACTTTGGGAGGGAATTCATTGGAGGAAAAAATGTAAAGAGCCTTGGTTGAAAAATAGGGATAGAAATACAAAGATTTTGGAAAAAATGTAAAGCGTCGTGGTTGAAAAATAGGGATAGAAATACAAAGATTTTTTCATGCTTCAAATATGATAAGAAGGAAATCAAATGTAATTTCTTCCTTTAAGAATTCATAAGCAACCTAACTAACTAGTCAAACAAATATTCAAAATGAGGTAGTCTCTTTTTTCTCTAAAATCATCTTTCTAAATCTAAATAGGATGGAGATGCAATTGATGTTTCAAACACATATAAATTATTTTTGAATAATATTCCTCCTCTAGGTACTAAAGACGATAATAGAATCCTAATAGTTGAGTTTTCGTTTGATGAAATTAAGAATGTGGTTTTTTCACTTGCATGTGATAAGGCCCCAAGTCCAGATGGTTTCACCACCTTATTTTTTAATAAGTGATGATATTTTTTAGAGAAATATATTTTTTTATCTTTGGAAGAAGCTTGAAAACATAAAAATATTTTAGAGAAACTAAATGTGCCATTTATATCTTTTATTTCTAAAGGAACAATCTCCTACTCATTTTTTTGGTTTCATACATGTTTCTTTATGCCATTCCCTAAAAAATATTTTCTCTAAATCTATAACATCAAGGTTGACATGTCTAATTCCATCAATGCCATGTGGTTTTGTTCCTTGGCATAGTTCAACTAAGAGAGAATTTAAAGTTTACAAGGTATTATATTCCATATAAAAACATAAAATGACAACTAAGGTTATTAATTTGGGCATGATCTAAAATCCTAAAGTGAATTAGATATTTTTGATAAAAGAGCTTATTAGATTTAGCATTTCTAAGGATTGGTGTAAATGTATTTATTCATGTCTCTCAACTATGAGGTTTTTAGTTGTTGTAAATGTGAATCATATGATATTTTTTCAATCTACTGAATGTCTAAGGAAAGATGATCCAATGTCACATTTTTCCTTAATTTTGATGATAGAGACTTTGAGTATGTCAATTAAGGCATATGGACAACATAGTTAGATAGGTTTAAAAATATTGGGGGTCAGTGTAGGATCATGATAGGCCAAACATGGCCTCTAAGTGGCAATGAAAATATAGAAAAATAGACTTAAGTGACTTCACATAAAAATATGAATAGGTTATTAACATAATTTGGAAAATATGTAGGAATATAATTTGTAGAAAATTAAATGTAGTTTGTAGGATACTAAATATTCTTTGGAAAAAATAATTTGATTTGGTGAAAATTTAAAATTTTAATGTAGTAGTACTTTAAATTTTGGAAATAAAAAATAAAAAGCAGGTGATTGTTCGGCCACCCTAAAAATGAGAAAAATAAATATAAAAAATCTAATCTTTTAATATAAGTAGAGGACACATGCCCAATTGTGATGAATATTGTTTTGTAATTTTTTTGCAAGTAAATAATTAGTTATGAATTTTCTAGTAGGAATTTTTAAAAATATTAAAAACCATTTGTTTGTCCACCCTAACTTATCAAAAAAAATTAAATTCATTTTAAAAAAAAAAACACTATAGTTTGTGAAGCATAGAGTGTGACACATCTTTTGAATTCAAAAAATGTGTAACCATTTAAAAGTTATAGATGTTTTTCAATAAGCCTATCAATCAAGACTTTACACACGGTGCAAGTAAAAAATCAATAATAATTATCTATTAAATTCAAAATAAAGCATATCATATATTGGTAGAATGTTGACAATATACTAAATAAACCATTTTTACTTCATCAAATTCAAATAAATAAATAAAAGTCGCCAACATGAAGGGTGAAGTCAAGAAAAGAGGATTAAACCTCTAAACACATTGGAGCAGTTGACTTTTCAAGTTTAACACCCCCAAGCCAAATCCCAAAGCAATGCTGAGCAAAAAATGGAGGGAAAAAAATTATGTGAAAAATATGGATATCTGTTTTTATGTCTTCAAATTGAATAGTTGTTTAGAAAAATAAATTGAATATCCATTTCTAGAAATGGGTACCCATTTCTATTTCTTTAAAACAAATATTCGTCTTGAAAAAAAAATAGATATCCATTTTTTAAGAAACGGGTCCTCATTTTTATGTCTTCAAAATGAATATCCATTTTGGGCATATCCATTTTGAAAAGCCCAAAAATTCCTCTTCAATAAAATGGGCATGACATTTACATTTCTTATCAAAATTTTGTTTTTTTATAGGCATAGGAAAGGTGATTCAGAGATCTATGCAGTGGAATAAGTAGTGTTTCTATACTATACACATAAAATTAATTATAATCATTTGAACTTCATAAATTTATTTTTTGAAACATCAAATGCTCACTACTTTCATATATGAAGTCCCTTTTTCATGATTTTTTGTAACAATCATCTCAAAATACATGAAACATTAGAGAATTAATCAATAATAAAATATTTATATTTTTTGTAGTAAGGAGATAAAAAAATAATCATATTTATCTGTCCCTTTCTCTACCTCTCTATATTTCACTCTCTCTCCCCCTAATCTCTAGACCTATCTCTCCACCTATATATTTCTCCCTCCCTCCCTTTCTATTTTTTCCTCTTTAGACCTCTCCCTCTCATAATATTGAGCTCTAGACTTATCTATCAACCTCTCCATCACTCCCTCATTCCCTTTTTCATTTTCCCTCTTTATACCTATCTTTCTCACTCTCTCTCCTTGAGCTCTAGACTTATCTCTCTGCCTATCTCTCCCTCCTTCCTTCCCTCTCTCTTTGTCCCTCTTTATATCTCTCTTTCTTTCTAGACCTATCTCTCTACTTAACTCAATCTCAATTATCTCTCCCTATCCCTTTATCTGTCTCTTTATATCTCTTCCTCTTGCCTCTCACTCTTTCTATACCTACCTCTCCCTCCCTTCCTTTCTTCCCTATCTCTCTCTCTATCTCACTCTCCCCAAGATCTAGACCTATATCTCTACCTCTCCCTTTATTTCCTCTCTTTGTCCTTCTTTAGGCCTCTTCGTATTTTAGTAAGCCCAATAAATCCTATACAACATAGTCTTCTTCTAAGATTTCTTATTCATATTGGGGTTTCTTAGATTTATACTTTTATGGTATTGACATCTCAATTTTATATTTGAAACTCTTTGCATGCCCATTTCTTCATCGATTTTATATTTTTTACATCTTTCTCTATTATCTTGATTGTGAAATCAATTTTATTTACCCTACCCATCCTTGGCAGCCACATTAGGATTTGATTTTCACATTTGATACATCATTTATTTTTCCACTTTTTTAATATATAAGTACCTTTTGGGTTTATTTTCCACTCTCCCTCTCCACCTCTCCCTCTTTATATATTTGTCTATTTTTCCTCCTGACTCTCTCCCTCTCCCTCTCCCTCTCTGCCTATCTTTCTCCCTTTCTCTTCCACTCTATCTTTCCCAAGTCATATCTATCTCTAGATATATCTCCCTCTTTATATCCCTCTATCCTTCTCTCTCCTTCTCTCTCCCTCTATCCGTATCACTTCTACACAGAGTAGAGAGGGAGTGTGAGATTAATATAGAGGGAAGTAGAGAGGATAAAGAGAGAATGTATATAGAGATATATAAAGGGATAGAAATTGGTAATGAGTGATGGATGAAGTGAGGGGTTGGTAAATAAAGAGATAGAGAGAAGTGGAGAGTGATGGAGAAATGGAGATGTAGAGATAGAGAGGTAGGGTGGGATGGATATAGGGAGAGGTAGGTAGATAGAGAGGAATATGGATATGGGAGATAAAGAAAAGTAGAGAGAGAGAGAGGTAAGTTGGGAGGGATAGATGGTGAGGTAGGTAGAGAGAGGGAGGGTGAGAAGATATAGAGATAAGTACAAGGGAAATGGGAGAGAGAGGTAAGATGGGAAGAATAGAGTGATAGGTAGGTAGAGAGAGAGTGAGGGGAGATAGAGATAATTAGACAATGAAGGGGAGAGAGAGGTATTAAGAGAGGGAGATGGAGAGGGTGAGGGAGAGGGAGAGGGAGAGAGACAAGGAGAGAGAGAGAGAGGGAAGGAGGGAGAGAAAGAGGGAGAGGTAGGTAATGAGAGAGTAGGGTGGGAGGGATAGAGGGATAAGTAGGTAGAGAGAGGGTGAGTGGAGATAGAAAAAAGTAGAGAGGGAGGTGAGAGAGAGGTAGAGAGGAGAGAGAAGGTGAAGAGAGATATAGAGATATATCTAAAGGGAGATAGAAGGGGAATAAGGTAGGAATAGAGTGAGAGGTAGGTATAGAGAAAGATAGAGGAGAGATAGAGATGAATAGAGAGGGAGGGAGGAAGGGAGAGGTAGAGATAGAGAGGTAGGGTGGGAGGGATATAAGAGGTAGGTAGACATAGAGGAAGATGGAGAGGATAAGAGAAGTAGAGACAAAGATAGAGAGGTAAGGTTTGAGGAATAGAGGGAGAGGTAGGTAGAGATGGAGGATGACAAATTACCTCTTTCTCTCTCTTATCTCTGCTTATCTTTATCTCTCATCTACATCTTCATCTTTGTCTACCTACCTCTCCCTATATCCCTCCCACCCTACTCTATCTCTACCTCTCTCTTCCTCCCTCTATCTACTTCTCTCTATCTCCCCTCTCTATTTCTCTCTACCTACCTCTCACTCCATCCCTCCCTCATTTTCCCTCTCTCTCCCTTTAGATGACTCTATATATCTCTCTTCACTCTCTCTCTTCTCTATACCTCTCTCTCACTTTCCCTCTCTACTCTCTTTATCCACTTACCCTCTCCCTCTATCCCTCTCACCCTACCCCTATCATTACCTACCTTTCCCTCCACCTCTCCCTCCTTCCCTCTCTCTCCTTGTCTCTCTCTCCCTCTCCCTCTCTATGTACCTCTCTCTCTCCCCTTCCCTTTCTACTTCTTCCTATCTCCCCTCACACTCTCTCTCTACCTACCTCTCACTCTTCCACTCCCACCTTACCTATCTCTCTCCTTCCCTCTATTCTTTTCTATATATCCCCTCACTCTCCCTCTCTCTACCTACCTTTCCCCTATCCCTCCTCCCTTACATCTCTCTCTCTACTTCTGTTTATCCTCCATCTCCATCCTCCTCTCTTTCTACCTACCTGTACCTATATCCCTCCCACCCTACCTCTCTATCTCTACATGTCTCTTACTCACTCCCTCTCTACTTCTATCTATCTCTCCTCTCTATCTCTCTCTCTATATATACTTCTCATTCCATCCCTTCCTTGTTCCCATGTATCTCTCTTTTAGATATCTCTCTCTATCTCTGTTCTCTCTCTCATGTATACCTCTTTAACCTCCCCTCTCTACTCTTTATCTCCACTCACCGTCTTTATCTATATATAAAGGTAGAGAGGAAGATAGAGGGAGAGGGAGAGAATAGATATATATAAAGAGAGGTAAAGGGAGATATATAGATATAGAGAGATAGGTAGTTAGTAATAGAGAGGAAGATATAGAGAGATATAGAGGAATATTGAGATAGAGAGATAGCGAGATAGTGAGATATAGATGGTAAGATAAAGTTATATAGAGAGAAATGGAGATAGAGATGGAGAGATAAAGAGGGAGAGATAGAGAGGAGGGAGATAGATGAGGGAGGTAGTGTGGTGAATAGATAGATATGGGGTAGATAGAGATAGAGGTACAGAAAAGGAGAGATATAGGTAGAGAGGTAGAGAGAAGAAGAGGGAGGGAGATAGATCAATATATAGAAGGAGAGAGAGAGAGGAAGAGATAATGATAGAGGGAGATATAGAGAGATAGAGGGGGATATTGAGAGAGATATAGAGATAGAGAGATAGAGGTAGAGAAAGATATGGATAGAAAGGGATAGATAGAGAGATAATGAATAATAGAGAGAGGTAGAGATAATGAGATATAGATAGAGATAAAGAGATATATGGAGAGATATATATATATAAGGGGGAAGAGAGAGAGAGAGAGGAGGTGATAGAAGTAATAGAGAGAGGTATAGGGAGAGAGGGGGAGAGGGAGATGGAGAGAGGTGGATAGACATAGAGATAGAGATAGGGAGGGAGAAATAGGGTGTGTGTGTATGAGTGAGAGAGAAATATTCAGATAAATTGATCAAGAGAGAGATTATATAAATAGATACAAGGAGGGAGATGGATGGAGATAAATAGAGGGAGAGAGAATTAGAGATATATAAAAAGAGGGAGTTATACAGATAGAGGGAGACAGGGAGAGATAGAGATAGAAAGAGGGAGAGATATGTAGAGATACATATAACTTGGGAAAGATAGAGGGGATGGGAAAGGGAGAGAGCTAGGTAGAGAGGGAGAGAGAGGATATATAGATAGAGGTAGAGTAAGGGAAAATAGGAGAGATAGGTAGAGAGGGTGAATGAAGGAGAGGGGGGAGAGGGAGAGATAGCTAAATAGATAAAGGGAAAGAGGGAGAGAGAGAGATATATATATATGTTCTCATAGTTCAACTTGGGAAAAGGTACACATAGGATCAAAGACAACAAGGAGGCATTCTATGATGATTTATTTAAATTTAAATGATTATTACAAAAAAACATAAAAAAAGACTTTGTACGCAAGAATTATGAGCATTTAAAATTTTAAAAATTGAGGAACTTAAAATGATTATAATTAATTTTAGGTACACAATATATTAAAATTATCTTATCCATAGTGTAGATCTTTGAATCACCTTTTCAATGCCTATAAAAAACCAAAATTTTGATGAGTAATGCAAAATTTATGACTATTTTACTAAATTGTGCTTTCTGGGCTTTACAAAGAAAATATCCATTTTTCTTTAAAAAATGGATATCTATTTTGAAAATATAAAATTAATTAAAATACTTATAGAAAAAAATATCAATTTTGCTTTTCAAAATGAATATCCATTTTTCTTTTCAAAACAAATATCCATTTTGAATACATACAATTGACAAAAAATAGTTTGGGGAAATGAGTATCCTCTTTGGTTTGGTATTACCAAAACAAAATCAAATTTTACCTAACCCATAAAAAAATTTAAATTTGTGTTTCATAATTTTGGCGAAGTAAAAACGCAGTTTTTTTCTTATTGCCACTTTTTGTCCCATCATGATCCTACACATGCCCTTAGGTTTTTATAGCCTATAACTCATTCACTTTTAGAAATGATAATATTCTTTTTGGATCAACTACTCACTCAAAAGATGAAATTATTAAGAAATTAATTTTGGATTATTATTTAATATTGGGACAAATGGTTAATTCTAAAAAATAAAGGATTCTCTTCAACTCATTTCTATGACTTCAAAGTAGAATCTCAAAGTTATTAAGGTATATTTGAGGTTTTCTTTCTTGTCAATATTTGGGGATTCTCTTTTTTGTAGGGAATGGTAAAAAAATATTTTTGAAGTAACACCCTTTTCTTCATTCAAAATTTAATTTTTTTTCTTGGAAGGGTAAATGGTTGACTTTGGTAGGCATGATTACAATTGTTAAAGCAATTATTTAAACTACTCTAAATTATTCAATGTCAATGTTTTTAATTCCTTCAAGTATTTTATCAAAAATAGAAAAGATTATACAAAGTTTTATATGGAAATGTATCTCAAATAAAAAAGGATTGTGATTTTTCTCAAGAAAAGGTTTGTAAATCTAGCCTATCACATGGGGATAGAATTCATAATTTGAAATCTCAAAGCTTGGTAATTGGTGCAAAATTGGCTTGGTATATGTATACAAATCCAAAAACAAAATGGTGTAGACTTATGCAAGATAAATATATTGATTCAAGTGAAAAGGGAAAAAAATTCATAGTAGCCAACCCTCTTCTTGGATAAAAATGGTATGGAATGACATCAAAAACTAGCATTGATTTAGTAAGAGAAGTATATTTATCTCTTTCTCCTTCTCCCTTCTTCGATTGGCATCATAATTTATGCTAGAATGGTGCATTTTTTTCTAAATTTAGTACATTGAAGGTATTGGAAAAAATGGGCATCTCATCTATTTTTAAATGTTTTCTATGTAGGACTATTTTGATTAATGGGTAAAAATAGGTTTTGAAGGGGCTCAAACCCCTTTAAAACAAAATTTTATTGAGATGGAGAATATCAAAACAAAAAACTAGAACAAAAGCATAAAAATAACTACTTTGTATACTTTAAGGTGCTAGCCACCTCCAATTCCTGATTGTAATGCATATTAACCAAAGACACCAGCTCATTCTTCTCCTCTTTAAATGATTATTTCATGCTCCCATGTGTCCTAGCACTCGGGCCCTTTCTAGCATCTGACACAACCTTTTTACCCTTGTCTTTAGCAAGAACATCCATACCCTTTTGGGTAGTATACAGTTGGTCCTCTCTGAATTCTTTGAGTTTCTCCAAGAGAACCTTGAGTGAATTTGTATTGTTATTGATAGAACAATGGCTAACATGCATCAAATTTTGTATGTCCTCATCAATATTTTTGACCTTGGTCTCCACTTCCTTTAGGAATTCCTCATAGTTTACATGCCCTATAGGTGGTCTTCACAATCCTTTTTGAAATCAGAAATAGAATTTTCCACATCCAGAATCCTATCAATCAAAAGCTCGAAAGGAGACTCCTTAAGACTTCTGACTTTACATTAACTTTGTTGAATTAATTCATAATCCACTTAGCTACCTTGAAGTTGCAATTTTCCCCCTCCCTAGCCATGACTAAAATTCCCATCATATCCATATTCGCATCATCAAGATAGGAAAAATCATTAGATAGATGGTGGATGTTACTAGAACTATATCAGACTCTCCTAGATTTTTTACCAACATATTTCGCAACAACCTCTAAAAGCCTTTTTTTTCCTTTGCAAGACCCTACTATTTTGTGGTCTCACAACATGCCCCAAGAGTGTAAGGCTTGGGGAACCAGATTCAAAAATTACCTACTGATTATCTGCCCAAAGGGGATGCCAATTATGAAGTAAAGTTCACAAGGCTTTAAAATGGACTTAAATTTAAAAAAGGTCACTAGAGGTCAGGAAACCAGGTTTTTTGGAAAGTTGTGCCTAGGTGTATGGTCAAAATAGTCTCATCACAAAAAGGAAAGAGTAGCACAAGTTACCATTCCTACCAATTTAAAATTTTGAGGGTGAAGAAGAAACGAATGAAGGCATGTTGCTAAGGTTTATGATTCGCATGGAGTACATTGAAAGGTTTTTAAGTTTTTTAATCAGAAGTCGAGTAACTAGGTTTCGAGTGCCCGAGTGCTCATGTAAACACTAAATTCGAGCAAAGGTTTAAGCATGGTGTTTAGTTTTACCTGATACACCAAATGTTCAGAAATTTGCTTGAGCTAATATTTTCACAAAAGAGCAAGTAACATGTTTTAAATTGTTAAATTCAAGGGAACTAATTCTAAGCATATTTAATTTTAGTGATGCTTTATTAGATTATTTAAAATGGAAATGATGCATGATATCTTATTTGCAGGTGTGATAGGTGGTGAACAATGGCCAAGGTATGGATGGTCAGGAAATTGAATTACGCGAATGAACCATGCAATGTGTCAAAGAGGAAGATGTGTGGCTAGGAAGCAGGTACAAGGGAAAATTGTATAATGGAGGGATGTGGGTTATTTGATGATTGGGAACCTAGGCTTTCTTTAGAGAGTGGACACGACATAAAAAAAATCGATATTACCTCAATGTGAGTGTTTCATGAATCTAAAGTACGAGAGTAGTATCACAAGGTTGGTGGATCAAAATTTCTATATCCACTTGATCATTCTAAATATCCAATGAGTTCTTAAATTTTGTTTGAAAAATAAAGGGAGTCTGATCTACTTCTAATATTGGTTTCAAAGCACCAATTGAGTAAAGGAGAAGATGAACCTGCAGAGGAAGTATCCGGTGAAGAGCTTCTTATTATTGAGTAATGGAAACCTAGGGTTTTGATGTGTGGATGTGGTGATGAGTTTCACAAAATTGCATTTTGCAAGTTATTTCTAGACCCAATACTCGCTGGTTGGACTCGAGGATTTTGAGGGAAAGTGGTGATAGTGTTGCATGATGTTTTAGGATGATTGTGCCTTGAAGCCTATTTTTTTAAATATTTTCAACTCCATGGAGAAATTCGAAGTATTTTTTACTTGTTCCAGAATATTCCCATGCCAACTGTCACTTGCCACATGTTGCCTTATGATTTGTTCTTTTGGATTTCATTGTGTGTTTTCTTGAAACTCTCTAACTACCTTGTTTGCTATAAAATACCAAGAGTTTTTCTTTTTAAAGAGGTTCAAAATTGTGGAATTACGAAGACTTAAAATTGGCTTTCACTAGTTTTATTTCTTTTTCCTATTTTTTGTACTATTCTAGTATAAAAACTTGTGTATTTCACTAAAGTTTGATAATATCAAAGTTGTTTCAAATCTATTTCCTGATAAGAAATCTTACATAGCTAACTATTTATTCCTATTGGAGAAGCTAATGTGTTGCCCTGGACTCAGGTGCACATTAACACTATTCAGTGATAAATGGTTGTATTTCTCTAAACCCTTGCATCATTTTATGCCTAGTTGTGAAGCAATCTAGTGAAGTGTAGAATGTTTTGATTTGTTTTAGTTCATTTCATGAGATATGCATGGATAATATCTAGGAGAAAATTTAATTTTAGGATCTTTAATGCTTTATTGTAAAGTAGATGTTAAATGTTTCAAGAAAATACTTTAAAAATGATGAAGTTCATGAAATACACTTATAAATCTTTCATAATCATGAAGTTGTAGATCAATTCATTTTAAATCAGTTAAATCTTTGCAAGTATTTGAATTCATGAAGTACTTCTTGTAAATAATTTATGTTCATTAAATCATGGAGTGATACATGTTTAATTGGTTGAATATTTCTATATGTTATTTGATACTTTTACTTGTAGGATGGAAACACCATAGACCCTTCATTATTAAAAACAAATTTAGTATAATGAACCCTGAGTGAACCTAGTACATTAAGGCTTGACATTATCGAGCCTTGGGATAACCAAGATTGCCTTTGATTTAAGGATTCTTGGTGAATCTTTCAAGAAAGGTAGGTTCTCCCATTCTTTGAGCAAGAATTATTTTCCTATTAGTTTGCATCTGTAGCATCTATGTCAATAGAAGTGGCACTAGAAGGAGGACCTATACCATTCCTTCCCCTTATTCCATATTAAATAATCATGCAACAATTGTGCAAACTTAGGGTTTAAACAAGCCTTAAGATGGAGAGTAAGGAAGAAGTAGAAGCCATTCAGAAAATCCTCATCAAGAAACTTTCTATGTGAATTTTGCTCACTTTCAGATGAGCTATAGAGTGCAGAATTCATGACATGATGGACCACAATGAAATTGATTGTAAATTTTTCTTGGTTAGGGTAATTCTATTCGTTCATAAGGTGATCTCATTAACTGAAGCTTTCCTAAGTGTAAAAAAAATGGAAATATTCTTGGATCCTAGTTTAAAGCATGAGGGAAGGGGTAATTATGACAAAAGTGAAATCATCATGGACTCAAAAGACAAATTAGGTGGATTTACTAATTTGGAGTTTCATATGGAAGATTCAAAAGTCTTGCTTGAAAAGAAGAAAAATTTGGAGGTTTAGGAACTATCTTGCCAAAAGACTAGATCTCCAAGGTGTGAACCATCATTTAACACATGTGTGGATAACTATGAGGAGATGGAACCGGAAAAGAAAGAAGAAGATGTTGAAATCTTGCTACAAATTACAGATTTATAGCATAAAAGGGGAGTAATGTTGAATGATATGCTTAAGGCGGAGTAGAAATATTTTGTTTTCTCATTCTTTGGTAGTCTTATGTGTGATATTGAAGCCTCATCTAATGAATTAAATATTGGTGTTAAGGAACCGGTGAAGGCATGTTTTGGAATAAATCGTGGAGAAGGAGATGGTCCTATCATGGAAGCATGAATCTGAGAGGTAAAGCAAGTGCTAATTGAGCCACATGAACAAGGGTCGTATAAAGGTATGGACTCAAGATGGTGAGAAAGGTGTGTGATGACGACTATTGTTCAGGTCCTTTCCATACATGTTATTGAAATTATCAGTAAGTATGCTTTCAAATGCCCCTTTGTTTAACATAGAATATTTAAAAGGGCATGATTATGATGTTTTAGTTAAGGACTATTCAACTAAATTTAAAGATAAAATTGCTAGGATCCGAACCAAGAGTATGGCTGAATTATTCATTGAAATTGAAAGTTGTATCAGAATCTTAAAAACTATGCATTTATTCTTTGGTTAGGTTGTGTGGTTAGTATTAGGTTAGGGTAAATTTCCTTAGACTATTTTCCTTAGGCTTTAGGTTATAGAACAAAGAGAATCAATTGAATCATGCAAATCGTGTTGTTATAGAACAACATAACACACATAATTTGAAATAGACACATTTTTGTAAAAGAAAAAGTAAAAGGAATTCAAGTAACAACAAAAAAATAAAAGGTACAAATTCTTATTATATTAACAAAATTATCTCATGTTGAGAAAAAGGGTGTCTGAAACTTACTAGTTAAGGCTCTTTGAAATCAGGAAAACTCTTGGCCTTCCCCTTTATCTTCTTCCGCTTGAGGCACAACATTTCGTGAAGGCTCCTCATTGAGGAAACATTACAATGTCGGAGGGAGTTGTTTTGGAGTCCCTTTGATATTCTAATGGACTGCAAGAAGGGACATCGGAGTGATAGGTCAATGTCAGAGGGAGTTGTTTTGCAATCCCTTCAACATCTTCATGAATGGTGGGAAGGGAATTTTTGAGGACACAAGTGGATATCAAAGGGACCTAAAATGTAGTCCCTTTGATATTCCAATGGAGTTGTATCGAGGATACAGTACAATATCAGTGAGACATTGAGGCTTGTCCCTTCAACATTCCAATAGATGGTAGGATCTCTTCATCAGAAGGACAGGTGGATATGGCAGGACCTAAAATGTGGTCCCTTCGATATCTCGATGGAAGGCAAGATCTCTTCATCAGAGAGAATGTTGTATGTTCGCGAGATGTTGATGATTGCAAAGTTTTAAATGGTTATTTTATTCTATCTCCTAAATATTAGTATTAGGAAGGTGTATATTGCACTCTGTTTTCCTTTCAATTAGTATCATAGCTTGGAAAAAAAATTTATCCCTGTGGGTTAGAAGGGTTTTTTGTTTTGATCTAGTTTCAGTGGGAGTTTTGTAGAGAAGTTTGGTTGTAATCTTATTGTAGATTTAAGATGGTGAGCACATCCCAAAGAATAGAAATAGAAAAAATCAACGATGGTAATTTTGAGTTGTGGAAACTCAATATGGAAGATTTTCTCATGGAATGAGAGCTATGGGATGTGGTATCTAGTAAAAAACCATCAACAACCTTGTTGGGTCTCAAAAATGCTAGTTTGAATAAACCACAAGAGGTTGCCACACTCTCACTACGTTGATGGCCAACTAACAAGGCCAACCAATATGGTTGAACCTTCTACTCTTAAGGCTCTGCTAAACCTAGGCAGGTGCACCTATATGAGTGACACGGATTTTGAATTATGTTTCCTACTTGACCTGCTTATCCATAAATGGCAATCTGATAGTGGAAAGAAATTATCCTAATTTGGTATAAATTGTATATGCAATATCAAGGTGTGAATTAATATGTTCAATTAAGAGATGTCAAATGAAATGAATAAAAATAATGTAATGAAAATAAGGGAGACCAGTGCCTTATTGGGTAAAACGGATTCAAATGAAAGCTTTCGATGAGTGGTTCCTATCTAGCAAGTTCTTAATCATTTAGCATACAATTATGAGTTTATAATTGGTATAAACATGCAAGGATGTAATTGATAAACCCTAATTGAGGTAGAATATCAAATCTAATTATCTGATTCTTCTTACTAATCCAAATTACATTCCTAGATTACTGTAATTGATTGAAAGGAATTTAATTCTTCATTAAAGAACCCAATAAATCAAATCACACATAAACAGCAAATGTGCACAGATAGATTGAACGTATACTTGATACTTCAATTTAAACAATCAAGAAACATTAGATTGGAGAAAATCAAATAATCATAGGAATCCAACAAACAATTGATACCAGAATGAAGCCACTAAATCAATAGTCTTTCATTATCTTCCTCAAAATTCATACATGCAACATAGTCTCCTTGAATGTCATCATTCTGAAAATATAATACTTATAGAAATCTATCCTATTCTAATTCCCTTATCTATTATCCAACAACGGATACTTATACATTTAGTTTGCAAAAGGACGTGCCTTTTCGAAAAGTATTAAGCATAAAATGTTAACAAGTTTATCATTAACTAATTTCGGTTAAGCCACAAATGAACTGTAGACATGTGCTCTGTATAATCCTAGCGCTTATGTGTGTTTGCATCTCCTAACACATCATGGATCATGATCTCCATCATCATCATTC
The DNA here is from genome assembly GCA_007115665.2 of Sequoiadendron giganteum. Classification (NCBI taxonomy): domain Eukaryota; kingdom Viridiplantae; phylum Streptophyta; class Pinopsida; order Cupressales; family Cupressaceae; genus Sequoiadendron; species Sequoiadendron giganteum. The sequence continues at coordinate 606,760,750 of CM021108.1, read as the reverse complement.
GCTCATTTTTCTCACATGCTTCATCCAATGTAATGTCCTTTGCAGTGGTTGTCTTCAATATCTCTTGGAGTATCGATTTGCATTTGCCTTTCTATGTAGTCGCTTCTTTCAGTTTTCCTTCATCATCACAGAACTTAGTCAATCTATCACTAGCAGCTTCAATCAACCCGTGCACATCCCCTTGTAATTCCTCAAACAAATCCCTGTGCTTATCCATGATACGATTGGAATTTTCAATTCCTGCAGAATCAAGAGTGCCCCTTTTCATCTCCTCAATTCTTTCTTGGATTCTATCATCCACTCGTCTATGTTATTTTATAGCATCCACGTACTATGAATGTTTTCCCCAAAGTTTATTTATCCAATTGTTTAAAACAACCTGTCTCTTCTTGATTATTGCACTGAGTGTGTCTACTTTCCCTTGTGAGTATGCACTTGATCCCTCCCAATGGTCCCTGTCATGTGAACTTTCACCTTCGGTGAGCATCTTTGTTGGCCCTGTCACAACATCTACCAATTCCTTTAAACATTCATTCTCTCTCCACATTCTCTCATTACTCGTTTTATACATTTCCCTCTCTCTGATCAATGCTTGGATCTAGGCTTTATTCAACTTTGCTATATTGATCCCAATTTCTATAGTTGCAACAAGATCAGCCTCTCCAACCTTTAGAGTCATGACATGTCTGAATGCCTTCTCAATATCAATAAAAATTGACTTCTTGTGAGGGGGATAAAAATCCCAAATCATCAAGGTATCATCATCAGGATTGTATCTTGATCCTGTATACACCTCTGTCACCTTCTCTATGTTGAGCTTGTGATTGGCATTGTTGTCTTTTAGGAAACTATCGAGCACTAATGCATAATTGAGATCCAACCCTGGGAAAATCATAACACCTACCTTTCCTAGCATTTCTCTTCCCCTTTTAGGGGTCATGTTTATCATCTCTTTATCCACCTCATACCTTAAGCTCTTTAATAATTGGTCCTCATTTCTTGGTGTGACATTGTCAACCAGTCCTCTTATTTCCTTTCCTTTTTGCTTGTATAAAAATGTTTTAAACTATGAGGTCTTCACAAATTCATCATTTGCTATAAAAGACCTATAATCTTCATGTCTCATATCCATATCCATAGTTTCCTCAACATTTGTTTCTCTGGCAGCATAGGCATAATCTTGAGTCCTTATTCTTAATATCTTCCCAGATGAGCCTTGTGGCCTGTCAGCTTTTGATATTCCTTTAATGGAGGATAACAACTCGGCATCTACCAACTCCTGATCATGCTTCTCAATCACCATTTTTGTTTCCTCTGCCTCCAATTTTCTGATTATGTCATCAGATTGATAGGGTACATACTGGTACCCTCCAAAATTTATTCTTTGTCCAGCAGAGTGGATATATCCCTCTGGATCAAATTTTTTTCTTGATGGTGCTCTTCTCATGTTATAGTGCAATAATTTATCCAGAATCAGATTGTAACCCTCCTTTTCCAATACAGTAAACTCACCAAAACACAATGTACTAGGCATAAAGGCTTGTTTCCCATATGAACTTAAGTTCATGACACTGGAGAAATCCATTTTCCTAACGATTTCTAAGTATGCAATTCTATCTGGGACTGTTCTAGGTAAAATGAATGGTGTATCCTCAAAACCATAAACCCTAATCATTGTGGCATTTTCTAAGAAGTACCAATCCCCCCAATTGTGGTTGATTGGTCCATTATAATCCCTAGGCCTAAGAAATATATTTACTTCTTCAGATAAGGAATAATCACAAGGATGATTGAAAAATCTATACAAAGGCTTCACAAAGAATTCTTCAAAATTTAAAAAATTAGAATTAGCAAACCTGTTATCCCAAACAGTAGTCCATAACTGAATAGGAAATGGCCTACCTTCCTTGTCAGATTATGAAATCCTCAGCTTTTGGGGCCATAATCCTAACTTTTGTCCAAAATATAACACCAAGTGC